>OY740772.1:33863196-34288973 GCA_963513935.1 Aphrophora alni | reverse complement strand
CCTTAAACATAAAAAAATTTAAAACGACTACCATTTTAAAATTTATCAAAGAACTAGGCAGTTCAAGTAATTGAAAAAAGTATATTTATCTAAATTTTGAAAAAATCGAACAAAGTTGTGACCTTTCTAGTGATAATGCAGTTTTATATTGTATAATATGAATTTCAATTTAAAGGAACATTCAAAACTTGTTTTGGGGTGTCATGATCGGTGGTCTGATGGACTCGAGTCTCAACTTTACCATAAGAATAACTGCAATAAATTGACTGGAGGTTTTTCTTTAAAAAAAAGTTCGAAATAATGTCATAAATCATAGACTAAACAGTTACTATTAATTAAAAATATCTAACCTACTATAAACAATTTAAAAAATGTAAAAAAAACTTAGATTGGAACCTCCAAATTTAAATTCAATTAAGCCCAATGTCGTTCTAATCTACACAAAAACATGTATTGGGGGGGGGGTTATATTATAAAGCAAAATGTCTTCACTAATAACATACGGGTATATTAGAAAATTGCAATTCCTCACGTGATTAGTACCAAAAAAGAAAAGGAAGATTTTGAATTTATTGATTCAGAAAAGAGTGTTTTAAAAAGTACATAACATTAAATAGCAATTTACGCCAAACTTGTGAAGTGTCTACCAATATGCACTTATTGAGTAATATTGTAACTTAACCTCTGATGGACAAACGAAACCGGTTACAACTCCCCCCCCCCCCATCTTACTACGTTTAACAGACCGTCTCCATCTTGAAGAGCTTACGTCACACAGCCAAGCCTCCAGTTGGTAGCTACGTTTTGCTTTGTCAGCTCAGCTTTGTACAGGCCTACGTGTTGACGTGCATGCGAGCGTTCTACTTTACCAAGGTGGTCTAGAATCCTACCACAAGGTATTTCATTCTTCTTTTCTCTTTCATTTTAAAAGTTCCAAATTTGTTAGGTAAATTTAAAGATTCAAATCTTTCTTTTAAGCTGCTTTATTTCACGAACAGCATGTACTTCATAGCTAATAATTTTCCGCATATATAACTTTCCTAAAATTGATCTCTCTCTATTTTCATTTACCGTTCTATTCTCTCTTTCTATCTTGTTTATCTATGCAACTCTCTCTCGTGAGTCTTGGTCTTTTTGTTTTCTTCCGACATTTATCTTTTTTATTTTCTCCTCTTTTTCTCACTTCTTTTCACTCTTTTTTCTTCTTTTTTTATGTTTTCTTTCTCTATTTTCACCTCTCTTCTTTACTTTATATATCTATTTCCATCGTTATTATTTTTTCCCTCTCTTGCTTGACTCTTTGTTTCATTCAAATTATTTATCACTCCTCCCTTTTTCTATTTTATATATTCTCCCTTTCTTCTTATTTTCTCTATATCTTTTGTCTTTATTCTTCGTTCACTTCCCCTTCATTCTGATATCTTCTTCTCTTTGTATTTTCTCTCCCCAATTTATTTTCTCTATCTCTGTCTATCGTTATTCTTCACTTCCTCTTATTTCTCTCCCCTTGGTTTCTATCTCGCTGTTTTTCAGTCTTTCTCAATCTTACAATTTATTTTCGTTTTTTTCTCTTTTTCTATCTTTACTTTCTCTATCGCTGTCTTTCGTTGTTATTCTTTATTCTAGCTCTATCTCACTGTTTTCTTCATTTCTTTCACTCTCTCATACAGACACTACTCTCCTATTTCTCGTTCTTTCTCTCCCTCTTCAAGATTGATTAATTTTAACTTGATTAATTAATTAATTAATATATGACAATTTATCTCTACCACAACTGAAAAATAACTTTTTATTTGTGTGCACTATAATATATTTTAAAATTACATTGCAATTTCTTCTGACTTTAATTTTTAAACTATTAATACAAATATTTAGCAGGGAGAGTTTTTCGTCTTATATATATATATATATATATATATATATATATATATATATATATATATATATATATATATATATAGTAAAGGGTAACAGTTATTTCAGAGGTTTTCTGAACCTTGTAATTGTGTACCTCACCACTTTATTTACGACGGAAAGACCACCCGACACATCTCCACTCGTGTCGTATTAGTGTCTCTGCCCCAACGGGCCTCGAAGCAGTATATATGCGAAGAAGCCTTCACTTGCTACGCTCGTGTCGGTGACTTGGGCCATGCCGGACTTCGTACGAATATAACTTTTTCTTGGGAGGTTAGGTTTTGAAATTATAATTTTGACAGTAAATTCGTTATTTGAAATCGTAGAGAGGAGGGGCTGGTACTATTACATGCAGATTGAAATCTAAAAAGTGTTATACAATACACGAGATGTGAACAAAAAACTGTTTTGTGATCGGTAAACTTATCTTATATTAAGTCAAAAAGCCGGCTATTACTTCCTTTCTTTAGAAATACTTAAAAAATGGTTAATTTGAACTTCACATATTTAGCTGGTTACGGTTGGCTATTTTTAGGGCACGTTCGTACGTTTACAACCATGTCCAGACAGTCTCCATGTAAATTAACCTACATTAAACTTCAAAATAAATTACGTATAAGAAACATGCCTATCTTAGTTTCCCTTTTTTCAAACTTAAAATGTTTATTTTTATAATTTCCGTCCCAACAAAGTCAAGTAAATTTATATTAAGTCTGCAGCAAGTGTAAAGAAACTGTCATACATTATTAAGGACTCTTCTAGTCCTCACCATGCCTAAAAGAAATTTTTAAAGATGTTATTTTTATTCTCGGAAGACAATGAAACCATCATATCATAACCTAGCGACAAAGATTCAGTGTTCGAAACAGGACTCGAACCTTCGGAGTGTTAGTTGTTTCAGAATGAAGGTTAATTATGTCTAAGTATTTCATAATGGCGGACATTGAAAAATACATAAATTCACTATCCGGAATGGTTATGCGATAATAATCACAGAAAGGCGATGGACATTCTTCTAGTAGCCTATCACAAACAAAAGCGTGCATATAGCTTCCAACAACATTTGATTGATTTGATGGAAATAGAAATCATGTGTTTTACTCTTTGATGTGTACGAATTTGTGAGGGGGTTGAAAGATGTTGAAATTACAATGGAAATATACGTTTTAAGGTCTCCTAAATACAAAGAAGCGATAATTAGCATAATGACTGCATATAACCTATAATGTTCGTGCAGTATTAGAGCACAGATGAACAGATTTTGATGAAATTACATATTGGTCGAATCTCCACGAGTTTTATTTATATCATTTTTTAAACACAAAATTTGGGAGTATCTGTCATGAGAGAAAACTCTTAACAAATTTGGTTCAAATGTAGCCTAAAACTTAATAACCCAAACAAAACGAACTGCCTTCATCTCCCCAAAAATATGTTCTAATCGGTACTTATAAGCCTTTAAAGCGCGGAATGTCACTTTGGTTTGAGAATTTCACATTTGACCTAAAGTTATCGAAATAGGTGAAAACAATTTGAGATATTCGTACATTAAATTGTGCATTTTCTGGTTGACAATTCTTTAAAATTCATTGTTTCTTTATTAAAATATGAGTGAGCGAGAAAATTAGTGCAATGTTTTTGATCCATTAATTTAAAAATACATGTTTTCTAAAGTTCAAAATAAATTGTAATTGTGCTATTCTTGAATAAAACATATCTTTATAAGTATCGCTAAAAAAACTGTCTTAAATTTATACGTCATAACTGTTGCAATGTTTTCAGGTATAGAATCAGCCAGTAACAGGTATCTAATCACGTGATAGAAAACAGCTGATGAGATAATCTTCCGCCATATAAGTGGTCCCCCACTCAGTGACACATCAGTAGAGTTACTGCTTTAGTAGAGTTTGGAAGTGATTTGGTGTTAAACATTCTGGTGTTTGCTGGACATGGGTTTTGTTGTGTTTTTAATTTGTTTTGTACATCTAGTAACTGGTGCTCCTATCTCAGAAGTTATACTTGTTGAAGGTATGTAATTATTTATTTTGACTCTTTTAGTTATTTAAAATTAGTTTAAATTGTCACTAAAATAAACAACAGTTTTCAAAGGCGCTAGCAATTTCAAATAGCGAAATCTGCGAAATCACAATAATATATTACAAGAAATTATTATAATTAGTTGAAAATCAGAACTATAACTAAAAAATATCACGGTGCTGTTATATTTTCCATTAGTAGATGTTAGTAGATATAAACGTAAAAGTTGAGCCAAATTTTGTTCACGGTAAAAAAAAATCACATAAATTTAACATCTAATATAAATAGGCAAAACAATTAATTCAAACTGTACTTATGTGGTTATTTCTAATAGAAATGAGAGACACTAAATGTTAGTGCCAACTTTATGTTTAAGTTTTAATTAGTCATAGAAATACTGAGTTTTTCAGGAAAGGTATAAATTAACAAAAAAAATCTTATTTTACATTTCTATGCCTTCGTATGAGTGAAAAGCAAGTTTAGAGTTTTTGTAAGGGTTTTAAATTTGTTTAATGATTTCAAAACTAAAATCGGACTTCCTAGGTTACTATGGAAACTATAGTCTGTTTCTTTTTTCCACCTCTTTTTTTGTAAACCTTGGGTTTTAAATCTGAAAAAATATTTACAAACTTTGATAAACGGAAATATAAAATCACTTTGCTATGGTACAACTGCACCTAGAAGAAGTTTTTCTTTGTCAAGTTTTTAGCGACTCCCGTTGGTTCATTTAAGTTTTTTAAATAAGGAAGCCTAAACAGTAATTGGCTTTAAAGTTCGGTTTGGTAAATTAGTTCAGGTCATTCACATTTTTTTACAAAATCATTTGGTAAAACTTAAAAGTTCCATATTCAGTGACAACGCCTAAAGTTTTTTCCAGTTTTTAATTAGTAAAGGTGTTTTCAATGACCTTTATGAAACTTTACAGTTTCATATTACATATTTCGAATTACAGTTTTTGTTTAAGGCGAAAATCCATTTCGGTTGTCATCTCCTCTCACTAATTACAATTTGTTACAAATTTAATTGAAATCATTTGATTTTGAAAAAATGTAAATTATTTTGTTTCTCTATGTATCTCTAAATTGTATCATTTTATACTATAGGAATGCATTCAAAATAACTTTAATAGTTTATTTTCTTGTAATTGGTGTAATCAGCTTTCCCCCATTACTACCTCTTTTTTTTTTTTTACTACTTAGTCAATATGTAAGAAATATTAGATTCAAAAAAGCAAAATCTGTAAAGAATGCAAGGGCGTACCCAGGATCAAAACTAGGGGGGGGGGGGGCAAGCCATGGTCATTCAATATACAATTGATTATTAAAATAGTTATTTCAAGAATTGTATTAAATTCCAGCAACAAAATGTATAATAAAGATTAATTTTTTTGCTTCAAGGGGGGCAGCTGCCCCCCTGCCCCTCGCTGGGTACGCCCATGAAAGAATGGACAATTTGTTTAGTTTGTCAAGGCAAGAACGTAGGCCTAATAATATTAAAACTCAAATTTCGTTTTACTTTCCAATTACCAAATATTGCGATGATTGGATCGTGGTTTTGACGTTTAGTTTTGGGAATATCATATTATAATCTCAAGAGCGGCTTGACAAATCATTGAACCCGCCAAGACTGCGTCACCAATAACAATCATATTTATTTTAAGTGGAGACCATATTTTATTTAGAGATATGCTTCAAACCAATTAAAAGTCATTAATTTAAATTGTGTTTAGGTTCATACAGGCCCGTTTTTAACTCTTGTAGCGCCCCTGGGCAAATTAAAGAGATGCGCCCCCCTCCCGATTAATTAATCTTTGCCAGTTTTGGTTCGAGAGGGATTTCTAACTTAACTCCACCGAACTCCTTTTAGTTGGTGAGTCGGTAAGTCTTTCCATTATCCACCACCTATGGACCCGCTGTGTCCCGAACTGGCAATCTACTGTAAAAACTTGCAAGTATTATTACTGCAGTTACAGGCGTAGGTGTTATGATTGACGTCAAAACATAACAACGTTGTATTTTACAGTATCACGGACCACCCCTAAAATATAGTTCTTAACAATAATTGCCAATTCACTCAAGTTTTTCGGAGAACTGCTGTCCAGTCGAGTCATATTTCCATATTTGTTTAGTCCAACCGTGAGTGCGTGAGAATATCAAACTCTAGACGCTCTAGGTTTCCTAGAAATTGTCATGCAGGCTGAGACTGAGAATGTAGATTATTTATTGAGAGGAGAAACAATACTCTCTCACTAATGATAAAACTTATACGTTGAAGTATAAGTACAATAATTAAGAGGCCTTACACTTACTACTACGGGTGAAGAGGGGGCAAAGCGAGTTTTCTGTTTCAGACGCTATTTTCTAATCGAAAACCATGGAAATGTTACCAAATTGTTCAGAAAGATCTGAAGAATAGTTGTGCTAGCTTAAAATTTTGATTTTTCAGCTCTATAATTTTTTATAGTTTTTTTTTTATTTATAAACTTTTATCGACATATACTACCTTTAATAAGGTTGAAATTTTTTCAATTAAAAAAAAAAAAATTAAGACCCAAAACCCTTTCGCCCCTTGTACGCTTGCGCCCCTGGGCAAGTGCCCATGTTGCCCAGTTACTATAGAATCGGGCCTGGGTTCATACAAAATATCCACGAATAATTGAGCTCACGGGGTTGGTCTCCACTAAAAGTAATAAATATAACATAGTTTGCTCTATATGAATTACCGAAATATTTGTATATTCTTTGTTTTAATGCCGGTGATCAGAAATCTGTTTTGTTTTTAGTAGACTAGTTACTTCTGAATCGGATGTCTTTTACAAGAATTTATTTAGATCACTCACCTTTACACATTCTGTTTTCATTGAAATTTGTCTGATAACTCCCGACTATGACCGATAGGCCTACGTTTTGTTTGGGTCTTTAGAGGCTCAGTTTGTAGAAAATTTAATCATAATTATTAGAGCCAATTTTGAATGAAGACAAAATATTTTTTATATTTCCTTACTGTGTTTGGTTCTTTAAAAGCTCAGTTTGTAGAAAATTTAATCAAAATCATTAGAGCCAATTTTGAAAGCTTTATTTTAAGATTTTTTGCGTATTTATTCTTAAACTACAATTTACTGTTATTTTTGGATTATTACATTGGTTTGGGTCATTCACCTTCGTGTTTCACCAAATTTTGATTGAAATCGGTAGCGTTGGTTGATTTTTTAAAATTATTTTTAGTTTTGTTACCGATAAGTAGGAATAGAAATTTTTGTTTTTAAGATAACCTCAAATTTCGAGTTACTTAGATTTTGTTTTACTTGTATAATTAGAAGCTAAAAACGTCAAGGTAGTGATTTTTATAAAAAACTGTACACAGTTTTGTGACGGAATCAGTGCTAACCAGACTATTTCATAAATTTTTTTTTTAAATCACCAAGGAGGCTCCAAACAAATATATATGGCCCACCTTTGTGTATAGTGAGAAAGTATAAGACCCAAAGATTGTCTCTGATTATGTAAACTCTAGTTAGGCCTATCTCAGACTGTTACGTATAATCTTGGTAAAGCCCCTAATCTTATAAATCTTGATACTATGATTCTCTGACTCAACCAATCATAAACTGATGCAACACCCAATGAGCTAAGCTGATTTTCAGTTCTGCGTAGCGAGTTGCTTAGGTTTTAATTATGCACGGATTGGTTTCATAATAGGCCTAATGAGAGATATCTCTAGAACACTAAGAACAATCACGTAGGCCATACAAGTGGGCTTAATGACTGTACGCAGAAATAATGTCAAGTTTAGTTGTAATTTACCAATGAAAAGGAAGCCCACTGATACAGATTTTTACATGTACTTAGTTTGATAGTTTCTCTCTTGTAATTAATTTGCTGAACACTTATGCATACTTAATCAGTTATTGGGAGTCGGGGGGGGGGGGATTCACTTCATTTGTGAAACCCTCTTTATTATTCTACAGTATACAGATCTCCTAGCTGGATGAAATGAAGTATTTTGGTCGAGGTTATGTTAATACTGGTGAAAAGAAATTTCCAAGAAAACCATTTCAAAGGGCCATAAATTTGAAATTTGTCGTCATTTATTTTTTAATAACAAATGTAATCAACAAACATTAAAACCTAGCTTACACATCCTAAAATTTGACTGAAATCTAAATAAAATTCTGCCATAGTAATTATTGATGTTATTTTCTAATTTAAAAAATCCTTATTATAAATTAGGTTTTGTTTCCACTCGGAATGAAAAAGAAAGCCTTTCAATTGTGTTTGGGAACCAAAAATTGTCACCGATTTTTTAAAATTTCTATAAGGTATTTAGTCTCAGGTAAAAACAAACATGTTTTGTTCCGTTTTTATTTGTTCCTTAAATACTTTTCAGTCTCCTAACTAAAGAATTACTTAGTGGATTTTAATAGATCTTATACATAATTGTGATTTGTAATGAAGATGGTCCCATTTAAAATGTAGTAAAATCAGGTAAAATCAGGTATTAAGATATGTTCACCTGAAATAACTTTAGAAAAAATTTTGAGAAAAATCTATTTTAACTTACGATATACTTCCTCAACAAAATGCAGCTAATTTCTTTTGTGCACTTTTGTTAGATGATACCAGGTTTCAGAATTATTTAAATTTTGTTTTTATGGTGTATTTGAGGGCAATTTAGTTTTGTGCGTCTATTTAATTGTCAGTTTTTTAAACAACAAATCTTTGTTTTTTATCATAGAAAATAAGTCTTGAGTTTATTGGTTCCAGATTTAAAAAACTCCCAATGAGCTATTCAAAGATAATGTAGGAGCTATATCTGAGCTGTTATTTCCGAAAAACTATTTATAACTGCCAATATTATAAAATTGATTGCTATTTTGGTTAATTATCTTGTCTGAAGGACTGTAACTGGTTCAATTGAAGTTGGATTCACAAAATTTACCAAATTTCAATAAAAACTAAAAACATTGTGAATTGTAGAGCATTTACTGTCACCATATTAGCTGTGTGACTATTAGTAAACAAAATCCAAGAGAAATAATTTTCCCACTTCTGTCATGTAGCATCGATTTCCATTTTATCAGTAAAATATAAAAATAACTGACCTGTTTGTATGTAGTTATAAAATATTTTTGTGTAATTTGACCTTCCTGTGATTGATAATTTTAATTACAGTTTAGTCAAGTTCATTTCTAGGTTTACTAGCACGTGATTAGTTTAATCTTTGTAAAAGAAAAACAAAACAAAGAACTATTTTATCTTATTCATATAAGCTTTTGTGACGTAACTAATAAAAACTGTTTTTTATGACAAATTGGTCCTGAGGTTTTTTGAAGATCTTGTTTTAAGAATCAAAGTAAAGAAAATAAATTTCTGTATTTGTGTGTCCACACAAAGGGCACGGGCATGAATTGATTTCGACTAAACTGTTTTTATGCAAAGATTTATTAGGTTATTAGGCCTTGGATTGTTTTGAAACCATATTTTAAAAATGAGAACACCTGCCTTATATAAAAACACAAAATTCTGATATTCATGAAATCAGCTAAAAAAAAATTTAAAAAAAATTGGTATTCAGATATTCTGGTTTAGTTATTACTAATATTAAAATTTTATTTGGAGCCAGGGATTCTTCAAACATATTTTATAAAATCTTAAAGCCCAACACACCATTCATTTCAATATGTAGCTTATAATTATGAGATCCAATAGAGCTTCACGAATAAATCGAGTGGATACTTTTTTGACAGTAAGTCTTTTCCCATAGTGGAAATTGCTTAATATATGAACAGCGACAGGGACGTCAGGTAACCATTACATGTCACACTTATAATGTGTTAATGTGTTCTTTAGTAAACCAGTGTACTTCAAGATAGGGATGGGGTACTAAACAAAACATTACCTATCAACTTTATATACTATTATATATTATATTATATGTTCAGAAAAATTGTATACAGACATGTGAGAAACTTTAAATTCAACGTCTTTATGAGTTAGGTAGTAGTTAAACTAAGCTTAATTTAAATCATCATTTAACACCTATCTTGTTTTTCGTATCTATTATCCAACTACCAGGTTTCAGTGACAGCTTGGATGTTTTAGTGGCCTTAATGTGTAATCTACATAATGATGTTGTTAGTCTCCTGAGGTGTCCATTAAAAGCAATTATTCGAACTCATCATTATAATGTGACATTGAACTCTTTACCAATTAAATTTAATAAATTGTTTCTTAGCCTGCTTTATAATTTTTTTTTATAATTATAGGATATCTTGTGCTTGCAAAAACAAATCATCCTGTAGCAGAAAGACTTGTTGTTACTTCCTTTCTTTAATATATAAATTTTAATCACTTTACTGCCAAACACTTCACCTAGTTTTATTGGTCATAATAAATATTGAATTTTTTAAAGATTTTATTACACCAAACACATAGTTGATTTCTAGATTGTATCATATTTTTATCTATAAGAAACTTAGTGCTTTGCTCCACCTCTGCCATATTGAATTCATCTCTACACAGTAATCTGCTACACTTGAGCAGTTAGTTGTACTGATATCAATTTTCATCTTAGAATTATTGTTAAAAGATCATTTTTAAGATCACGTGAACACGGATGTTTCCCTTTTTTAAAAATTAGGATATAATCATTAGTGGTTATTCAAATGGAGTGGACATTTGTAAAACAATTTTCTATTTTGATATTTTTTTGTGAGTCAATGAATGATATTTTCGAAAAATTTAAAAAAAGAAAACACTCAGTGAATTATTATCTATTACAATAAATAATGCCGAAGTCTCTCACTTTAAAAGTAGGGTAGATACAATGGATTAAATGAAAAATATGTACCCTTGCATACAAGGCTGCCCTCGCGTGGTTTGAAACATAATTTATTCAGATGCGGTATATTAAAGACAAAAAACGATTACATATATAAAACTTTATATTTTATTTACATTTATTAAGTTTTGCGAAATGAATTATTGGAAAAGTAAATAAACAAATTAAAATTGACACAATGCATAATTTTAAATATTCTGTATATTAAATTTTGTGTTAAAGGCATATGATGTAAATTAACATTTTCAACAATCCATTAGATATTTCAAAATAAAAGAATGAAAGTACATAAAGAGATTCACAAGAATTAACCTATATACCTAATAGTAAAGCCAAAAGTAAGTAAGAGTTTCTTACATTGCACTCAATAGTCCTAACTTGTCATCATGTAACATGTATCATAAAGATTTTTATTATGTCAGATTTTTATTTTAGGCTACTTATAACAACAGTACATATAAAAAAAATGAACGCCTTTACAGGCACTGTAGCTGACTACGAACTCTATACTGTAGATTTCATATACAGTAATATAATATACAGTATTTCATATTACATCGTCGTACCACTTATGATTTTAAAGAAATTCATTAAATGTTTAAATTTAACTTTAAGATATTGACGTCAGTAAGACTTAAACTTCTAATCTTAAATGTAAACTATGTTAATTATGAATACAAACTACAACTCATTTATTAAGTCATGGTCATCTGACTGACTAATAACACTGATAAAAAAAAATTGTCATTAAATTTGTGCTACAAGGGCTTTTATGTTGTTTATTATAACTCTGGAATGTAAAGACTATTAAAGCTGATATAAATATGAAAGTACTCTATTCAATGATATAGTATTTGAAATTGTGTTATGATATAAACTGGTTATATTAATGTTATTTATATATTTGTTTACCGATCATTAAAATTCATTACGGTACTCTATTGCCGTAATAAAATATGATACATCAAAACAACATTAAACTTCTAACCAACCTTATTGTCACCAAAATTAAAATAATAATAATATTCCCTGTTATACTTTTCTTTTTTTAAACCTAGAAGAAAGTTATAATCAAGTTATTTTAAAAAAACATATTGCTAGAAGCACAGTATGAGATTAACTTTATAAATTGAAAAGTTGGATTATTAAGCATGAAAGTATTTTATAGGTGCTAATATTCAAGCAGAAAATATCAACTGTTTTGACAAGGGTAGGTGAACCATGGATACAAATTCACAATTTTATAGAATTTATTAAAATATTTTTCTGTTCCTGAAATTTATTTTAATTTTTAACCCGAAAATCCAAAATTTGTAAATGTAATTTTTTGTTTTCTTATAACTTATTAAATAATTTTAAAAAATATATATTTGTAGTTTTGACTTCTTGTATTAGTTTCATTTTAGGTGTTTGAACAAAAACATTGTTATGTCTGCATATCAGCAAGTCTTTGTGTATTTGGTAAATTTTTCTCTGTAAGTACTGAATCGATTTCCACAAAATTGTGTACAGTATGGTACAAATTTGTTTGGTCATTAATGTTAATGTACGGTACCATTACATTAAGAGTTACAATCTGCTTATTTTGACCCAGTTTAATAGGTTGTAAGTTGAATTATTAAGAAAGTAAGAACAAAAATTATTTAAACTAGATTCATATTTGGTAGATATATGTATTTTATATGTTAGAACTGTTCCTTGTGTTTTTAACACATGTGCTTTTTATCTAATATATAATGGGTATCTTATTTTTACAGATCTCATAGAGAACAACACCAGTTATGACATGGACAACAATGAGTTTACTTGGCCGCCTTATATGGACACCTCAATAAATCACACCTCAGATATAAGTAGGTATATTTTTAGTTTATGAAAGATGGGGACATAACAGTATAATATAATGATTTGAAAATGATGCTCGTTGAAAATTTAATAAAATCATATCAAGTAACTAGGAGACAAAAATTATAAGTGTTTTATAATTTTGTGGATTTTCGAAACAACTTTCATATTGTTTGTTAACAGTAAATTTAAAAAAATTGATGTAAATATGTTTTTAAAATCATGTAGTTTACAGTAACAGGATATCTTTTAATAATTTGTAGAATTTTTCAATTTAGAAAAATGTAAAGAAACAGTAAACATTTTGTATTATACTTTGAATGTTGCAAGAACATATAATGTTGTTATAAATTATGTTTAATACTGGAGATATTGTCGCTCTGTAATATCCCCAACCTCAATAGGTGTTTGTTCTAAACTCAGAGAACACTAGACATCTTCCTTTGGTTGAAGGCTCATGACAAGACCTTCTGACAGTGGTGAAAACCAAGGCCCCAATAAATATTAAACTGTAGGGAAGCTCTATGTATTTACTTTTAGTTCAATGGTCACTGCTTATCTTATGAACAGCATTTAGTTAATTTGATATACCTCAGCAATTTGGGATTTCTGGTACTTGTACAAACTAGAAGCTATTGTATAAAATTTAAAGTTACTTCTTAAAAACATAATTTAATTGGTAAACATAAAGTTTATAAAAAAAATGTGTTCCTTTTCCAGTACCTACTTGTTTTATAATTAAAATTTGATTATTAAAATCTGTTAAATAAATAATTACCTTGACACATTTAATTTTATTCGAAATGATTGAAGATTAGTGTGGTGTTAAATTAAAAAATAAATAAGATTAATAATAAATAATAATTTTACCTGACAATAATCTACTAGTTTAATAAATATAATTTTGTTTGGGAGGTATTTTAAACACACAGTAAGTTCTACAAGTGTGAAATCAGTGTTAAATTTAGTTTCTGAAAAATAAGGGGAAACTGTAATTTAGAGCAGGCATTCTTTAAAATAGTGTGTAATCAAAATTCTATTGATAGACAGACGGGCATCATTCATTCTAAATGTGTCCCTGAAAACTCAAAACATAGTGAACCATAAAAAATAAGCTGAAGGCCTATATCATGGTACTTACTCAGCCTAAACATACACTTGTATTCAAGCAGATCCTCTAAATGTAGTGCCCAAAAGTTGGTCCCTTGGGCCTTGTTGGAAAAGTTAAATTGTATTTTAAATCCTAGTATAAATAGGATAGAGAAAGTTTGTTGTTACACCTGTTTTCTGAACTTCATAACTGGTGTATATCATTAATTTTTACAAGCAGCTAAGACCTAAGAAACCCCGTAGATGTGTATAAATTAAACTATCTTCAATCACTTGACAGTTCCATTTCCGACAGGCCTTGAATCTGTAATGTGAAAAAGACTGTCCGCTCAATATGCTCCTGTAGGTAACTCGGCACTGCCGGATCTTATAACTTGGTTCTAATTACATTTTTGACAACAACTTCACTATTTGTCACCATGGAGAGGTGGAGCAGGTACCATTAAATGCAGAATTGAAATCTGCACATTTTTATCTTATTTAAAGTGTTACAAGTTGAATAACACACTAGATGTGAACAAAAACCATTTAAAATGGTATTTTTTAACATTAAAATTTTTTTTTCTAAATTACTTTTTGAGCACACTAAAGACTGTTATTGTCAAATTTAATGTTCCTATCTTAATTTTATGGCCTTTATCGGCCTTATGTACATAAAACAACAACAGGAGATAGATGGCATGTTGAACATCACTTTTTTTGTTTCTTGAGAGCATAAAATTTGAAGATCGATCAAAAAATTGGAGGTCAACTTTTATGTGATTAAAAAACTTACCCTATTACTACGTACAGTATATATATTGGGTAATGAACATTGTTATTGAAAATGTTCTCACAGTTATACCACTTATACTTTGTAATTAAAAAATAATAAAAGAAATATGATCATAAAATTTACAAAACAAATTTTTCCCACATTTATCCATTGTTAGCATGTAGGTATATATTTAGCTTGTGTTCATAATATTGTGTTAATAAACAAGTTATTATTATCATAAACAAACTCTATAATATATTATATGTCTAGTGATAATGATAATTACTATAGTGACACCAGTTATTTTTTTACTTATGATTTGTTTTGGAATGGGAACTATTATCTGTTCATGGGATAAAATAAAGCAGTTAATAATTACTTTTTATATTAACTTTAAAAAGTGTAGAGTATTCAATATTATAAATTTTGTTGTTATCAGAAGTTATACGAGATAAATGTAGTGTTAATAATGAAACTTATTATCTTTGTTGTTTCAAGTAACATATATGCTTTTGTTATCAGTATTGAAATTATGTTATCATACTTATGTAATGTAAATCATAATATAGATACTTAAAAAAAATAAAAATAAAATAATTTGAGAAATATCAAAACAAAAATAAAATATGTTTAGCATGGCTAAATGCTTTCAATATCATTTTACAAAATTTGTAAATGATAATTAACATTTTTTACAAACTTAAAAGCTTTTTATTTAACCTTACCTAAGAATAAATCTATAAAAATATCAAGAACCGAAACATCTGGAGTAATTTTCATTCTGTTTTCATTATTCTTTTCCTATAGAGGTGTAGTTATATTCTGTAGAGTCCAATTTTTGAATTTTTTTTTGCATATTAATAATTGTTTTATCTTTACCCACATTTAATATTACAAAATTTTATTAAGTTTTGGTAGTCAGTGCTAACTATTGATTAGCTATTGTTTTGATTCATGAAGAATTTTTTTTAGATGCAATTTTAATTACAGTTAAAGATGTAATTTATATTACATTTTCCAATGGATTTTGTACATTTTAAAATCATTTTTACCATACTGATTTCTAACCATATGTTATTTATATTATCTTTGCCCACATTTAGTAACTTTATGAAGTTTTAGATAGCTTGTAATAGTCCCTTTTTTATATTCAATAACTTTCCTGAAATAGTAATTAAAAAAAAAAAAAATTATATATTTTTCGTCTTTCTATATGTTGTTTTATTTAAAATGACTCATTATTCCCAATTCATAATTATTGTATGATCTAAGAACTCTTATATTTCTAATTACAGATATTTTCAAAGGTTCCCAATCATCAGTTCTATTGTAGAAATTAACTAACTCCTTCCCAAATAAAACTTATATTTTTTACACAGTCACTTCACATCACTTAATTTTATGATTTTATAATAACAAACATTTTTGGATTTTGCATTTTAAAAGTTATATTGGTTATGTTATGATCAAATTAGTACATAGAAAACTACACATATAATTCCTCCTATAAGTAAAACCAAATTTTTGATATATTTTTAAAGTAAAGATGACTTTTATATGTTATGGAATAACTGAGAAATATGTAATATTATTTATGTGTGTAGCAGGCTATTACTTTATTAGTACCGAAGTAGGCTATCATTAATACTTTATTTCATACAAATACTACAATATCTTCTTATTGATTGTACTGTTGTTAACATGTGTACTGTATTATATGGATATTAGTGTATTATTGTATTAAACTATACACTAATATTTTAAATTTAATCATCATCGATTAACATTCATCATATGCAGTAATCATGTTTGTATATCTTCTTTGCATAAGTTCTTTGTGTTTGCTTTGTTAGAACATAGTAGATAGCTTGCCTCTTCAAACTAAAAACTTTGTTTTACATGGTCTCAATTCTAATTTTTTTTCTTCTTAATTTTTGTCAGCTGGTCGTCTTCGAGTCGCAGCCCGCCATTCATCAAACCTCAGGGCCGCCCGAGGCCTGCAACTTCTTTTAAGAAAGGTTCAATGATTAGATTATTTTTAGTTAAACATGTAGTCAGTTCATTGTTGTTTTGTTATTAATATGAAGGTTTCATTTGAGTGTATTATTGTCTCTATTATTTATTCTTTGTATTTTAAAATTAGTTTAAATTATTTTCTTTTACTATTAATTTTATCATGTCTAAATCATTATATTTCATAAACATATCATTGTCCCCATTTCTGATTGTGGGGCATAGTTAAAATTTTAAAACAAAACTGGGTATTTTTTGTTACTGATTATATATATAAGTAAAAGTTAAAATGGAGTTCTAGACATCTTAATGGTCGATCGATGGGGTCTAGTTTAGAAAATTTGAGCCTAAAAAAATGATAAATTTATGGAGAAAATATTTAAATATAAAAATCAATAGACATTTCTACTGCCTAAACAAGTGAAACAACTTTCACTATTCTCTTCTATAATGATGTTTAGTTTTTACTACAAAGTCTAAGTTTTGTAGTAAGTAAATTCATTGTATTAAAAAAATAATCGTTAAGAGTCTAATGTTTCATAATACCAACCCTAACAAAGTCTAAAAATTGGGCAAACCAATTACTAATTCCTTGAGTAGAATGTAAGGATGTTTCACAGTTCTGGTCATCAGTCTTTTTTATAAGGGAGTTCTATAACAGGTAGAATTTCTATAATAAAAATATACTAATAAACTATCCAAATTTTGTAACCACCATGTAATGTATTAACTAAAAGTTGATTAATATACCTCATTAACACATTAACTTTATGCCTCAAACTCCAGTAGGAATTAATGTAAAATAGTCATGTTTCTTTTAAAACTATTATATATACTCAATTTTTATTTAAAATTTTAATTTTTTTACAATGAATGCATCAAATGAAACCTTTATTAATAATGTATTTTATTGGAACATTTTTGGTCACTAATGCTTTATTATTTATTTGCCTCTACAAATCCTTAACTGAATTTATATTCACTGTAATTACAAAATCTGCAAATAAAATATTATAAAGTCTACATGTTGTGAGAGAGATTTTTGAACACAGTAAATGCTACATCAATAAAATTTATATTATTTTAAATTATAGTTAATAAAAAAATGAAAAGAAAAAAGTAACTTTTCTCATAATATGAGATTTGTAGTTAAAAACTGAAATACTTTCGTTTAAACTAGTAGAATATCATTTGTTCAGTGTACATACTGAAACTAACAGCTGATTATTTTCGTAATATAGGCCTACAAGTGAAATATTTTTATTTTGTTTGTAAAGATCGGAAGCCTGTTATGAAAATAATCAACTGTGAATTGTGTAGTATGTTATACCACATTGAATAACTACCATATGTTAATCTACAGATTTTTAATTTGAAAATTTGATAATCTCAATAACTATCAAAATTTAATATGAAAAATATTATTAATTCATTTTTCAGCAACTTTATAAAATGTAAAAAATAACATTAATTAACATGTAGCTTATACTGTGTGATCAAAATTTCCTCCATGACTTTACATAAAAAAAACAAACAAAAAAACGTGCATCTGGACATTCATTTTATCTACCAAATATTATCATATTTTATTGCCAAATTATTGGGAATAGATTTTAAGACCCAATATAATTTGTAGGCAAAGTTGTCAAAGTTTTATTTTATTAATGCATATGATGATATGATTAAACTACCTAGGATGTGAAATTAAAACAGGTACCAATCTAAATAGTTACATACTTCATCGAAATAAATAAAAATACTCCAACTAACATGTGTCAAAAACGCTTTGTTTTGTTTTTTAATAAAAAACACACAATGTAATTGTTTAATGCTTTGAATACTTTCAAAAATGTATTGGTTATCTTGTATATTTAGAAATCAAATCCAAATTGTGTTAAAATGTTTACACAAAATTATAGTTTTGTTCAAAACTCTTGTAAAGTGCCCGTTTTAACATTTTTGATTGAGGAAGGACATTAATACATACCTGCACCTTATAAAATGTAAACAGTTTAGTGGCAATTTTCTTGAGACAGTTAATGACAAGGTGTTGAGTGCTGAGGTTGTTACTGGAGCTTGTAGCGGTTATATTAAATTTGTCTTTATTAAAATTAAAGAAGTGGCGCCCAAACGGTTTTTGAATTCAATTAATGAAATTAAGCATGGAACATCTTCCTCTACCCGACAAATATATTTAACGGTTCTGGTTTTAAGTACTTTTTAAGAACAACAAAAGATGATTTTGATGTTGACAAACTTGTTTTTGAATTGTTTATAATGGACAAGTAAACAGCAATACATTTTTTTAGTAATTGCTAATTTAGTTGAAGGTTGGGGTATTCATAAAATTTTTACTATTTTTTAATAAATGCTATAGAACACTGCCAATTTTACATAACACAATATTTAGAAAAAAAACTTAGGCAATGGTTATTATAACTTTTAACCTTTTATGTGCTTTAATTTTCTATTCCCAAAGTTTGAAATTTACTACAGGACACTGTCAAATTGGAGGTTTTTTAAATTCTTTTGATGATTTAGACTTTTTGTTGTAGGCCTATATGGAGTATACTATAATTGTAAATACCAAACTCAAAATTTTCTTTTTTGTTTCAGATCCAGCCTTATCTCCCGATGTAGATATGTGGTCTGTTGTTTGGTATTTGGGTGCTTTTGGAGGTCTGGTCACATTCTTTGTAGTGGTCACATGTTCTGAATGGTGCTTTGGCAACCACATGTATACTAGACATGGAACAAATGAACTCTACATCAACGCCTTCCAGTCAACGTTTCTTGAATCCCAACGTACTCCAGATACTCCACCACCGCCATACCATTTATTTGCTCCTCCTTCTTATTCTGATTTATTTGGTGCAATTTCAAGCAAAAATGTTGGCAAAAAGAAGAACAAGCTTAATATTTTTATCATTCCGATCCACAGAAGTCGTCGTAATGAGACGGCGAGTGCTAGTTAAAATATTAAGTTAAGGAAAGTGGTCTTAATACAAATAAAACTGGCATTGCTTATATTAGTTCATTGTTTTTGTATAAAATCGGACTTAGTTTTTTAGTTATACAAAAGACAAAATAATAAAAGATTTCTTAGGTTTTATGGTTTCAGTAAAATTGATAGAGTTAATTTTAAATTCAAATCAGAAATTTATGACTAGGATAAATTGAGAAACTAAGTTAAAAGAAAAATCGAATTATGTAGATGTATAAAATTACACTTTTGTGATTGTGTATTAAAACTAAAAGAAAGTAAAAAAATAAATTTTAAAGAATGTTAAAAGTAAATGTTTAAAACACTTTTCAGAACAATTGTATAAATTTAGAATGAATAATGAAAGAAAACTTTGATTTCTGAAATATCTATTGGCCAAAGAAATTATTATTCTATTTTACATCTATTCAATAAAGAGGGAATGTTTTTAATGGCAAGTAGTTGAGAGACATCTGCTTTTAAAAAGGTTCATATTAGCTCACAATCTAGAAATGTTTTTAAGAAAGTATAAAATTTGTATTATACTAAGTAATTAAATTTTATTAATTTTTGTGGTTGCTCGAGTTTAAAACTTATCAAATTTGTACTAACGACATCTCAGATTGGGAGGTCTATTTGAAAATGTGTTTTAACTAAAGTTTCTTTACAATTTTCCTTTAAAATAATCGTATCTCATATATTTCCATTTAAGTCGAGTTTTTTTTTAACATTTAGAATTACATAAATATAATAAAACCAGAACTAAAAAAAAATTATATAAGTTTGCATTTAACAAAGGTGGTAATATTTCCTGTAAAGTAGAGATAAATATTGTGTAATATATTTACTCAAAATTTTACATGTAGGATAGATGTTATTAAAGCAGGCATAAAATTTTTTTAAATTACATAAGAAAGGTGTTTGTATGAACAGATGTACGATACTCCTTATTTTTGGGACAAATATTTGTAAAAAGTGTATATTCTAATGAAGCCATTTTAATTTAAGAAATTATGTTAGTTACTTCAAAGTACATGTGTATTATAAAAATATGTGAATAATGTATAGTTTTAATTGATTGTATGGATGTATTTATTGTATGTGATGTGATTGTTGTAATTAATTATTAGACTATTGCCAATGTGGTTTTTATAATATTCTTTATAATTAAAAAAAAAAAAAAATCTGTCATGACCAAGTTTTGAACCTGGATTGAATGAATTCTAGAGGTATGCATTGATTAGTTCAGTAAGATTATAGACAACCTTAATTTTCTTAGAAAAGATATAGGCATTGGTGTGCTGATTCTAAAATTAAAACAAATAATTAAAAGAAATGTAAAGCAGAAATTCAATACCTAATTTTAGTGAATGTTAATAGTCCAAACATTGTGATTATTTATATGCAGATTAAAATAATATAGAGAATTTTTCATCTTAATAAAAATGGAATAGGTCTCTCTGATCGCATTTTTTGAACTTATTCATTTCATTATCACAAATAATATAAAGAGTGTGTTTATACAAATTTGAAAATATAAAATTTTTAGTTCTTAAGTCAAAGTATTAAAAAAAGTAAGAAAAAAATATGATTATCTTAAATTTGATTTGCTGCTAAATAATATATATGCAAAACAAAATATAGATTTATATTTTTCTAAATTTCGGCACCCAATATAAAAAAAAAAATATAGTTTCCAGAAACTTATATTTTGTCCTAAATGGTAATTAATTTTGAGTGTAATTACATGCCGGTTGAATTTAATGGCATTATAAGGTTACAAAGGTTTTAAATGTACACAATTTCTACATACTTCCAGCTAGTAATAAATGCAGTACTACTATTACTTCCTCTATATACTTATTATCTTGGACAGAATGACATTGTACCATTACTTTCGGAATTAAATCTTCATATTTTTTACTTAATTTAGTACCTATGTCATAAATTTAATCATTTAAATATGATGTAACTGTCATTTTGAAATAGGTTGTAACTTTTTTTGGTAACAACTTGTTTGATGTAATCCAAAAACAGTTTGTATACCAATTTGAATAAAATTTTAGACTGATGACATATCAAATTTTGAAAAAACATGGCTAAGTATTTCAAGTGAAAGGATCTAGTTACATTTCACTGGCTTAGTTATTGATCTTAATATTTTGTTCTTTTATTAAAAAAAAAAAAAAAAAAAAAAAAAACCATCAAATGTCATAATTTACTTTAAATACAATTTTTAAGTGGACCAAATAAATTTAATCTTTACTATACCAGGAATTATCAAAATGAATAAAAATGTTATTGAAATATCTTCCAGCTTTATTACAATGATTAACTTATCTCTTTGAAAAACAAGTAAGATATTATGAAACAATATTGTACACTTACTACAAAAGTCCAGCTATGATTAAACTTAATCTTAAGCTATAACAAAGATATTTATTTTATCTTTAATCTTATATTTTGAAGGACAAGCATTCTTATGTTTTGACTTAGCTACAATGTTAATTCATCCACTTTTTCAGCAACTTTCCATAGAAAATTAAGCTATTGTGACCACCTTAACATTACCTAACAAGATAAAGGATCTAAAATGTGAAGCGAACGTATCACGCCTATGTACATTTATAAATGTCTAGCTGTGGCAATTCATTTTTGTCCGATATTGTTCAAATTTAGTACACTGCTTGCTTTTTGCAATACTTTAAGAGAAAAAATCTATTATTATATAAAACTTCATAATAATAGTTGTTTTTTTTAAAATTTGTAAACTACAATTTTGTTGCTACTTTTTTTTATTGTTATTATAAAAACAAAAATCCTCTAAAACTAAGATATTATTATATAACATATATATTTAAAGTATTATGAGCCCTATTTTTCCCATGCTATTTAACATATTTGTTCTACTTTGTGGAATTTTGAATATTTATTTTTAATTTGACCGAAACCATAAAATTGGCATCACTAAACCAGCTTTAGTGCTACAACAATAAATACTCTTAAGATACACACAAATCTAAAGAAATTAGAAAGATCCATGGATGTAATGTAAAAAGATGCCCAATGTTAAAAATAATAATATTTAAGAATAAAAATATGCAGCTCTAAATAAACAACTAACTGCAGTGGTTAAAATTAAGATTGCTATAATCTGTTAAAATCTTTCCAAAATTATTTTGTGTTATGATTCCTTTCATGCCTCTTTCCTTTAAATAATTTGAGTTGAAAAACAACAAAATTTATTATTATTCTCTATTATATGTCCCATTTTTAACTTCAACAATGATTTGGTCATCCTACTATTTAATATATTTTCTAACTTACTATTATTGGCAATTGTCTACGTGATGTATAAAATTAGATTTAATTGTACACTTTTTTTTAGATCTGTGATGAAAACAAAGGTCTCTGATATAAATTTATTTAAATGCTGTGCATTTATGTTTTATCTTGTATATAATTAATAAACAAAAATGTAATTGATTGTAAATAATAATTTGTATTGTTTTAGTTCAATCTTGTAATTATTATGTTTTGTATTGATTTATAAAAGGTGAGGGGTTGACATATATAAAAAATATTTTTTACTAACAATAAAATTTAATGTAGCCTATATTAGGCATTTTTTATACAAAATTTGTCTTATTGTTTTATTTATTAGTGTGTAAATTCTTTTCCTATAAAATTATGACACGTTCAATGGATATTTCATATCACTAACTAAATGGTTCTCTAAATACAAGGAAACTCATTTTTCAAATTATTTTTCCATTTAACCCTTGGCCAGCCTCTCGCCTAAAGTGTTCAATGACTCTTCGAAACTTCTAGCTGTCTCTGCCAAGATGTTCAAGCAGACTTTTTTTAAAACTATTACAAATATACTTTTAAGTGGTTCTTTTGATATATCAATAGAGTTTAAAAATCCTTCTTCACAGAATTTACACTAATAGTGAGAAATTTAACTCTGTAAATTTGTTATGAGGCTAAGCTGTTATTGTGTATTTATGCTTGAAGCAGCAAACAAAAGGAACATGGTTTTTGAATTTTTATTTAACCTTTTGGTTATGATTGTTTTATTCCTTTTAAATATATAATGGCAAAATTTTTTTTGTGAAGTAATGATATTAAGTGATAAACAACTTATGTGTGGGAGATGAAATCTGAAGTTTTGTATAGATACAAGAATATTGCTATTTATACCTGAAGATTTTAAAGCATTCAGAATTCCTCCACCAAGCTGTATCACATGCCAAGAAACACTGTAACAAGAAAAATATCATTATTTTTAATAGTAGACCCAATGAAATCAGCTGATCAATAAATGATCGATGCTGTGCAAAGCCACTTTTTTCATATAAAGCTACCAGTTACTATTGAGGTACAAATGAGACGCTGATTGATCATTTTCTTTACTAGTTTACAAACAAACTAGTAAGCGAAATATGATGTAACTTCTTGGTTTAGTTTTCCTTTACCTAATTTTAGAAGAGGAATTACTATAGCTACCATGCATGTATCGGGAAAACAATGCTGTTTGAATAATACGACTGTACAATTTTAGGAGAGGCAGTTTCTCCATGTTGGGGAGGTAATCATAGAGTAAACAATGTTGTCAGGGCATGGAGCAGAATCCCTCTCGATAATGGCAGACTTTAATTCTTGTGTTGAAAACAAAGTATTTAAATGGGGAGTCGTCTGTTGGACATACAATATGAGTAATACCTTCTTATAAACTAGTATATAAATGAAAGACATTGCTGTAGTCAAGACTTGAGGAAAAATTCGCAAATGTTGATCCCAAAAGATATATGATAATTATTTATAGTGGAAACGCCATACTCCTACTTAAGTCACAATAAGGTAGTAAAAGGAGGAGGACCACAAACAGAATGTAGCTTTTTTTCAATGAAGTGAGTGTAGTTCTTAACAATATTTTAACGTGGGTTCCAGATTTCTTCCTACTCTAACCACTTGGCCTCGTAGAATTTCACACCTTTCAAGATGTTTACTTGTTGGTCTTCGGTTAAATTTCCTTGGAGCCTTTCAATTAAGCGAAAAACGCCACTACATTCATCGTTCTACCACAAATTTGGTGGTCTTCTCGACATTTTTGGAATTTTTTTGTCTGCTGCTTTAAAAGAATATACTGTTTCTTTACTAGTAACATTATTGTTAATATTAGGAACCATAAATGTTTAGCAAAAATCTTCCTATCCTACATGGTGAAAAATGCATCTGGGAAGGTAATTATTACGAAGTGAGAACTGTGAAAAAGTATGCATTACAGGAGCTTGATCACTAATATATAATATTGTATGAAACAACAGCCCACTCAAATTTTATATTAAGGTATAGATTGCATAATAACAAGTCAACAGTTATTCATTCACAGCACAAGCAGCTAAATGAATTGGATTTTCATGGGTAGAGATGAACATTAATCTCCCACCAAAAGAAATTGGGCAGGGAACTGTTTTATCTAAATGATCAATTTGACTTCACCAGTCATGTAATTAGGTGGTAGGTTCACATAGCAAATTGTCATTTTGTATGGAGTAGTAACCTATATTGAAATAAAGTTCTAAGATTCACAACAGTACTACAGATGGAGTTGGCATTCCACCTTTACCTCTGTCTGCAGTGACATAATCAATTTGAAAATCCCTCAAAATAAATTAGTTGTGTTGATAGAAGTAAGTCTATTGCAGGTAAATAAAATGGAGGATGTATCACATACAAGAACCTTTAGATCTTCAATGTAGTTTCTCGTTAATCTTCCATTGTATAACAGTATTTAAATTTCTAATCTATAAAATAACAAATTATAATAGATTAAATAGCAATTAAAATGCGTTTCAATCTGTATTATTCTTTCCATTTGGCTGGTTTGAATTGCCGGCAGGTAGTTTAATTTTATCGTTCTTAAAAGGACCAACTCCATAGTATACTCAACATCTGCAATGTCAGGCGGTAAGGATGAAGAAGGACTCTGAAGTGGTTTGATAGAACCAACTCTTCCCTTTTTATGGGGACTTGGTTTTAACACCCAAGTTGGCTCAAAGTCTTTTTGATCTGCACCATTAAAAAAGGAAAATTTATTTAAAGAGAGACAAATTTAGATTTATTTTAATTAGTTACCTGGTTACTAAATGTGATTTTTTGGATTTGAAGGGACGATGGCTCGGATTTAGCTTTGGGTATAATAGAGCTTGTCGATCTAACAGTAAGGTCAACTTTAGAACAAGCCAAAGCTTTAACAGATGTTCCGCTTATTGTTTTATTTAATTACCACTGTCAACAAACTTCCTGTTTAATGCCAAAAGTTGACAATTTATATTTTTAAAACAATGTCTTAATATTTTGCTGCTAAAAAACACCTAGTTTACCTCTACTAGGTTTTTTGCAACTAAACAAGGAAAATAAAATCTATTAAATGTATTACCTTTAGACAAAGTAGAGTTCAAAAAACATTATTTTAACAAGATTCTGTAGAACGTGTGTTTTTTTCAGAAATACCAAAGGTAGAATGTGGTCAACTCCAAACTATATAATATATGTGAATGAAAAACACAGCTGTGATTATATAAGAGTAACCATTTAAACTAGGCAAAAATAACAGAAAAGCAATAACTGTGTTTATTGTCAGTGTAGTCTAAAAATAATAAACCATAGTATCAGTACGATAAATTTAGTAACTGTGAACATTTAGCCTGTGTATCTGATCTAATTTACCACTGAACAGCGAATTCACATGAGTCTTATCATAGAAATGTCATAACTTAAATTAAGTAACAGAGACTTAAAAAAACATTTATATCCTAGCAGTAAAACTTATTGGTCTGCAGAACATCTGGACTGTAGACGGTCACATATTATGGGTGGATGAACACAAAAAAAGTGCTACAATGACGTCAATGGACAGAGTGCTTATGCCAATGTATTTCTTGATCAATTTTAACTGCTTCATAATTATTGTTGACAATGTTGTTATGATTTTCGTAACTTTCAAGTTTCTAATAAAGTATCTGTTAGCCGGCCGGGTGTATATTAATACTATTTTGAATTTGCTATAGATAATCTAACTTCAAATCTGAATTTTATACAAGTAGCCTACATTGTCATTATGATATTTCATAACTTTAAAATTTTTAGTTTTAAATACATTACCTGTTGATTGGCCTGGACCATATTAATATCATTTTGAATATACCACAGATAATTTAACTTAAAAATCTACACTTTTCCAACTACAGTGGAGGTTTTGCACAGCTTAATATATTGGCCTAATCATAGACAACATAAACACCAAGATGAATGGCCACAGACATGATGTGAAAATCATGGATATAGAGAAACCAACTGCACAACATGCAGCAATCCACAACTTTGTCACTTTAGATGACTGCTTCATGATAACAATTATAAAATCACTCCCTTCAGAATGTAAGAACACCTCAGAACTAAGAAATGGGAACTGTCTCATCAATGGGTCACAAAATCTAGGGAACCCCTAACCTTAATCTTAGACAAATTATTCGTTATCCTTTTTCCTCTCCCAACAGGCTTAAAAAAATATTCTTCTGAATTCAACACTCAAAACAGATCCATCCTACATTACAACAATTAAGTCTTTTTTCATATACTCTTTACTGATTGGGAAAGTGAACAATGTTTACGAAATATTTTAGAACTTTAGTGTTTTTGTGTGTGTGTGTGTGTGCATGTATGTGTGTGTGTGTAAGCCTGTATCTCCTATCCATATAAAATCTAAACTATATTATTTGAATTATTATATATATATATATATATATATATATACCGGTATATATATAGTGTGTACTGGTTTTATTTTTCATATAATTTGGTTATTATAATTTCTTTTCCTTTTTTTACTATTATTTGTAAATCAAAGTTCTTTTGACTGTATTTCTTCAGTGTAAAATTACATCTGTACTTGTTGGAGTTAGGTGGAAGAGAGTGCTTAATAGCCCTAACCTCACCCTGAAAGGCAATTCTACTCCTTTCTACTGAGTTAGCATCTTCCATCTCATTTGCTACTTTTCATTTTGGTTATTCCTTCATTAATACTTTCCCTACTGGTAAACAAAATAGTGCTCATGCATCTGGTTTAATCCCTTAATCGCCACGGACGAGTTATTACGTGTTGAACTAATCAGCTGTTGTGTTTTATTTTTACCAGCTTATTTCCCGCCTTTTCATTGATAAACGGACATAAACAATTTGTTGACAGTGCTGCATTCTGGCGGATTTTAGTGGTACCATAGGTCATGATAAGATCAGTTTGTAGTTTGAGTAAAACTCGTGCTCGTGGAAGCTTATTTTTACTGTGCGTGTCATTATAAATTGTTGTTTGTGGTGGTTATTTACTTGACAGTGTTACATCAGTGTTAGTAGTCATAATGGCCGGTGACATGCTTGAGGATGACAATTTATTAGAACTTCCCAGTTCAGAGTTTTGCCCTTATGAAAACTTCTCAGACGACGGTGACTGGATCAGTGACACATCCAAGATCGTGTGGATCGAGATAGCATTACTATTACACAGCTAAGTGAAATAGATTCCGATAGTGTCGTAAGTAATCAATCTATCCCCCCCTGATTTTGATGACACCCCTAGCACTTCTAAAAGAGCCAGAAAACCCCGCCAAAAAAGAACGTCAAAATAAAACTTTGAAACAAAAAAAATCGGATTTTAAAGAAACCAAAAAAGAAGAAAAATAAATATCCTTATGTTTGGAATTATGATGTTTTTGTTCCTAAAAATCAACATTACGATGATACACAGAGTGGTATAGTTAGCCCACATTTATATCCCGATCCTTGCCGTGAAATAGGCTGCTTTGATAAAATGTTTCCTGAAGAAACAAAAAATTATTGTAGATCAAACGAATCGGCATTACGAATATGTGATTTCAAATCAGTCTCCAACATCTAAATCAAGGCTTCAGAAATGGAAACCTTTGACAGTAGAAGAGTTCAAAGTCTTTTTAGCTATTTACTTGGCTTATGGTCCATAACAAAAAAAATGTTTTGGAAAATTATTGGTCTACTGACAAACTTCAGCTAAACTGCATACCAAAGAAGTAGGTATTTCAGGAGCGATCGTGACTACTTTGCTTACACCGTACTTGAACAAGGGTCACTTATTGTTTGTCGACAATTGGTACAGTAGCCCCGATCTGTTCACATACTTACACTTGAATAAGACCAATGCTTGTGGCATGGTTAGTTTCAACAAGAGTTAGAAGTTGGTCAAATGGAGACATGTAACAACACAACAAATTTGGTTGTCAGATGGGTCTATAAATGGCAAGTCTTGATGATATCAAGTGAACATGTTGACGAAATGGTAGATAGTGGCAAAGTACACTACCAAACTGTTCAAAAGATTATGAAGCCCGTTTGTGTCCAAGAGTATAATCTCAACATGGGATCTGTGGAAAGATCCGATATGATGCTTACTTATGATGAAAGTGTTAGGCGTACAAGAAATTTTTCTTACATTTATTAGATTTTGCAATTCTCAATAGTCATGCTATATACCCCTACAAAACTGGTAAAAAAACCAACACTTCAAGAATTTCATCTTGAAATAATTCGTTAACTCTTGGAAGATAATATGCAAACTCTGACTCCGCGTTAGAAAACAAGTGGCCGCCCATCCCCCACTAAGACTTACGCAATGTCATTTTCCGATGTGTGTTCCTTCCACGGATAAAAAGGAATACTTAACACGTCAGTGTTACGTTTGCAACACACATCGAGACAGGAACAAGCAAGGCGATATTCACGTTACATGTGCCAAGACTGTGGCATTGCTTTGTGCGACACATATTGTAAATAGTTTTTTCTTCATTTACTACAAAGGAACACTTATTTTTATCACAAGAAAATTAAAAAAAATTTGGTGAGTAAATATTTAAAAAAATTTTAATTGTAATTTTTAATTATAACTCTAGAACCCCCCTCCCACCATCTCAAAGTTCAATATTGTTAACGCTCTATGATGCCTACAAACAATATTGATAACTGTTTTCTTTAAAAAACAACTGGAGCAATTATTTCATGAACAGGTAAAAATCGTCTAAAAATGGCAAAAACACGTGGTGCTGGCAGTTTTCGGCTAGGCTAGTTACACAGCGGTTAACTGGTTAACATCCCTTCATCTAGTTATAAGTGAATCTAAACCTGTTTGTGAAGTGAGCCTACATAATGGTTTTTAATTAAATTATATCCTGAGTAGTGATGAATCTTCCATAGAAGATATCTGTGACATTGAAAGTGATCATAACTCATTCAATTTTAATGGAATCAAGGAAAAATCAAATTGTAGGTAATTTTATGATCTTTAAAACTGTCAGGAACATTTTCTGTAGAATTCATACTTTAAAAGGCAAAAAATTTCTTTAACCCTTTCATTCCTCCTCTTAAAAGAAAGTATTGACGAAGCACCTTCGAGATCTTTACCACAGAGATGGCACTGATAAAGTTATTTAAATTGATATTTTTTAAAACAATATTTAGTTACTACACTGTATTGTAGTATTTATTACGTTGTAATGTTTCGGTAACTTCATAATATAATGTCCTGGTAACATTAAACCAATGTTAATGCAATAATAATACTTTGTAACGTTATGGTAATATTATATGTTACCTATAATATTGTGATGTTAATGTAACATCATATTGCAACATCCTGGTAACACAAAAACATATTGCAACATCCTGGTAACACAAAAAGGAAATGTTAACATTAAACCAATGTCATCATAATATTGGTGCAGTATTAGTTTGTAATGTTATGGTACTATTATATGTTACCAAGGCATGGTGAATTCAAAAATTGTAAAAAAAATTATTTGTCTTTTCTTTTAAATATAATTAAATTAATTTTAATGAAATTTAAATAGAAACCGATTGAAGTGAAAATAAAATTCATATATTTGTCTAAAATTTGAAATAATCAATTCTAACCAAATTAAAGATACACATACTTTCTTTGGAGGTACTGTTATGAATTGTGGTAATATAAAAATTTAGTTTCTATTCTAAGTCCTAAGAAAATGCACAGAAAGTAGAGCATCGTTGCGAAAAAACTCAAAAAATGATGCAATCATTGACTCACAAGCAATCTGCTCAACACAATGAAATGAAAACAATAAAAGCTCAAACTTACTGTACCTACAAGCGAAGTCAATTTATGTTGAAGGGACTGACAGGCTGACAGCGATGGAGAGACCAGTCTTTCTTCAAGTAATTTCAGGGATCAAACTTTACGAGTTTACACCATTACTAGATTGTATTCCATTCTGGGTGTTTTAAATATAATAATGAAAAGTGGAAAGTCAGTAGCTGTGCCACCGTATTGTTTGAGTAATGTTGAAAGAATAGAATTAGACCAAATGAAAACGGTGGGGTTTAAAGAAAATTCTCAAAATGCTTTTGTAGTGCCAGCATTGTTAGTGAAGAAACCAAGAAACTAGTATAAGATGGTAGTTGATTATACAAAACTCAATGAACATACGGAACCAGATAGATATCCTTTACCACGAGGGACACTATTTTTGATACTTTGGGTGCAGCAAAATACTTTTCTTCTATGAATATTAATCAGGCATTTTCCCAACAGCTTATAGTTCCAGAACAAAGACTATACTCACAGCATTTGTAACACATAGGGGCCTTTATCAATATATAAGATTTCCTATGGGTATGTGTATCTAATTCATTTCAACATAGCATGAATGGATTGTTTGCAGGTTTAATGTATAATGTATATCTAGATGATTTGGTGGTATATGGAAACACATTTCAGGAATAGTTAAGATCGTTAGAGAAGGTTTTTCAAAAATTAGATTCTGAAAAATTAAAATTATCAATTTTATTTTATTATCAGAACATAGATGTACTTGCACACAACATTTCTGCGGAAGGAGTGCGACCCCTGGATAAAAATTTGAAAGCAATAACAGATTTTCTCATTGCTAAAAAAATGAAGGATGTAGCCCCTACAGAGTTTCTTAGGGGCTACATTGTAATATAGAAAATTTATCCACAGATTTAATGACATTGCTAAACCTTTGACAGATCTTACAAAGAAAGAAAATTTAGATGGGAAAACTTTAAGGTGGACAGAACAACATGATGTGGCATTTCAACAATTAACGATTGTTTTAATCATACCACCTGTTTTAGCGAATTTTAATAAGAATAAGGAGATTGTAATTTTTTGTGGTGCTAGTAGGCATGGGATAGCAATATCGGGAATATTATTCTGTCAAATATGTTAGTAGGAGATTACGAGATACTGAGGATAGGTAGAGTGTGTCGGAGATAGAGTTGTTGAGTATTGTGTACATAGTAAATTATTTTAAACCTTTTTTGTATGGGTAATGTTTTACTATTTTCAATGATCATGCCAGCCTGCAATATTACAAAAATGTCAAAACTTTGAGTTCACGGTTTAACAGATAAGCATTAAAGTTAATAGAAGCATAAACCAGGTACAGTGATAAAAGTGTCAAAGTTTGAGTCGATATCCTGGGGACCTACAGGTGACAGAGTCATTCTGGATTCTTAGTAATTAAGAAGATTAAAATATTTGTAATTAGTATATAAGAGAACTAAAAGAAATAGTCAAGTTGAACTAAATAATAAAGAACCATTAATTAGATAACTGAACCATTGATTTATTTAGTTAAGTTAAAGAACCCAGGCAGTTTAGATGAACCATTAACATGACCCATTTTGTCCGTAATTGCCAAGTTGTGTTTTATCAAATTTTCCGCTTTTTCCACTTTTATTATTATTTTCTTAAGGTAAAAAAACAAATAACAGTAATTAAAAAAATCACCATGGTTTAAGTTTTGACCGATCGGGTTGGCAGGTTAATTTTTAGTTAAAATTACATCGGAAAAATAACCTGCCAACCTGATTGGGAGCAAATGAATTCAAGTGTAATTTCACTCTATTGTGTTGGTAATGTATCGTGTATACCTATCATTGCCCACCAAATGCTGCCCCCCTCAATATATTCAATCCCGCCAACCAGTAACACAGCTGTTTCCCCCTACCATACATCAGTTGTTTCCCCTCCACCACACAGCACATCTGCTGTTTCCCGCTAAAACATTTCCTCCTAACCGTACTCCTGCTCTTCGCTTCTTAGTTCTGTGTTGAGACTGAAGGACAGCAAAAGGCAAAGAATCTCAAGAAGGTCACAACCTATTGTGAAATGTGTCCAGGTAAACCATACTTATGTAAACCCTGTTTCAAGGACACTCACAAATAAAATAAAAGTGGAACTTTGTAAATTATTATACTCATTGTACTCCTGTTTACCAATACAATATACTAATATGTACTAAAAAAGTTGTTTTATTCTGACATTGTTATTGTCTTATAGTACTAATATATAAATTAATATATCATCTAATTAATAATACTATCATGTTTTGTAATATTTATACCAAAAAAAGAAAAGCAGATTGATAAATAATACACAGCGAAACCATCGGGTCGGCAACAAATGCTGCAAATGTTCATAAAATTATCGTAAAATAAAAGATGATTACTGTCAGTATAAAACAACAACAGTGTGATTTTTGTTTACAGGGACTGTCAGATGCCCACGTAGTGCCCTAAAACTCCGCTAGAATACATCACCTTAGTATTAAGATGGTCAGGACTATACAGCGTTACCGCCGAACCTATTGGGCCGTCATGGCAACAAATATGTTAGTAGACGATTCCATCTAGAATCAACAAATAAGAAATTTATTTGGATTCTTTATTAGAATGGTTCAATTCATGTTTATTTATTTGTAAAAAATATCTTGATTTGTTACAAGTCAGTATTTTTACAAAGTCTCTTCTCTTGATGTTTTGAAAAATAACAGTGTGAATATGTGGGCAAGAATTTTTCTAGCGAACTCGGACCTTATTTTTATGACGAAACTGTTAACTTTGAAAACTACCTCAAAATATTAAAACAGAAAGTGATCATGGATCTGGAAAACATCCATTTCTTTGAAACCTGTAATCCAGTTTGACAGAAATTAATATGCCAACTAGACTGTGAACCCCTTACTATGGAACCTGTTGAATAGATTGCCAGACATGGGTAAAGCAACTAACTCATATTTGTTATATATTACCCCTGATGGACTATTCAGTACGAGGAATAATAAGAGATAGAGCCTATTCAATAAAAATCCACGATGTGGAACATATTGAGTCTGAATTTGAAAACATGTCCTTCCATAAAACTGATATGATTTGCTGTTCTTTACTTAGGCTATAGAAATTGCAGGAAATAGAGATATTTTTAATCTATATAAATAACTACAGCAGACCAGTTTATTATATACAATTTATATGTAATCCAACATATTTAACAATTAACAAATTGTGGCATATTATAAATTATTCAGTACATAATAAATAGGTTATTTAGTTGCTGTGTACATAGAGTACATAATCTGGAAAGTCCAAAGTATGTGAGCAGATATTAATTAAATCTCAATTTATTTAGAAGAATTCTAAGCAAACAACATGTTATCTACACTTTTATTCCAATTTGGTCTTTGATAATTGAAATGAAAGAACACAGCTACATTTAAATAAAACGAATGAAGTCGTATGTTTTCATTCATATACATCTTCTCTATCTGCTACGTATCGGACAATGTCACCAGGTTTTACAAGCTTCTCTGCATCTCCATCGGGGATTTCAAAGCCTGTAACATTCAACTTTAATGAATGTTTGAGTTATAAGACAAATTATAATTTTAAAAAGTTTTGAGATGAAATGACAAGTCAAGTAAAACAACAACTCTCAAGTGTTTATTCCTGTGAGAGTAAAATTTGATTTGGGGTACTCTGCATCACTGAATAAATCTACTAATTTTATTTCATTTATTCTGTGTTTTAGACAATACAGTCATTGTACACAAGTAACAACACAGCATATACATAGACTTAAATTATAATAATAATTAGATATAGTGTTTTACTCATAGTTGTATGTTTGTTTGCTCATAGAATAAATATAAAATACAAGCCTCAAGGTTAGTACCAAAGGTTTTCAACATTTGTCAAATAGAACATTTTGACAATTATTGATTAAATTGTCAATTAAATATGAAAATTAAAAAAAAAAGAACAATTAGAAACTTTACAATTATAAATAATTTAGAAAGATTGTGGAGAATAATAATAACAGGATAAAAATGTTACTGAATTATCTCCTTTATTTTTTTGACTTATGAGTGGAAGAGTGAGGTTGGTTAATTCGTATCCTGGTCCTTGCTGTTAGGAATTACTAATTTTTTACTTTGTTTTGCAGATATATATCATAAATTTCAATTCATAATGAATATTTTGTATTAAAAAAAGAAGGAAAATGCATGCAAATGAATTCACATTCATTTAAGAAGTGTTTGCTGAATTTTTATCTATAAAAAACGAGTAGAGTAGGATTTAATAAGTCGAACATAATCAAGTTCCAAGTTTTAAAATGTTGGTGGATCGTTTCAGCAACATATAGAATAAAATATAAAGAAAGTTGAAGATGAATAAACTCCAGTGGAGTAGCATACTGCACATGCATAATTAAACATACCCCCTATGCCTTTATTTTTCCATTTAATAGATTAATATCTCTTCTATATTATACTGATGAGGAAGAACTTTCAAAAGAAACAGATTAGATTATTAGAAAAAAAACAAAAGAATACAAAAAAGGAAAGCAACTAGCAGCCCTCATATGTCACCGGAGACTGTGCTGAATGCAAAGCCAACACAACAGAATCTCCCAAATAAGCAGATTGCTCTCCCTCCAATTAACGTATCAGGAGTGAGCAAATTTTCCTAACTACAAGGAATTTTAAATAATACATTACAAGAATGTAAAGTAATCACACCTAGTAACAACACCCGGAAAATTAATACATATGATCCAGATTCATATAGAGTTTTAGCAGCCAAACTTAAACCAAGAAAGAATGCAGTGGCACACATATGAAAATAAAAATGATCGCTTAATTAAAGTCATGGCCAGAGGCTTACATTCTTCATGTGATAAAAACGAAATCATCAAAGACCTGAAAAACAAAGGGTTCAGTGTCCAAGAGGCGGTAAATATTATAAAAAAGAAAAAAAGGAACAGCAAAATGGAGAGATTGAAGTAATTAAAAGAGGGTTACCTTTGTTTATGCTTACAATTGAGCAGAGTGAAAATATAAATAAAATATATGATATTAAAACCACAATCAATATTGTTGTTAAAATAGAGTCACTTTGTAGAAACACTCGTATGATACCGCAGTGTAGAAGATGCCAAGAGTTTAACCATACTCAGAGATACTGCTAAAGAGAGCCAAGATGTGTGAGGTGCTCTGATAAACATCTCACGACCAATTGCACTACAGAGAAACCCTCTACCAATATGTGTAAACTGTAAGAAAACCTATCCAGCTAACTACAGAGGCGTGAAGTCGCACGAGAACTTCAGAGAAGGAGAGATCTTCTGATAAAACCAAAACAGAAAGTGCAGCATACACGTCTTAATAATTCTAAAAATCAATATTTAAATCAGAAAACAGGTTCTGCCCACAATATAGGATTGAAATCATTTTATCAAGCCGCTAGTGAAAAGGAAGAAAAAGCAGAACCAATTGAAAATACTCTTAAGTTAATATTAAAAAAATTGAATAATCAAGAGCAAATTCATGAGCAGCTCTTAAGTAAAATTAATAATCTAGAAAAGGAATTGAAGAAAAATGATAGGAGAATTCGGAAATAATCAACACATTACGAATAGCTGCCTGGAACGCGAATGGACTCCGTGGACGCCTAAACGAACTTGTTATTTATGCACGTGGAAAGGGTCGACATATGCCTAATATCAGAAACTCACTTTACTCAGGAATCCAATGTTAAATTGGCGAACTACTGCATCTATCATTCAGATCAAGCTGGGTGTGAGTTCAAATGTGAATTCATTTCAACGGGTGAACCAACGTATTGGCCAACAGATAAGGATAAAATCCCAGACCTTATTAACTTTTTTATAGTTAAGGGTATGTCCAAGAATTACATGCAAATTGTTAGTGATGAATCTCTTGCATCATCGGACCATACCTCTGTTATTCTAACAGTTAGTGGTTCCGTAATACTTAAATGTTCTCCCCCGAGCCTGACTAACAACAATGACGGACTGGGAGGGTTTTCGTGATGAGCTCAATCTACTCATTGATCTGCAAACACTTCTGAAGACAGCACATCAATTCGAATGTGATATAGATAATTTTGTGGAAGCAGTACAGCAAGCAGCATGGCACAATACCCAGGCCCTGAGAAGGAGAGCTGTGAATGAAGCAACATATCCATACTAAATTAGAGAACTGGTTGGCGAAAAACATAAAGCCAGGAAAAAATGGCAAAGATCTAGAGCGCCTCAAGATAAAACGGTGCTAATTAACTAATCGGCTTAATCACTTAATAAAGGAAAACAAAAATGAAACTGTCAACTACTTCCTCAATGGACTCTCTGCTGAGAAAGACAGAGATTACTCCTTATGGAAAACAACAAAAAGACTGAAGAGGCCTACAATTCAAAATCCACCAAAAAGAAAAGAAGGTGGAATATGGGCAGTTAGTGCCAACAAAAAGCCAATCTGTTCGCAAGTCACTTAGAAGGTATCTTTCAACCATTTCCCAAGCAAACAGGGGAGGAGAATATTATATTTCATAGAAGAAGAGACAGATTACTAATCCCTTTAGTTAAACTTAAAGAGTTAAAACTAATAATCAAGACCAATCTGAATGTAAAAAAGGCCCCAGGATATGACCTTATAACAGGTAAGATAATTAAAGAACGGTCTGAAACAGCGGTGAAGAAATTTCTTCAGCAAATCAATGCAGCTATTAGAATAAAATATGTGCCAAGTCAGTGGAAGGTAGGAGAGGTGATTATGATTACAAAGCCATGGCAAGCCCGCTAGCGAAGCTGCAAGTTACTGTCCAATCTCCCTATTACCGGTAACTTCGAAAATATTTGAGAAACTCCTAATTAAGAGACTTTACCCAATCATTGAAGAAAGAAAGTTGATTCCCGACCATCAATTTGGTTTTAGAAGGAAACACTAAACCATTGACCAGGTTCATAGGATCGTCAATATAATTGAAAAGTCTTTTGAAGACATGCAAGTTTGTTCAAGAGTCTTCCTAGATGTAACACAGGCTTTTGATAAAGTATGGCACCAAGGGCTCCAATATAAACTGTATAACACACTCAGTAATTAATAGTATCTATTATTAAAGTCTTATCTAGAAGGACAGCACTTCAGGGTTAAAGTAGAAGATGTATAATCTGAGCTCAAAGATATACATGCTGGAGTACCCCAGGGAAGCGTCCTGGGCCCGTTGTTACTGTACTTACTTTACACGCGGGACATGCCAGAGTTGGAGAATACCATAACAGCTACATTTGCGGATGATACAGCTGTAATGGCGGTTGATAAGAACCTGGAGGATGCAAAGAAATGGAGGATCAAATTGAATGATGGCAAGTCAGTACATGTTGATTTTACGAACCTTAAAGTTGTCCCAGCCGCAATTACCATCAATTCGCAGAGAATTCCATACGAAAACTCAGCAAAATAACTTGGCATGACCTTGGATGCAAAACTTAGATGGAAAGAGAACATGTAAAAAAGAAAAAGAAGGAATTAAACATCAAATTCAAGAGGATACAATGGTTGATGGGAAGACACTCACAGCTTTCTTTGCATAATAACTTGCTATTATATAAGCAAGTAATTAAACCTGTCTGGTCATATGGAATACAACTATGGGGTTGTACCAAGAAAACAAATATCAAGTTGATACAAACCTTCCAAAATAAAGTACTGCGCAGCATCTGCAATCACCTTGGTATGTAAGGAACGATAATATTCATCGTGACTTGGGAATTCCTACCGTTGTAGAAGAGATTTTTAAAACACGCGCCATAAAGCATAACAAGAGACTATCAACACATATAAATGTAGAAGTGTTGCCACTCCTCAGCGCTAGTCAGGATAAGCGCAGACTGAAGAGGACAAAACCTTGTGACTTAATGTGTTAATGATGAGTGAATCTATCTGATGAGTACAGATCTTGGAAGAACTTTCACGAGCTACTGGTTTATTGGGATGAATATTGTGAAAGATAAATTACTTAATAAGTTTGTACTTAGTTGTAATATATATTACAATAAAAATATAAAAAAAATAGACTAATATCTCTTCTAATGGACTCACTAGTTCTTTCTGTCAACAACTTTCAAATTAACAGCCATCAGTAACAAAGAATCATAATAAAAATAGACTAATATCTCTTCGAATGGACTCACTAGTTCTTTCTGTCAACAACTTTCCAATTAACAGCCATCAGTAACAAAGAATCATAATAAAAATAGACTAATATCTCTTCGAATGGACTCACTAGTTCTTTCTGTCAACAACTTTCCAATTAACAGCCATCAGTAACAAAGAATCATAATAAAAATAGACTAATATCTCTTCGAATGGACTCACTAGTTCTTTCTATCAATAACTTTCAAATTAACAGCCATCAGTAACAAAGAATCATAATAAAAATAGACTAATATCTCTTCGAATGGACTCACTAGTTCTTTCTGTCAACAACTTTCCAATTAACAGCCATCAGTAACAAAGAATCATAATAAAAAATAGACTAATATCTCTTCGAATGGACTCACTAGTTCTTTCTGTCAACAACTTTCCAATTAACAGCCACCAGTAACAAAGAATCATAATAAATAAAAGACTAATATCTCTTCGAATGGACTCACTAGTTCTTTCTGCCAACAACTTTCAAATTAACAGCCATCAGTAACAAAGAATCATAATAAAAAATAGACTAATATCTCTTCGAATGGACTCACTAGTTCTTTCTGTCAACAACTTTCCAATTATCAGCCATCAGTGACAAAGAATCATAATAAAAAATAGACTAATATCTCTTCGAATGGACTCACTAGTTCTTTCTGTCAACAACTTTCAAATTAACAGCCATCAGTAACAAAGAATCATCATTAGTTAATACTAAAGATATCTATTAGAACAATACACAAACTGAATTTATGAGATATTAAATTACTAGATATCTTTACAAAACAAAACAGAATTGATTTGACAAATAATAAAATATAAGATATCTATCAAAACAAACACAAACTGATTTATTAGATAATAAACACAAGATATCTATCAATATCTATCTTCAAGTTAACGATGAAGAACCTAAAATAAATCACCTGTCAATTTCGCTAAGTAAAGCTACTGAAAGTTAAAAATTATACAAAAGTTCAAAACATACCATAACAAATATTAGAAAAGAAAGACAAATGATTGACTCAAATCCTGGTACGAGTATGACTACTCAACTAAAAAAAGAAAAAAACTGAATGATCCAAAAAACGTATTTGTTGATGATTTCGATAGGTCAGTGATTTGAAACACAATAAATTAATGATTTTTAAGTTCTAGACAAAAAAGTGCCAACTTGTCAGAAAATTCTTTCACATATTCATGAAAAAATTAATTTTCCTTGGAGGCGGGAAACTCTTCGTAAAGTTTTGAAGGAACTGCATTGCAGATGAAAATATGTCAGAACAAGAGGAAAATCTTAATTGAACGACCTGACGTAGTGAACTGGCGAATCCGATATCTTCAGAAAATAAAACATTTAAGAGACGAGGGTAGAGATATTTTATAGTGACGAAACCTTGGTGGACAGTGATTTGACATTTAAGAAGTGTTGGCAAAATGACAATGTGATCGGTATTACAGTTACTAATTGTGGAACGTACAGATTAGTTATTATTGTGTTGGAAGCCAAAATGGTTTTTTAAAAGAGGCCAAATTGATTTTTAGGGCAGGTACATCAAGAGTACCTTTTTTCTTCTTCTTTATATCATTTTATTTTGGAAAAGTGCATATAATTTACCTGTGTAATGAAAAAAAAAATATGTAAAATATTTGGAGTTATTATGTAAGGAATCAAAAATTCTTACAAAAGCTGAAGCCAAAATTCCGCATAAAATTAGTATTTACTAAAGAACAACTTTAGTATTTACTATAGAACATTTTTTTAATTTTATTTCAAGTTATACAGGAGATTTGTAATATAGTTGTGAATAAAAGTTGGTAAGAACAAAAATAAATCTATAAAAATTTCATTAGTCAAAATTATTTTTACGTAAAAAGTGGAAATTTGCTAAAAATGTATGTCTAATTTGAAATAATTCATAAAAAATAATAATATTATGCAAAATACAACTTGTAAAATATCATTTTTCTGAGAAAGATGCATAGAATTTATCTGTGTTATGGAAAAGAAATTATATGTAAAAAATTTGGAGTTAGTATGTCAGAAATCAAAAATTCTTATAAAAATTGAAGACAATGCCAAATGAAAGCCTATATTTAAATATATCAACATTAAAAAAAAATTTCTATAGATATAGAAAAGTATTTCTACTATATTTGTGCATAAATGTTGGTAAAAACATGATTTATAAAATTTTCATTAGACAAAATTAATTTTTACGCAAACAAATAGAAATTTGCAAAAAAGTTAGGCCAAATTTGACATAACCTTTGTACTAGGCCTTACACAAAATCACAGAAAAACATAACGTTCACTCAAAACAATAAATTCTAGAAGCAATAACACAGATATTATAACTTACATAAATAAATCGAGCCACACAAGGAACACTATTGATTAGGCACGTGTATTTAGGACACACAATACTACGACAATTTCAAGTTCAGAAACCAGAATCTAAAATTAGGTTTATGATGTAATGGGTGGTACCATATGAAAGATCTAAATTTCATCTTCCTAATAGAGTGAAGAATGGTTACAATATATCAATGTAATCGATATTTCACATTTAGTAACCACACCGAAAAGAAAATGAGTCTGGTTCAGTTTGGTTACTACTTCATAGAATGTAATAAATCTCAAAAACTTACACAGATAGCATAATTTGGAATACATACTATAGTTCGAAAGAGAAACAAAATTACTATAAAATATTGTCAACTTGTGGTATTTAGACAAGAATTACTGTTTACAAAAATTATACATTGAAATAGTTCACATTTTCTTATGTTTTCGCGGCAAAACAGTCCAAATTGATCATATTCTTCAATTTTACTTTTTGTTGTAGATAATTTCAGTTACATGATTATGAAAGATTGAAACATTACTTTTACAATGATATATTACACATTTCGATAAAAGAATATTTACAAAGCTCAAAGTTGAATTGAAAAAATTTAAAAAGTGTTAAAATTCACGATTTTGTTAAATTTTTACCAATTAAAAACTATAATAGACTAAAAGATTTGGAAAGCACAGATCAAAACAGGAAGATTTGATCTATAAAACAGTGTTATGATAGATTTGTTAGACAGAAATATGGATTTGTGAAAATTAGAGAAATAATGGCATAATTTCTGTTTTACAATTAATTGCAGTTATTTCTTTGCTCATTCGCATAAAAATATACAAACTTTACAAAATTAATTAAATATTATTTATAACAATTTATGGTATTTTTTTCCCCCTTTTTTTTTTTTTTTCTCTCCATGATTATGCATCTATTGGACTTTAGCTTTCCAACAGTAATTTATTTATTGCGCTAGGATGATCCTAAGTGAGCGCAATGTTGAATATAAAAAATAGTGATTTTTGGTCATTTACAGCTAACGTGGAGAGTTCATCAACTCAAATGAATCGCAAACCACTTCAAGGGTTAACTCATAAAGGTAGTCTCACGAGCTATGCTCATGGTGGCATTTTTTGGACCAAATGCTGAGCCACGGGATGGTATCGTGTTCTAAATTTATGCTATTACTGTCGTAGTTTTGTATAAATATGCTAGATATTGCTTCAGCTGGTCTTTTAGACACAAATATTAAATTTTCGTGGGTTGCCAGCCTGATTTTGGAGCAATACATATGTCGAAATTCATCTGTTACAATGTTAAATGCTCTATGTTTGCGGCAACCTCTATGATTATGTTTTGGTGGAGCGTGAAATATTGCATGATTCAGAAATCGATCTAGCATTGCTTTCACATTCATTATAACAAATAAAATAAAACATCTTTGTGATTTCGTTTTTGGTGTATATTGTGTTGTGACTTATGGCTAGAAGACGAAAGAAACCAAATAATTTTTGTTATAATAATCGAAATGGTTTATTTTAAACATAGTGAATCAATTACATTTTTTTAAAACTAAAAAAATTACAACTTGCAAAATTGGTCTTTTCTGTGATTTTTTTAAAAAACCAACTCCGTCAATTTCCACTCAAGCCGACCACCATTAATTTATAGTGGGCCTCTCCCGCCACCATACCACAAGTTGGAGTGAACCAAACTGCACAGAAAAAACCTTCTGGTTTTAGGTGGGAATCGAACCCACAACCTTCGGTACCAATCCTTGATCAAGGGACTGACGCCTCAAGCCTCTTAACCACTTATGTATATTTAGTAATTTAACAACACGAGTGATGTTGTCAGATTGCCTATGTTACCCCGTAGTTACATTAATAACTTCTAAAAGGTTCATCGATTCACTACTAGGTATCGCTAATCGATGACAACTATTAATATAGTTTTTACTAGTGGTATCTGTCCAATAATTTGGTCACCGTTTTTATAAGGCTCAATGAAACGCATGCAATTTCAACAAAATTAATTGCTGGAGCTAGTCTTGCAGAGCACTGAATAATTACTGCCTCAATAGGTTTACCAGCTCACATTGATAAATGTTAAAAATTATCAAGATCTCTTCATAAAAGACTAAAGTTTAAATAGTTTACTAAATAATTCAGACTTTTAGCAACTAGTGTTTGGTAAATCTTGGAATTTACTTTAAATATTAAGATTAAACTAACATATACATAAAAAGATGTCAACTATTGTTATGGATATGATCAAGGAATATTTCTTAGTCTCTGGTGTCAGAGTTTCAATAATTAAAATGATCACAATAGAATTTATATAGTTTAAATTAGCTAGGGACTAAATTTAACTAGTTCCAAAAACAAGGCTATAATAAAGAATGAACTATATCTTACCAAATTCATCTTCTATTGCCATGATGACTTCTACATGATCCAAGGAATCTAAACCAAGATCGTTTACAAAGTGTGACTCTAGTGTAAGCTGAAAAAATAAGTTTTACCATGTAAATTTTATTCTAAACCTTCTTTTAATTAATATTGTATACCATATATAGAATAAACTGTCAAGACGAGTTGGCCATATAAGATAAAAGGTTTCGCAGGTGTTGGGCTATATATTCCTAATTTCCTATTTCAGATCTGTTTTCATTGTACTTAATTAAAAAGTGTCTTAAGAAACATTAGGTACAATATGCTTTACATGTCAACACCTATACTCGATACTATTCCATAGCTTATAAAAAAGGTCTCCTTTTGATCTGACTTGTTTACACTACCTCTGGCTAATGAATTATTATTTGGCCTCTCACTAAAAGGTTTGATATTTAGCCTTGCATTCTAACATTCTACAAACACTTCTCCTACCAATTGCTAATTTGTTCTGGTGTGTAAGTTTTTTACCAATACCTTATTATTTCAGTCTATATAACACAACCCACATCAGTAATTTCTATATTAGGCAGAATAATTAATATTTTTTGAGATATACCTAAGAAGAGTTGGACATTAAACCATAAGAGAACCATTTGGGCAACCTTTCTTTTAAATAACTTATACTACCAACTGTAGGTACTTGGTGGAATTCCATTATTTCTTTTAAATGTTTTTTATAGAAATAACTGTAAATTACCTCTACTGTTACTAAAATTTGTTTTGTTAGAACAGAAAATCAATACCTCCTCCCCTCATTCTATAAACAGGCTTGTGATGAAAGATGAATGAACAGTTGTAGAATATCTATAGTATCTATGCTAAAGATCATCTGTGTTCTTTTTAATATTTGTTGTGAATTTTTGTTCCTTTTTAAAGGTTATCAGTATGCTACATTATTTTGTAATGGATCATCAGAAACGTATTATAAAAGATAAAATCTCTTTTTTCTTAAACATCAAAATGTATACTGTAGTTTGGTTTAACATCTAAACCTATAAAACAACACTGAAAGTGCCTGGACTATCCATCATTTTAACCCAGAAGTAATCTAGCCTTACTATTGTGCAACATTGTTTAGATTATTTTCCCTATCATTTTGAACATTTATATGTGTGTTGTTATAATATAAGGACAACACAATTTTGTCCTAACAAGGCCATTAGGAAGTTTTATTTATTTTTGTAATTTCTTAAAGAAGTTCCTATGTTTAATTTTCATTACACATAATTTGTACTTACTTAATTTCTTCATTACATTTCTATTTGTTTTTTAATAAAATAAATGTATGTTTGATAAATTTGGCGCCTTTTATTTAGCTAAACCATCAGACCTAACTTCCAAATCATACAGAGCAAATATAATAAATACCGGGTGTTTCAAAATGAATAGCGGGGTTTTAACGCCATATAATTTTTATTACACTACAATTACAGCTATAAATGATACATCAAATGAAACAGCAACTCAAACAGTTTTGTTTGTTGGTACCACGCAATGTTTTTGCCGCCATCCGTTAGAAAGCGCAAGTGGCAAAGATGGCGACTAGTGAACAGAAAGCTTTTTGTGTTTTACAGTTTGCAAAGACGGAATCTGTAGTTACTGTGCATCGTGCGTTCCGTATTAAGTTCGGTTGTGATCCTCCAGGTGATAATAACATCCGTAGATGGTGCTATATCCCGGCAGAAAGTTTATGGGCCTTTCTTTTTGGCGAAGCAACTGTAACTGGTACTTCTTATCTTGATACTCTACAGTTGATACTCTTCCCTCAGTTGAAAGATGATGAACAAGAGAACTTCATTTTCCAGCAAGATGGTGCGCCGCCTCACTGGCACAATGAAGTACGTGATTGGTTGAACGTTACTGTACTTTTAAAGAAAAAGTATCAGTCATACTACATTAATATATTAACAGTAGTGGTATAACCAAATAGTAAATGTTTATATTTTGGTATCACTTTGAATTCTGAGGGATATATATATATATATATATATATATATATATATATATATAATATTTGTTTGTTGTTTAACGACCATGTATGTTTGTGAATCTATGAAGGGCACGAATCCATCATACCATAGTGGAAAAATTTGGAGCTTGTTGCTAGATCAGAGAGTTCTCGTCACAGCAAACACATACCTCAGAATGCTCCGCTAACGTGATGCCTGGATTAAAGGTGTTAATAAATTCAAAATCAACCAATATGTACTAATAAAAAAGATTGTTTTGTCAGGTATTTTGAGTTTGAAGGGGCAAGGCTGTGGATTTTTGTTATGAGGTCTAATTGTTATTTTTATTAGACGATGATGACTGCAATGGTTTTTTGCCAAAAAAAAAAAAAAAAAAAAGACTAGGTCTAGCATAATTTAAGTCCTATGTGAAAGGCTAATCATCAGAGTTCCAGAAAAAACATGAAAAATAGTTTCATCAAAATCAGATAATACACAAAAATGAGATAACATTTTTATTAAGTTTAAAATCAGCGCCCTAAAATACAAATAATAAATTATCATGAACAACAATGATTGAGAAACAACAAAAATTTGTAATTTTTCAGTCTATTAGAAAAAATATTTTTGTGTAATAATTTGTGAAAATGGGTTTTTCAAAACTTATGTATGATTTTCAAATTAATTTAATCCCGGAAAAAAATATACAGTTACATTTTCAAACATGTTTTTGGCATATATTTTGTTTTTTAAAGAATAGGTTTGAACATCAAGCCAACTTCAGAATCAGTGACCTAAAAATCATGACTAAGGAGTTTGTTCAACAAAAAAAAAAAAGAAAGAAAAAAGCGAACAAAGTTTTATGCCATTTTGTAATTTTATTTTAGTTGATTTTTAGTTTTGAAAAATGAGTATTTAACTATAGTTAACTGCAAATTATTCTGAACCAGGAGATAAATATTCAACTCTTAAACAAATACGAGTATTTGGCTTCTTCTCTGCCCTATGTATTCGTCAGATAGATCTATGTAAACTACAATTAAATGTTGGTTCCACATATGAAAATACCTAAACATTTTGATAAATGAATCGAGAAGACCCATAGCCTACTATACTGACAAGGTGTAAATATGTAATATCGACTTCATATTTGAAACACAACTGTTATAATTATATAAAGATTCACATAGTCCTGACATTTTTTTTTCAATATTTTACATTTGTTGATGGAATGGAGACAGAAATCCAATATAGAAAAATATCTTTGTTATCTGTGCTTTAATCATTTGTTCTCACCAACAAGGAATCTTTTTCATCCTAGTCTGTTTGATCCATTGTTCTCACCAATAAGGAATCTCTCTCATCTTACACTGTAAGTTTAATATTGTTAATTTTAGACAAGGTAGTGCTGCCAACAAGCAAAGAATATTATTTTATAAGTTAAGGCTATGGAACTTTTGAAAACCTATAGTTAATAACTTATATATTTTTAATAAACATAAAAACATATTGCATTTAATATTTATTAAAAATTTTGTTTTGTGGTGTTTCAAATTAGTAAAAAGCTCTTGATTTGGTTTTTTCTTGTTGTTTAAAGGCGAAAAACCTGTCGGTTATCACCTCATAAAAAAAGAAGAAAGAAGATAAAATAAAGAACCTTAAAGCTTGAATACTTGAATTGTGTCAGGATCAGAAGAGAACCAGTGTTGGTCAAGAGAGACCTGATAGGAAAGATGAGAGGGAGAGATTTAACCCAAAACTAGATGAAAGTACATTTAGATCAGCTATGTTTCTTCAGGATACTTTTTACTAAATACTAAACAAATAGTAAAAGAGCACTTGATTCTATAATATCGCTACTATATTTCATGTTGTTTTGATGTTTAAAGCAACCACAATTAAAAATGTGTAAAGAAATAAGGTTCAATTTTTTATTACCTGTAACTATTATTGATTACCTAATTACCATTATTGTTAAAGAGGCATGAAAGGGAGAAAATGTATATATTGCATACTACTAAAGATGTACAAGTGGATTTGGTTAAAAAAAAAAAAATTGTGGCTTCTTTTACCCTTTGTTCATATTTTTGCTGTAATTTTTACAATATTTTGTTAGTTTTCAGGCATAGGCTTGTAAAGTGGTTAGGAAAAGTTAGAATTGTTTTTACAAAATAGAAATATAGTAGAACCTTGTTAATCCGAACTTTTGTAATCTGAATGTTCGCTAATCAGAACGCCACCGAGGTACAGTAAATTTGTTATAAAGTAGCATGCAACATGCTACATGTAAAGCGTGTGAAGTAAATTGATCTTACATTGAACGGTCTATAGTGCTGACTTAGGCTTGATGTAGTATATAAGGTATCCAGTCTGACTCAAGGTCACTCAACCCTCCCCTCCTCACTTAGCAACACTATTGTCTTCACATCAGTAGTTATTCTATCTGCCTAGATGAATGGTCATTTGCCAAGATACAGAACTATGTTTTGTTAGTGATTTTTAGCGTTTGTATGTGTATTGATATTGTATTGTACAGGATTGTGTTTCCATAATGTACAGAATTGTGTATTGTATAATAGTGAGTGATTAGACTAAAATTACTTACAACATATTCTTAGAAAATAAAGCATAATACTTTAAATATTGATCCGAAATTAAAAATCATTGAGAGATTTATGAAAGGTGAAAGCAGAGCTTTACTGGCCAGAGAATATAATTTAGGTAAGTCCATAATTACTGACAAAAAAAGCAAACAGGATGCTATAACTAGATATGCGTCCAAACAAGACAGTAATATGAAAGGCCAAAAATAGAAAAACATCCAACAATATGGCTTAAGATGGAGCTTGGGTGAACCAATATAACCCCACTTCGCTGTGAAAAGGCTCTTGATTTTAATAAAAAACTGAAAGGTCCTTCCAATTTCACGGCTAGCAGTGGTTGGTTGAACAATTTTAAACACGCCATGGAATAGGAATGCTTGATATTCAAGGGGAAATTTGAAAAAATAATACACGATAATGGATTTTTAAGGGATGATGTGTACAACGCTGATGAAACCAGCATAAATTGGCGTTCATTACCAAGAACATTTCTTGCATCCCATATAGTTTGTTCCAACTCTCTTCCCTTGTTGATTATTAGTAAAAGTGAAAAACCTAGATGTTTAAAAAATGTTACATGCCTTCTTGTCACTTATAGGGCACAAAAGAGATCATGGATGATAGCCATTATAATTCTTGATTGGTACCTAAACATATTTATTCCAGAAATCCAAAAATACAGAGCAAGAAGGAAAAACTGGAAAAGTGTTGATATTAATTGACAAAGTGCCCATACGCCCTGATGTTGATTGATTGATGATTGAAAGAGATCCGTGAAAACTTCACTGTAATGTTCCTTCCACCAAATGTAACAGCTCTCCTTCAGCCAATGGATCAAAGTGTTATAGCCAAAAAAAACAAACAAAAATGTATAGAAAAGAAGTGCTTTGGCAGCTACTTCTATCAGAGAAATACGAGGGGAGTATGATCCAGTTCACAAAAAAATTAAATTTTAAGAACTATTTTAATATGCTAATGGATTCTTTCAGCCAACTGACTCAAAAGAACTTGATGAAAGGTTGGAATAAAATTTGGTCTAAATCAGTTAACATTAATGAAGGAATTAACATGATGGGCCGGATGAGAGAATTATAACCAAAGAAATTGTTGACATTTGGTATACAATCCCTAGGTTTGAGGAGTGTGACATGAACGATGCAACTGCATGGCTGAACAGTGACATTAATGAATAAGAGTATAACTGTACAATGAAAATGAGATCATTTCCATTATTAGCAAGGACAACCAAGATAGAAACGAAACAGAAAGATAGCAGTGATGATGAATAAATCGTTTATACTGAATCCTCCCAAGCCGATGGTTTCAATGTACTTGAGAGACCACAATGATCTGGTATGAAAAGCAACCTGAGTACTGTTAGGAGATCATAAGTGGTATAGCGGAAGGACTGCGTTTACTATTCGCTGATTTAAGCTGTCACTCATACTACACACTATTCTAAAAACATGCACCTGAATGACAATGACAGTGCATAGGGCTTATTAGAGGATTGTTATGAAACTGTTTGGTACCTATTACCAAAATTGATTACTATATAAGCAACAAAATACGCGCTGCGAGATTGAACTTTACAGGCATGTACGCAGTGAGTAATGTTTTTGGCCTTGGTTAGTACCCTTGTTTCCCTGGCAACGATGACACAAGGCCGCTGCCCCCTCGCTACACCACTCGTCTTCTCCGAACAGTACTCAATGCCACAATTGATCCAGTTAAGGAAACTGCAAGATTTAACAGACAAAAAATGTATACCATAGATAACACAGAAGTGTTTTTTCAATTAATTAACTTCATTACTTACTTTACTGTTCCATAATATTCTATTGTAATAGCGAAAGTTAATGTAGCCCTTCATTGTTAATGTAGGTTTAAAGATTTTTTTTTTAGTAATTGTATGTTTTTCAAATTTTTATATACAATACAGTATTCTTATTTTCTATACTGTATACTATTCTTCTTCTCATAATACATTCTGTACTGTCAATAAATATTAATAAAGATGAATATTAAATAATAATGTTTTATACCGTGAAGGACTTTTTTAGCTCAAACGTTTAAGCTATACAGTTTTTTACATTAATATGTTTTAAAAGCATCATATTTGATAATCCGAATGATTTGTTAGTTCGAACCACCCCAGTCCCAACTAGTTCGGATTAACAAGGTTCCACTGTAGTCTATTTCTCTTATTGATTAGCTTGGAACAGGAATTATATTAATTCAATTTTGAGGATGGTGAATTTTTTTTTTAAAACCACAGTAAAAATATATCATAATATTAGGTTATTAGGTTCTATCTACCTTTGTTGGTTCAATCTTATCATAAAGTTTGAGAACCAATAGAACTCTGTCACGAATATTCTCAAGTGATAACGGAGGTCCTGAACTGTAAAATCGCTTTGGTAAGCTCACGGGCACCTGAAAATGAAATAAAACAAAACTAGTTTAAATTTGGAATATATGTACCTTATCTGCGAGAACCTTGTCAAAAGCCTTGCACACTTTCAGCACTCTTTCTTCAATTGATAACTTGGGACCATCATCACTAGCAAACTCACGTACTAGATCCAAATATGGCGCCACAATACGCTGCAGGAACAAAATAAATTATATACATGTTATAATACTTTTCTTGAGTATTATATTTATTTAAATTAATTATAAATTAAAAATTATTTATATCATTAAGTTCTTAAATAGCACAATAAAAGAAATATTCACTATAAAAAAATAAATGTTTTTTTATATTTTTATCTCGGGGTCAGATTTGGGTTTCACAATTAAATAGAAATATTTTTAAATAATAATCAGTTTTATATAATAATTAGTTCATCTCACCATCATTTACAATGTTCCTTTTATATACTTCTTCCTGGTAATTGTTCAATATAATAATTATTTCAATATTTCACTTAAACTGTTTTTATTTTTCAATCGTATCCTATACCTTTAAAAATATCAACTTCACTTCAGATCCTCTTATATCAGAATAATTTGAAAATTTCTTCCTCCTTTTTTTTAAATTGTTATTATAAATCATATGATTTACTTGTTGTTCCAATCACATGGTTTTCCTGCACCTGCTTATTAAATTTTGTATTCTTCTATGTAACATTTGAATAATTTTCCATAACTTTACATTTATAATCCTATTCCATTTACAAATTTATTCTTCAATTATATAAAAATGTTACAACTGTCCTCCAAAATTTTAATTTTTTTTAAAAAAAATTTATTTATTTATTTTATTTTTTATTTTTTTTTAAAACAAATTACTAAATTTTTATCAGTGACATTTTTCTATAGTCATTGACTATTTTACAAACTTTACATACATCTCCCTTTAATTTGAATTTAAATTTATAAAACTTTTCTTTAGTTGGTGTCAGTGTTAAATTTCTCATTTGTATTATTTTTTCAATGTTCTTTATGTCGCCAATTTGTTCATCCCCATTTCGCCACTTATCATAATATTTATATATTTCTAATATGCCATATTCCTCCTGTCCTACTATCTCACTTCTAACTCCATCTTTTATTTCTTTATCCATCTTAATTACCACTTGCCTATTATCATAATTAATTATTATATTATCTTCATTGAAATCTAACTTCATTTTCAGTTCATTTATACTATCCATGCCTATTATTACCTCTCGTAACAAGTCTGGTACTACTAAAAATTGCATTGTACATAATATCTCTCCTATTTGGACATTTAGCATTATAATACTCTCGATCCGCCGACTCTTCTTCCCTGTTGCTGTCACAATACTTACTCCTACTACTGGTAATTCTTCACACCTTCCTAACTTATTCTTATTCTGTATAAACCATTCTTTTTGTATGCATGTAGCATTACTACCTGTATCTATTAAACTCTTTACTTTTATTTCTCCTAACTGTATTTCAACTTCTGGATTATCATTCTTATATTTTTCATTTCCTATGGCTATATCCTCCTCCTTGTCAAATTCTGTCAAAAACTTCTTGTCGCATAATACTGTAGTTATTACAATTTCATTTTTTGGAATAGGCCTATCTTGCTTTACATCCTCTAAAATTAGTTCTTCACTAATAAGTTTTTTATACCTCCTTTCTGTTATATTTTGTTGCACTGGAATATCCTTTATTAACTCTTTATTTGTATTATTATCATGGCCTATAATCTTATGTGATGTTCCAGTGATTTCTAGTTTAAAGCCTGGGTCGTTGTACACACTGCTTCTTGTCTTTGTTCTGGTTCCGCCCTAATCATATTCATTGCCTTAGGTCTATTACTTTCTTGTCCTCTGTGTCCTGCATTACTTTGAAATTGAACTATGTTCTGCCTAGGTGGACTGTTTGGTGTAAATCTGTATGGCATGTTATCATTTCTAGGCCTATACTGTTCTCTGTTACCATTTCCCTGGTATTGTGGTCTATATACATTATTTCTATTGTTAAATGGCCTGAAACTGTTAAAGTTATTGTTATTTCTGAAAGGTTGTATGTTTCCATCTTTATATTGTGGTCTAAATTTGTTTTCATTTTCATTTTGTCTGAAATTTCGCCTTACTTCTTCATTTTTCCGAATTGTGTCATTTCTTTCTTCGATGTCCTCCTCATTTAGAAATCTTTCCATGTCTCTAATTGAAATTATCTTTTGTACACGCCGTGCATCCCTTATTTTGTCATCAAAATGTCTAGCCAGTCTTCGTACTATTTCATCCTCAGATGGTGTTGGTGTTAAATTTCTCATAACTATCACCTTTTCAATAAAATATTCTGCTCTGCTTAGCTTTCCATCTTTTCTATATTTCTCCACTTCTAAACTGTTTCTAATTCCGTTTTGTACTTCATCGTTCCAATATTTTTCTAAAAATCTTTCTTGGAAATTTTCCAAGTCTTCTATGTCCTCCCTTGTAATTTGCCACCATCTAGCAGCATTTCCTTCCATAGATATGTCCATTATATCCTTAATGTCCACCTTTTCTCTACCTTCTCTTTCCCTTCTTAGGCCTATCCTGTTTCTTTTGATTCTCCAATTCTCTTTTTTTTGTGTCTCTTTTGGGTTATCTCTTAATTCATAACGTCCTTGCTCTGACATTTTAATTATTTATTTTGTTTAAATTGAAATTTCTTTTAATTGAATAAGTTAATATTAAAAAATAATATATATTTAAAATTATTAAATATATATTATAAAACCTGAAATTGCTTATTGTTTAATTGCACATTTAATCGAGCCCCACGTTGTGGATGCCAAATTTATAATACTTTTCTTGAGTATTATATTTATTTAAATTAATTATAAATTAAAAATTATTTATATCATTAAGTTCTTAAATAGCACAATAAAAGAAATATTCACTATAAAAAAATAAATGTTTTTTTATATTTTTATCTCGGGGTCAGATTTGGGTTTCACAATTAAATAGAAATATTTTTAAATAATAATCAGTTTTATATAATAATTAGTTCATCTCACCATCATTTACAATGTTCCTTTTATATACTTCTTCCTGGTAATTGTTCAATATAATAATTATTTCAATATTTCAATATTTCACTTAAACTGTTTTTATTTTTCAATCGTATCCTATACCTTTAAAAATATCAACTTCACTTCAGATCCTCTTATATCAGAATAATTTGAAAATTTCTTCCTCCTTTTTTTTAAATTGTTATTATAAATCATATGATTTACTTGTTGTTCCAATCACATGGTTTTCCTGCACCTGCTTATTAAATTTTGTATTCTTCTATGTAACATTTGAATAATTTTCCATAACTTTACATTTATAATCCTATTCCATTTACAAATTTATTCTTCAATTATATAAAAATGTTACAATGTGCATTGAAAACAATAATTAATGTAAGCAAAATCTGTGTCTTATTTAGTATGTACCAAACATTTCCATCATTTATTCATTGTTGACATCTTCACAGATATAGATTATAACGAACTAAATTTATGACTAAGTTATCTATAAGATATCAATTTACTATATTTAAGAACCAAGTTTGTTTTTTTAATACTGTTATTTACAACATAGACACTTATATAAAAGATAAATGACTGCCATTGTCCAGCTGAAGACAAAAAGTTATGCTCTTAACAAGTTGCCACATCATTTTCTATAGCTTATAATCTAAAATTACCAACTGGAACAAGTCATAATTATTTAACCATATTTATTTTATTGCATTACAGTTTTATACTAACACAAAAACAAACAAAAATTATTTTAAAATAATAATGCTAACAATGGGGTCTGCATGTTATTTATATTATAAAAGTTTCTTTAAATCTCCACTAATGCACTCTCTAATTTGCAGCCTTCTATAGCAGAACATTTAGTTTTATTTGATGAAAATGCAGTAATTTTAAGTCAAAATTATATGTTCTTTTAAGATAATTAAAAAAAAAATTATTAGAAAATAAATAATACCAATTATAAAAATGGCGGCAGAAAGACTAGAAACTTCATTCTATAATCTTATGTTTAATTTGCAAAGAAATATCTACGACAGTCGTATATTTATTTAAAGTTTTAATAATACTCCCCATTCCAAACAAATAAATTGCTCAATCATTATTAAGCATGTTAAATGTATAGACTTTATAAAAAGTCAAATTTGGGGTTATCATATTGTTGTTATTAGGCTAATGTTTTAACTATACAGGCAACTTCTCTAATTGAAGTTCACATCTCTCTATTATTGTATACTCTTTTACAGACTTCTGTAATATTAAATTAAAATTTGTGGCCAAAATATAGGTTTTGCAGAATATTTATAAAGGATATTTATTGTCTAGATCAATGTTTTGTACATAATTTAAACATATAAGAAATTAAAATTTCTAGTATAAAACATAAAAAATGCATAGTGAGGATGTTACTCTTAATATGTTAAAATTTCAAGATTTTGGGTTTATAAATGGTTTTTAAGTATTTAAAAAAAAGTTAATATTTATTAAACACATCATATTACATGTTTTAAAAGTACTTTAGGAGAATAAATTTCCAAATTTATTATAGAATGTGGATTTTTGTTTTAAGACTTTTTCAAACTTTTAAATAATAGCATTTTTTAAATGTCCTATTCTAAAGTAAACCAATAGTTCAACATTTTATAAATCTTGACAAAAATCAAAACACCTCATTTCTTGGGCAAAATTTCAAGTTTTTTTTTCAATAAATAGCTTAAAAATTAACATATTTTTGTTTCATCTAAAATCTTAAGCACAACAATTGATGAAAAAAAAAAGATTTTAGGCCAAATTTAGCTAAAATCGGAATTTTATAATTCATGTTATAAAACAAAACAGTACTTGCGTATTTAAGATTTATTATTCAATGTTTAGAGATCTACTTGGTCAGCAGATATTTGAACTAGTTGTCGAAAACTGTTTTACCTATTTTAGTACAATGACTTTTAGAAGGAATCAAATTATTCAAAATATCTCAATAGGATGTAATGTAAAACTAATCTTATATTCGGTTTTGACTGTTAAAATGCCTAAGTACTCCATTTCCAATTAATTTAGAGCATTCAAAAACAAAAATGTTTTTAAAATGACATCAAAAACAAGACATTTACAGTTAAAATTTCCTATTGTTCTTAATAACATCAATGTTCCTTATTTAAAATTAAAATTTGGTCATATTTAGTTTTTTTGGTTCCAGGTCCACAAAATTTAATAGTATCTTAAGAGCTAGTCACGTTTAACCTTTATGGGTTAAAATGCTACTTTTAGTCAATTAATGACATGATAATCTTTGTTTTGGTTTTTCAAATTAATTGAAAAATTTGGTTACACTTATCTCTCTGTATTGAACAAAAACCAATTGTAAAGTAAAGTATAAATTAAAAATATTCAATTTTAAGAATTATTGAACAAAAACCAATTGTAAAGTAAAGTATAAATTTAAAATATTCACTTTTTAAGAATTTAAGACCAGTTTCATTTAGAAAAAACTATATATTAGAGTATAAAGACCTCATTTAAGTAGTCAAAACTGTACAATTTTAGGCAAGTTTCATTTAGAAAAACTATATAAACAGCATACATTTTTCGTTTAAGTAGTTTCAATTTTACGCAAGTTTCCAAAAAGACTAAATATTTGGGTCCTATAGTTACAACTGTTGTCTGAACAAGGCATGTATAATATACGGTATAGCCAAAATTATACTATTATAAGTGGATTAATGCTTTATATGGTGCTCATAGCCAAAATTTTAGGCTTTCAAAAAACTATCAGAGCACTATTAATCTCATGGTTGGACTTGCTTGCGAAGTAGAATCTATTCAAATCACACATCTAGGTTACGAAGCCAAGGTTTCAAAAGAATCAAAGTAACCACCTCCTCTCCACCTCCTTTTTGTGTGTATGTGTGTATAAGGTAATAAGTTTAGTATTAGCCTATTATAAGTAAATAACAATCTTGGATTATAACTTACACACAGACACTACAGAAGTTACTCACTTCTATGTAATTATTCGGGGTTGTGGCATTGTGTTCTACTCATAAAGGCCTTTAATTTGATGTACAACGTGACCTACATACTCCTTGTGGGCTATCCCCCTGGTCCACTGAATATGTATTAAAATAGGGTTTGGTGTCCATTAACAAAATGCAAAGCTTTGTAGCATAAAGCATGAGAGAGAGAGAGTCACCTAGTCGGATCCTACCAGACCTAATAAAAGAGATTTTTTTACCATAACAAATATATTTTTTAATAATAACCATCGAAAGATTACAAATCCACTAATTTGACTAACGTAGTTCTATATATTAACATAGGCTTTCATAATCAGAGCTGATTTTAACCTAACAACAGCTGGATTTTAGTTGCTAAAAATCATGCAAACATAAACTATTTAACTTGTTTGTCATTAATCAGATATTTTTTAACAACACAAAACAATTTTCAAATCTCAAAATGCATTAATATATTTAAGAAACTTACAATTTTAGACACAAGGAATTTAGGCTTTTTTTGGGTTATGATGAATGTGTACAATGACAACATGAGTCAAGTTTGTGACTCCATTACCAATCGATGATTATTTTATATGCTGTACATTACTTTAGTTTAAATTATTGCGTGCAAATTAAAGGAGAAAGATAACTATATAGGTAATTATAGATTGTGCAGTACTGTTGAATTTTATGATGAAAAATCATGAAATCGGTTACTACTATCTTAATTTTATAAAAGTAGATTATATTTGATGTTGGAAGACACTTTTGAAGTACCAAAACTCAATATATCTGTAAAAAATATGAAATTTACAAGTTTAAGTGCAATGAGCCTATGCGTCGAGGTACCTAAGTCAAACATAGCTAACTGAATAGCGTCTAGTTAGATTTGTGCGCATTAACTGCCTTCTAACAACAGGTAAATATTAGGCTATATACATATATTATATATATTATTATTCTGATTTTCTTAGAAATAATAATAGCCTATATTAATGATTTTTTTAGACTTGAAATGTGTATATTGTTGTCAAAAAACATGTGATTAATGACAAACAAGGTAAATACTCTAACGTAGTAATTTATAAATGCGTCTGTATTCATAACCTCATCTGAATTTGTACTTTTATATTTCTTATTTTTTACTGCAATATTGACTTTGGTACTTTAAAAGTGTCTTCCGAAAAACAAATATAACCTAATTCTTTCAAATTAAGGCAGATAGTAACCAATTTCATGATTTTTCGACATTAAATTCAACCTGGACTACACAATCTATAATTACTAACTAGGCTATATATACAGTAATTACCTTCACAGACCATTGTAAACATAGACTCCTAATGCAGTCATAAACTTGTACACCTTCATCATAACCCAAATAAGCTTTAATTCCTTGTGTCAAAAAGCGTAACTTTCTTTAATATTAATAGATTATGACTTGAAAATTGTTTCGCGTTATTAAAAAAAAAATCTAATTAATAACAAACAAACAAAAACAGTTTGTTTGGATGATTTGTAGCAATAAAATCTGGGGGAAGCTTCAATAAATAATTACCGTAATTAGTTAACACATTCGCTGCGGGCCACAGCCCGGGCCGTAGTTCATGCAGTCACTGCCACACACACCACGGCCCAGGCCATTCTATTCCCATTTAACACTGGAGAAACTAGGAACGACGAACGACGGGCACCAAAACAAAGGCCGAGACTTCAGTAACACGCTACTACAAAATCAACTGTCTACACCTTTCGAAGTGCTACAGCACACTAAATTAATAAAGTTAAATGTGAATGTGTTAACAATTTTATAATTTTTCATAGCAAATCTAATGATAAGTCAATGTACAATAGATATTTACCAGGTTTTCTTAGGGGTAATTATTTACTTAAAGCTAGCTCCTAATTTTTCGGATTTTTTTTTATCGTCCACTATATACCTTACTACTTAAGAATAAATAATGTTTTCCTTGCGCAGATTACTATTTTTCACTGAAAAATCACAACATAAAAACTACCAATTTCGGTGTATTTATAGGTTAAAACATAATGGCAATGTTAATAGCGTATGGTTTGACACATGCACATTACACAATGAGACTACGCTAGATCGCTATTTCATACCACAACAAGACTGTCCAGGTTGGCTTTCGTATGTTTATTGAAGTTAATAATTTGCTTACTTTGCGATATAATTATATATCATGACAGGTTTGGCCAGGCCAAACCTGTATATTATATTATAAGGTATATATTATAACCACCTGGCCAAACCTTTTGTAAGTTTATTGAAGTTAATAATTTGAAATTAGATTATTAACATGGAGGATATATATACAGCATACCACATGATCTGTGATCATGAATATTATAGATTGAAATATCTTTAGTAACATATGAGACATAAATGTGAACATTTGCCATTATAGGCCTATCTAACCTATAAATATGTCGGATTTGAGTTTTTAGATTGTGATTTTTCAGTGAAAAATAGTGATCTGCGCAAGGAAAACATTATTTATTCTTAAGAAGTAAGGTATGTAGTGGACGATAAAAAAAAATTTGAAAAATAAGGCGTCAACTTTAAGTAAACATTTTTACCCAATTACCTATCACAGGTTTTAATTTGAAGTTATATAATTTTTTTATATAAATGGCCAAATAGAATATTTATAATTGTTATGTTACCATATTATATACAATATAGGTCTACCTACATGTGCCAAATGAAAACAAACTTGAAAGTGAAGAGCAGGCCCTAACCTTTAACCAATAGAATAGCTCTCAATTGGCAACTTTACATTTATGCTGTGCTACAAGAAAGATAGGTGTACATGAAATTAAAATTAAATTACGTTCTAACCCGATCATTTTTAAATGAATACAAAAAAATATTTGACCTTTGTTTATCCTACCAGCTATGCTAATATTACAATGTGAAGTGTAGAAATAAGAAAGGTTATTAAATTATTAAAACACAAACATTAAAAATGAATATTATAACTTTCGTAACAAAATAACATTATATAGATAAATGATATAAATAAATCATAGATAATGTAACTGAGAAAATAACAAAGTAAAAAAAAATTATGTATGAAATGGATAAGAATTAGGCTAGGGTCATATCCGAATGATAATACTCCAGTACTTACTTGGCTACAAGGGCCATTTGTTCTACAGTGATATAATTTTGATTGGAAATGTTTTTGTTGTAGTCCTATTACAGCAGATTTGGAAACGGCAGCTCTTAAAACACAAGAACTAACCGCTAATGCACACCGAACACTTTGTACAAGGGCTGCCATTTTGCACAGGGGCACAGACGAAAAACTTTGACCCACAATGCTTCACGAGTTTTATTTCAGCCTTTTAAATAGTAATATTTTAGTTTACTAGTTTGTACCTCAGACGATATTAAATTTCTGTGAAAAGCTAAATTAATCGCTTCATTTATCGTTCAGTTATATCCGTAAATAAATCAACTAAAAAAGATTTTAATATTTTTTAAATGATAACTATTTGTAACGTTATATAAAATTGGAGAAAGACCGTCGGGTCGATGGAATGAATTGATGTAGAATTCGCCAAATATATGTTTTCATCTTATACTCTTTACCAGGTGTTGGAATTGACAATACAATATCTATAATTTAAGAAATGTTCAGACAATTGAATTCATGGTGTGTATTTTAAATATATTTTGCAGTGGAAGTTGACCAATAGAGTCTTATTTAATAGACGGTAATGTTAAATAAATGAAGAAATATGAAATATAAAATAGTCTTATACTATTTTTTGAGTTCATAAAGCCTAGTACATAGTTTACCACGTACTCAAATTTAACCTCTTTGCTATCTAGCTCTGTTTCAGACTAGGGATGTCCAATTGAAACAAAACATCGATGTAACCATCGTAACTTTTACATCGATGTAATGCGATGCATCGATCAGTACACATCGGTGTTTTCAAACATCGAATGTTATTGTAGTGTTGGGACTATCGAATACTTCTTAGTATTCGAATAGAAAATCAACTATTCGAATAAGTATTCACTTAAAATTATTGGAATAGTTTTCTGTACAATAACACTTAAGGTAATCGGAATAAATAAACGCACCAATTTATTTAGTCATTTTGAAAATTTTAATTTTACAAGGAACTCCAAGTTTTAAATGAAAATTAGTGACTATGAATAAATATCCATTTATCATTAGTTTTTTCTTTTTTTGTATTTGTGCAATGAATATATTTTTTTAAAATTATATATATATATATATATATATATATATATATATATATATATATATATATACTGTATATATATATATTTAATTTTTTTTAAATTTCTTTGTTTTATTATTTTTTTATTTACAGTAACAATATTTACAGAAATATAATTATAATTTATAAAGTTGATACAGTTTATAAATTATACTTCCTTTACAGATAATTTTTGAATTGTAAAAATAAAATGAATGGATATGTTTCATTTTTATTGCATCACAACTAGTACATTTAACTAAAACAGTTTTGTAAATTTGTATATACAAGAAATTTATTCAAAAAAATAATTTGGGTATAAATTTTGGTTAATAAATAAAATCGGGGTGGATTTTAAAACGCTACTGAACACTGTTGTAGTAAATATAAATATTTAGGAATTTCCTTGAGCTTTAAAAAAAACAAAAAACAAATTCTATTTAATTAAAAACCTATCAATGATACATGAACTTTCACAATTATCCATACCAAAAGCGCAAAAAAATTACCATTCTAAGAAATATAATAAACTTTTGTAATATGATACAAAAATGTTAATGACAGCGGCTAAGGTAATGTTTTTTTTTTTTTAATTTAATTTTATTTTTTATATTTTTTTTTACCATTACTTGTCAACCACATATTCAAAATACCCGAATTTTAGTCCATACTAAATCAATTTTTGAGACGTATCCTACATAAATGGTCTTCGATTAAAATAACAATCATTTTGAGACAAAATATTTTTGAAATAACACTTATTTACATGTTATGTATACATTTTTCTCTTTAAATATTATACAGTTAAATATATACAAGAGATTTCTTATACAATTCCAAAGGTTAAATGAGTAACATTAGGCCTATAAACATATTAAAAAATAAATGTTTTTTAAAAATTTAACTAAAAGTATAAAAAAAAACATTTGATTAAATAGAAAATATAATATAGTTCAGAGAAAAAACAACCCCATTTCTATGGAAGAGAGAAAAAAAACAATGAAAAAAAGAAAAAAAACATTCGGCTCCCCTAAAGGCATAGCCCGCTTTGGGGATAGCCACTCATACATTTTTCGAAATAGAATATGACAGTACAGTAGTAAGACAAAATTAACCTAAAAAGCTCCTAAAAAATGATTATAATTTACAAAGAGTTTTCTTTACCTTTTTCCCAAAAATATCGGCGTATTCTACACAAATATTAACAATTTCACATGTTCTTACTTATAAAGAGAGAAAAAAAGTAAATATCCAAATCAAAATAAAATTGACACATATTCTAAAACATCTGTAAGAGCAATAATACATGTCATAAGGGTCACTATACTATTCAATAACTATTACCTACATACAATAAACACGTGTTCAACCTCCTCCTGTGCAAAGAGCCAACTTTTCATTTTTCACAAAAAAAAAAAGAAATTGAATTTCCACTTTTGATGTGGCCAGGCAGAACATTAAATAATTTTGGCCCCAGGAAACAAAAAGTCTTCATAAAGTAAGTTTTAAAAGGTTTTGGCACTGCAAAATTTCCTGCATTTCATAACCGTGCCCTCCTCCCATCAGACCTATCAGAAAGTTGCCTGTTTCCACTTTTTATAAAAAATAACTTAAGTACTTTGTAAATGTACAAGTATCTTAAGGGTAATATTCGTAAAGAAAGGAATAATGGCTTTGAATGTTCCAACCTACTTTTGTTTAGGATCATCCGGACAAACTTTTTCTGAATATTAATTATAGGTATTAGATTACAAATGTAAGTCCCTCCCCAACTATGCAAACCATACTCTATCCTACTCTGTACCAAAGAAAAATAAATCATACTCTTAACATCCGGAGGACACATATTTCTAAGAAAATAAAACACTCTTAATATACTACTCAACTTAGATTTTAACTTAGACAAATGGACTTTCCAATTTAATTCATTGTCGAGGAATACACCTAAATATTTTATGCAGTTACTTGCTTTAACAACTGAACACGTATATTTGCAAAAAATTCTTTCACGCGTACAATTTGAGCACGGATATATTATATCCTCCAAGAAGTCATATCTTCCCTTTAATATAAAATTAACATAGATCATTTTTTCCACTCTCAGGACCATACGATTTTTCAAAAACCACCACCCAATGGCTCTTAAGTCATTATTCATGGCATGTTTAACATCACTCCTTGTACATTCACCATAACATAGAACAGTATCATCCACTGATGATACTGTTCTATGTTATGCTGAATCATTTAACATAAATGATGTTAAGCTGCCATTTAGTCGCGCATTACAAAGGTCATTAATATATATAAGAAACAATATAGGGCCAAAACAGACCCTTGGGGTACGTCATACTTGATTTGAACCATTTTACTAATAACACCATTTATCCTAACACATTTTTTCCTTCCAGCAAGATAGCTTTGAAACCAACTGAACACAACTCCTCTGATGCCAAAATTTGAAAGTTTCTAATCAATATCGAATGATCAACAGTATCAAAAGCTTTTTTAATGTCTAAGAAAAGCCCACTCACACATTTACCACAATTTATGCCTTCATTTACACAACTCATTAAATTTGAAAGAGCTTCCTCTGTACTCCTACCTTCTCCAAATTCATTGGTTACTACTAAAAAAGTTAATTTTCTTTAAATAACTCATTAATTTCCGTTTCATTATTTTTTCGAGTATTTTTGAAAAGGTGGACACAAGGGATATTGGTCTAAAATTATTACATACATTAGTAGGGCCTTTCTTATGAATAGGAAAAACTACGGCTTCTTTGAGTTGGTCAGGGAAAACGCCAGAACTAAAACTAAAATTAAAAACGTATAGCAAGACATCGATAAGTAAGTTTTACCGTAGTAGAGCTAACACCATAAATAGCTGGAGATGTTCTACTTTGTAAACAGTTAATCGCGCAAACAATATCTCTTTCTGAAATTGAATCTAAAAACATGGAAGAAGCCTTCACCTGCCACCAAAACAAGCTTCAAGATCGGGTGAATCATAATATCAATCATTCTTATAATCTAGTTCACAAGATATATCATCTACAACAGACAAAAAGTATGTGTTAACTTATCAGCCACTAACTCTGCATTATCCTGCAATTTACCATCCATCATCAAACTTATTTTATTATTCTTTGACTCACTTTGACCAGTTATTTGTTTTAGAATACTCCATGTCATTTTGAAGTCCCTCTTGCAGTCTTCTAGAAGACCAAGATAATGATTACTTTTTATTTTACGTATATCATTGTGTAATTTATTACAAATTAAAAATTTTTTTTCGTTTAATCTGTGATCATTAGGACGTTTTTTAAGTTTTTTATATATTAAATCTCTTTTTTTGAATGCGCTTACAAATATCAACAGTTATCCATGGTTTTAATTTTGTGAATTTCTTAGTATTATAACGTACATGTGTCGTTATAGATATTAAGTCTAATAATATTCCAATAAATTTAGAATAGGCAAGAGACACATTTAGTTGTTGATAGACATCGGTCCAATCTACGCTATCAAGAGCACTATTTAAACACTCGTAATTGATGTAATAAGAAATTATCTGTTTACCGGACAAAGTCAACTCCCCTCCCCTCAAAGTCAACAAAGACATGAAATGATCCGAAACATGTGATTCAATTATGTGTGCCTCCACATTTATTCTAATCTTATTTAAAACTCTAACATAAACATGATCAATACAAGTTTTTGAATCCTCTACAATTCGGGTAGGTTGATTCACCAACGATTCTAGTCCAAAACTACTAATTGATGTTTTATAATCATTTGAAACTTTACACTCCTCTAAGATATTAATATTTATATCACCAATCACTATCAAATGATTTAGTTTCCTCAGTTTGTATAAAATAATCACTTAATTCCTCAAGAAAAGATTCAATTGATTGCGAGTGCAATCTATACATACTTATTAAGAAATAAGTTTCTTTTGAAAATCTAAAAACAATTTCTAGTGCGTCTGCTGTAGTGAAATTTAGTTGTCTACTGTGTAAACATTCAACTTTTGAATGTATATAAACTGCCACGCCCCCCGCTCTAATAGTTTCATTAAAATTTAGCATCAGATTATAATTTGGTAATTGATAAAAATCACTCTCAGTTTTACTTATCCAAATCTCAGACAAAACTATAATAAGCGGCCAATTTTTCCACCCCGATAACTCGGTTAATAAAATGTCAAAATTTTTACGCATGCTTCTAATATTTTGATGAATTATGTCAAGACGCTTAGAACCATTGGCAACAAGATCAACACAAACTTTCTCTGCTAAATATAACATAAATAAGATAAAAACTTATTCTTCTACAAGTTAAGGCACCATACAAAATACTACAAATAAACAAAGAAAATGCAAATAACTTAAATAAATAATGGTTGAATCTTTTGATGGATCGAATTAAAATACATTGTCCATCAAATACATTTGGACCCTTGTAATATATCAAATTGATTCGATGTATCTAATCATAAACATTGCTTACCCAACCAACCTCAGTCCAGAAAATCGTTTTCATCATTTGATCTGTTCTTCCTTGGTCCATTTTCTTACCACTTATCTTGGCCCCGTCGCTGTTTCTGAATCTGCTATCGGGCGCCGCTCCTGGCGATGGGAACACTCACCAACCTTGGTTGGAGGGTGATAGGGAAATAATGATATTGGACGATATGATGTTTTATCATTAGGTGCCTTACCAGGCATGGGTATCATTACAACTTCAGCAATTTTCTATTGCATTGGTACATAGCACAATCGAAATGCAACATTGATAAGATGAGTAAGTTTAACTATTCCTTTGTGTGGCATCTCCTTCACTGATTGTCCATTTATCAAGTCATAGCCCAGAGCCTTTTTTGAACTCAAATTGGAAATCTCACTTGCTACCTCTTTAGGAGTAACATGCTTCAACTGTGTCATATCTCTATTTTGTATTTTTGGTAAGTGCTCTTTTGCTGTTTGTCTGGTATGAGGCTGAAAAGTGTCAGCCAAATATTCTGCTTTGTCTGCATTACTCCTTGCCCATTTCCCATCTTCTTTTTGGATTGGGGGTACATGATAATTTGGTCTCTTTAGATATTTAGTTGCCTTCCACAAGGAATAATCGGTTTCCTTATCGTCAGTTAGATTGGCCAGGTAACTTGTCAAACTTTCATTTTTATATCTTGTATAACTTGCTTCTGTTTATTCAAGAGTCTTTTATCATATGGTGATCTAGTAACTTGCCACCTTTTCCTTGTTTTCCTCTTTTCTATAATCATTCTCTGAACTCTTTAAATAAGTTAATGCCTGGTGCTCTCGGTTTCAGAATAGGAGTGTTATTCCATGCTGCTTGTTGTATATCTACTTCAAACTGTTCTGTTTCTTCATCAAGCTGCTTTCTAGTCTTTAATAGTACCTTCAGTTTGATTCTATGTTTCAATTCTGTTCTGTATCCATCCCAATCGGTTAGTCGGTTGGACAATGAAAGAGGCTGTTGGGTTTTAATTACTGTTCAACTTATGGATAGGACAATGCATGTGTGGTCTGATACTAAGTCATGGTTTTCCTCCATGCATGCATATTTAGGTGATGTTCCTTTCATTACAAAGAAGTCAATCAAATCAGGTTTTTTGTTTTTATCACTAGGCCAATAGGTAAGTTTTCCTGTTGACAATACTTCAGAATTCAATTCTTTAGTTCCTTACCTTTAACAGTATCTAGCCTTGAGCCCCAAAACATATGCTTAGCATTATAGTCTCCACCAACTATAAAAAATTCTCACAGGCTTTTAAAGAGGTGAATAAAACCCCTCTTTTCTAGCTTAAATCTTGGTGGACAGTATATTGCAGCTATTTTAATATTTTTTGGTTTAGTCTGAATGCAAATAGTAGTTACTTGCATCTCCTTAGTTTCCAAACTTTCCTCTTGCCAGTGTTTTATATTATTCTTCATTAACACAGCTGATCCTCCTTTTCCTATTTTATCTGGCCTAAGAGTATGATAAATGTTGTATATTTTTATTTTTGGATGTGGTTCTCTTGTTAGGTGGGTTTCAAATCACCTTGTTAGATCAAACAAATGTCAATAATCTGATTCCAAAGAAATATTTCTATTTAATTGATCCTTTGTAATAACCCATTGGCATTCCATGCTGCTTTTCTTAGAGCTTGGACCATAGTTATTTATTTTTCTTGGGGACATTTACTTTACAATTTTCTAGATTTCTGATTCTTTCAAGAATCATATCATTGGTTGTTTTCTGTTGCTCTAACTCAGATAAAATTTGTTGTAGTATCTGGTTTATTGAATCAAGATTTCTTTGCCTGTAAGTGAGTTTGTCATGAGTCAGTTCTTTCTACTTGCAAATTAAAACTTGCTGCATTCACATTTCTAGAACTAGTTTTTTGTTTGCCATATGAATCATCTCTCATCTTTTGAAGTTTTTTTGCGACCAAGCAACCTCGATGACTTGCTGGATGAGCATCTCCGCAGTTGGCATATTTAGGATTCTCTTCTATTCTCTTTTCTTCGTACAATTGCTTGTGAGATGAGATTCGGCACATTTAACGCACCTTTTCTTCCTATTACAATATTTCTATGTATGCCCATGCATCTGACACTTTTAACACTAAGGAATAAGAGTAGATGTTCTTCTCATCAGTTTCATTCTCACCCTTAGTCCCAGAATGTTATAAATTATGTAAATATCGTCTATCTTTTGACTTCTATCAAAGATTAGCATGAATAAGGGAAGATTGCGTTTTATTATCCTATCTCCATCCTTTTCTTTTTTTTGTATGTTAGTTACAATCTGGATTTCAAAATTCTTTGCCTTCAGAAACGTAACTATCTTTTCAGACTCACATTCAGGATAAATTTCTCTTGCCATAACTTTGGTAGGTCATACATTTTTGTCTTCGTAAGTGAAATATTTCCATCCATCTCTAGTGACTTGTTCTCTAAGCTGTCTATATTCTTCTCCATTTTCTATATTGATTTTGTAGATGCCTCCTGCCAGTAATGTTACTTTAGATTGTACATTCACCTTATTTAGAGTTTTGGCTATATCATTATATGTATGTTCGCCTTTACCTGTTAATAGATTTATTGGTGGAGGAGGTAAAGATTTATTTTTCTCAACCTTGTTTGCTGGTGTGTTACTAGTATCAGGATTATGCTGATTTCCTAATATTGACCCTGGTGACACTTCAGGGGAAACAATGGCTTTATATTTCTTCCCCTTTCTCCTCCTATCCTGCTCTACAATCCACATGGTTTCCTTCACTAATTCCTCATCATCAGTACAATACTCCTCTTGTTCATTGTGAATTTCAGCTTCAAGCTCCAATTTTCTATTTGAGGTACTTATTAAATGATCAACCTTTGTTTGCAAGTCAGATATTATAGCTTTAAGGTTATTACATTCTTCAATGCTCTTCCTCCATTCATTCCAGATGTATATCTCATTTGTTGTTTGTGGCTCGAATTGCCTTACTGCAATGATGCCATCTTCCTTTACCTCCTTATCATTTGGAGATCTTGCAATTTTCTTACTCCTTTCAAAAGGGTTTCCACTCACTTCTATGTTAGTTTTATTGCGGTCGCTTGCTAACAACGCCTCGGAACCCGCTTTCTCACTCCTGACAGGCGCCGGTACTGAGGATCCGATTCCCTGCACTGTAGTAAATTTCTTCTGCTCTCCCTCCATATTTGGTTTAATTTCGGGGAACCTTTCCCTATCTGGTTTTTGTCCACCATGGGTATTTTATTTCCCCATCACCCTCCAACCAAGGTTGGTGAGTGTTCCCATCGCCAGGATTTAAGGAAATTCTGTGTTAGGTAATTTAATAAAAGATAATGCAATTTCTTACTATAGTATTATTTTAATTTCTTTACTTATTTTTTTTCACAGGTTCAGCGTATGTACTCAGAAATAACTATAAAAGAGTTATTAAAGAATGACTGCTACTTCGCGAATTTATTAACACGGATCAATTTCACAAAGCAAGGAAAGACATTGAATGTTAATTGTATGGCAGAATTTACAATAATTAAAAAAATATCATGTTCAATGTTGAAAAACCAAAGTAAACCGAGGTCATCAAATCGATAAAAGAACAAGAAAAATATCTCTATAAGTTGATGAACTTTTTAGTAGAAGGTTGAGCTTAAAAATTGTATGTGATTTAATTGTATTGCCAATATATTCAAGAGGAAGGACACTTGGATTCTGTGGCAGACATTGTGATAAGTAAAAACAGATTTAAGAAAATCATGAAGATTTGAGATCTCCAATAGCATGAAACATTGAAGAAAAATCTGAATCTACTGTGGGGAGGAAAGGAACTAAGAACCTAGTAGTTTATTTCTGGATAAACGAGAACCAATGATTAAACTGATAGCCATTAAGAGATGGTACGTTATTGAGAGTTTTGAAAAGGAAGCAGAAAAAGTCTGGGCAATAGTTTTATGATAATTATTAAAATGTTTATGTAGAATAATCTGCTATTATTTTCAGAATAACTCATGGTAAGTTTATGTAGGAATTAAGTGAACTATAAGAGGACATAATACAACAGATAGAAGGTTAATAATTACGGGAGGCTTTACAAAACGTCATACGGGACAGACAAAAGGGGAGAATTTGTTTATGTATTTTTACATGGTAACGACTTAGTAGTGCTAAGCAAAAGAGTAGAGTTCGGGAGAAATAATTTTAGGTCTATTATCGTCCAAACGATTGTAAAAGATTTAGTGTCCAAGAAAGTGAACCCTTAAGTAATTATTGTTATATTCTTTTTCCCGATAGAAAAAAATGATTGCTCGGACAAAGTGAGTGAGGAAAACACAGAAACATAGAAGAAAATGGAACACTATCAAACTAAATGAGGAGAGTCTGTGGAATTCGTGGACTAACTTCAGTAGATAACTCGTCCAAAAACTTAGCGTTGGATCAACTAGGTATACAAAGCCTGCAATGACTGTAATAAAACTACTCAAGGGATTACAAATAAATAGGCCTACAGGTAAACGCAGAAAATAACTTTATCATAAAACAAAGTAAATTCACTTGGGGAAGTTGAAACAACACCTCTCTTGCCTAAATAAAAAGAAGCGAGTCAAGCACATTTTTAGAGAGCTGTTTCTAACCCAACCGAGATGAACGAGAATTAAATTGTACTGTAAGCAAAGAAATTATTTTTACTTTATAAATGTTGTACGGAAAAAAAGCCAAAGGTATAGAAACCACCAAAACTGGACGGTCCCCCAAAGAAGTCGTTTGAATAGTCATCACAGTGTTCCCAAAAAAACTGCTACAGGCGGTCAATGTATTTCTAAAAGCAGGAATATTCTTCGAAGTCAGGAAGAAACAAAAAATAAATGGCTTCGAGAAAAGGCAATAAACCGGTAGATAAAACATCTTCTTGCAGTCAACAGTGCCTTTTAAATGTTATGAGAAATCAATGAAGGTACGTTTACTGTAACGTTTCAACAACACATGATGAACGACACATGAAGACACGCCTTATTGAATAACCAATACGGTATTGCGATTGTAGAAATAGACATCGGGAATGTGTTTAAGTCAGCGAGGTCGATAGACATATAAAAACGTCCTGGAATACTTTATATGATTGGTAGATTACTTAGGTAGTTGGTAAGTAGTTATATAAATAAAAATAAAAATATTAAAATTACTTTTGCATTTTGGGGTTGTATTTGCGGCAATGTGTTTTACTAACAAAGACGTTTAAAATAACTTACTACTCGACCTATGTTTACATTGAAGATTTTCACAACTTTCTCTGCAGGAAGTTCTCCAGTAGCGAAATGTGATAGGTAAATGTATCAGAGTGTTGTGAACCATGGTAAGGTCACACATATAGAGTTGCATTGTAGTATGCATTTTCGCAAAAAAAATATCTTGGAGTATTAATACTTTTAAGACACCCGGTATTTCCTACCTTTCTTAAAACTTGAAGGAACGTGACACAAGTCGTCAAGCGTAAACATGGAACTGCAATGATTTCCATGCTACGAAACTTCAATTATAGCCTTTCTTTCACATCACTGAACAATTCAATCTATTTACTACTACGGGTAGTTTCAGAAAACCAATTCAATTACAAGAACGCCGTTTGTACAGCAGCTTGATTATTTGAACATTTTTAATCTACCGCGGGCGATTATTTTGTTACAATATACCTTGAGTTTCTGTATTTTGAAAGTAAATTTTGATTAGAATTCATATAGCTAGCCAGTTTAATTTATAATAATATCATAGCCTTCATTATTATTTCTAATATAGTTTTAAGACATTGGGAAATCCTCTTAACATTTTTAGTTCACATATTTCAGAGTAATTGTGTTTTTTTCTTCTAAAGATGGAGTTATTTCGAAAGAACTTTACTAAGGATATTAAGGACTAAAATAAGGAATGGCCACATGATGTATTTGAAAAATTTAAGCATATATTAATAGAAAGAAAGGATTATAATAATATTTAGCTACATGGGAAAATGCTCATTATTTCTCAATTGTTACATGCTTAATTTACAGGAATTTATTTATTTTTTCAATCTTTAAATAGGTAAAAATCCTGTGGAAAAAAAAACAAATCATAGTATGTAAAAATATTTTACTTTAAGGGAAATTTCAAAACATTAGTATTCAGACTTTTTTCTCATTGTTTAAATTTCGTATATTTGCTTTCTTTCTATCACTTTACCTCTGTTATGATTTTTTAGACTCAATCAATTACTATATATATTACTTATATGATATAAAATGACTGTAATTGGTAGTTGTTACAGAAATATTTTTATGTGGCGTGAGAAATTATTGAGTACGAATTAACTAGTATTTCATTAATTACAGACTAATAATAATAATAATAATGTCTTTATTGAACATAAGTACAATAGTAGATTTTAAAGTGAGATATACATTTATAATTAATTATTGTAATATAATTTTCCATTTCTCGCAGACAACTATACTGCAGATGCCCATGGTCCATGGTTGTCAGGGGAGTAAAGTATTATTACTAACCACATTTAAGTTTAAAGTTAGCATAAAAAAATCAAACAAACTTGACACGTATTAGGCTATACATAGCCGTTATCAATCATATAACAAAATTAGAACAGGTGCTATCTATTTCCAGAATTACAATTTAAGATATAGTCAAACAGACTGCCATGAGAAAAGTAGATAAAATAAGAACATAACATTTTCTCTTGCGAAAGTGTAAAATAATACTCATTTGAATTGATTTACAAAAAACAGTGACAACTCTACTCAAAATCAAAATTGTTTATCAAACCATATCTATACTCCCACACACTCTTACAATAGCAGCTTAAGTCCGTCCATTTGAAACCATTTAAATATGCTTTTAATTCATCCCTTGATAATGTGTTTCTCCGAAAATATTTTCTCCTAAATTCAGCAAGTATTGGGCATAAGTGAATAATATCCTTTTCTTCCGTCATATTGCATAGTGAGCAGATCTTCAGATTCCGAGCAAATGAGTGAATTCCGTTGTTGCCTTAAAACAACTTGATTAATGATAAGTGATGTTGGCTCTTTACGTAATCATTGAACTCTCCGCCAGGGTGTAGTTGCCATCTACAGTTAGTTGTTAATTACTTTTATTTTGTAACCCTATTACAGCGACTCCTTTATTTTAGAAAAAAATATTGTACATATTTAAATGTTCATCTAACAAGTTTATCGAAGGTAAATTATACTTTACTGCAATATGATGCCATTCCGCATACATAAATAGCTTCCTTTCAATTAGCTCTTGCATGAGAAACTTTGGGTATCTGTTAGGAGACATTTTTAAACATCTTCTAATTTATCTGAAATTAATTTTCAATGTATGCAGGAAAATAGGGTAGAGTCCAGTTTCCAGGTATATGCTAGGTTTTCAGGGCATTTGCAGGCACTTACAGAACTTACTTAAGAACATATTTTTATATTCTTCCACATTTTACACCCCCATACTTGAGCCCCATAACAAATTACAAATCTGTATACACCATTAAAAATTATAGTTTTGGTCGAAATTGAATATGGTTGTTCAGTAATAATTTATTCAAAGTGTTCAAGGCGATTTTCGCCACAGAAGCTTTTTCGTGAAAATGCTCTGAGAGTGATAATTTAGAGGATATGAACAAAAAGTACAGACTAAAGTTTGGACATTGTTCTTAGAAGAAATAATAAGTCACTTTTTCTTGCCCCATTTGTTGAAGTTGAGGTTAAAGTTAACATCTTCGTGAATTTGAAGTTTTGGTATTATAATATTTTATTTTTGCATCGATATAATTATTAAGTGAGTCAAATTGCAAGAAAATGAAATGTTTTGAGTACTTAATTTTTTTTTTCGTTGGAGATGTAAAATTTTTATAGCCATAGAATCTCTACTTCTCTCTACAAAACCATCTTCATTCCTCTTTGTATTCTTATCGGGTAGGGCAAGGATTCAGTTCTGATTTTCCATGTGATCAGTTAAAATACGGATTAACGGGGAAAATTATGTCATGTATCGGCTCGAAGAGCAATGGTGAACGGCTGACCGGAAAAGTATCCGGCCAAGAAGAACCTCTTGACACATCTTGCAGGAAGTTAGATTAAGGTGGAGGGAATTAGTAGAGCTGATTGACATTGTACAGAGTAAGGTTACATGTAAGGTGAAGGATGGTATTTACCTTATTAGTGAATTTACTGAAGAGCTGCGCTACATCCCGCTTCTTCTCTTCCTAGTTGAAACTAAAATAAGCTTGACAAAAGGGGAAATGCATAAACTGCGTACTATAGTTGCACCTGCAACAGAGAGTATAATTGAGAAACATGTGAAATCTTCTTCTATATCCTACAGAAGGTTTTGGCTAAGTGTAAGTGATTAGACAGGATATAGTTTTATGAAATGTTATGTGTATTACGAGCAGAAAAACGTAAGGGCGACCAAAAATATTTTAAGTATTGTTTCATGGAAGGTGGAAAATCTATATAAATTTGAGTAGTCCGTACTGCATGAGATTCTTATTGCAAATACCATTCTTCCTATTAGTATCTCTATAACTTAGGGCAAGGATTTAGTAATGGTTTACTACGCGCCAAGAAAACCAGCTCTATTCACAGATTAATCAAGGAAGTCACTGAAAGTGCTGATAGTTGTGTATCAGCAACAAAGGCAATGTTGAAGACATGTATGGAAAGCGTCAGGCCAGGAAAAACCTTGTGACAGATTAAGCAGAAGTTCAGGTTAAGGTGTAGGAAGGTAGTCGTTAGAGGCTGCTAACATCGTCCAGGGTTTAACGTTCAAAGTGAAGAACGCGAGTTATCCTAAATATGGTTTACTGTGAGACTGTGTTACATCCAATGTCTTCTTTTGCTGCCTACTTGAAACTGAAGTGGGAAGCCTTATACAAATTCTTATTGCTATCTGCGTCTAAAACAGAAAAAAATGTGAATGTAAGAACGTTCAACATCTACTGACTACTTCTTTAAAAATACACTACTGAGGGATATGCTTTATGTGAATGCTTTACAGCTTTTCAATAATAATAGTAATATTAGTATTACTTACAAAACCCATTACATTACGGCTTAAATGGGAGTAGTATTTTGGTCACGTGTCGGGACATTGACAGTATGTTAAAGTATTTAAATTACTAATATAATGATAATTAAATGAGATAGATTAGAATAAAAGCAATATTGAACTCTAATCATGTTTACGAAAGGAAACTTAAATAGAAAGTGTGAAGGTGGACACCAAATCACAAATACTCGTAGACTATATTTTGAGTTTAAGACGACTGATTTTAGTGCCAATTCATTTTGAAATTTTAAAGAAACTCTTTTTTCTTCAGAGCGTTGTTTAACGGAAATTGAAAAAGGATTGTAAAGTGGTGAATTAAGGCATGCGTAGTACTTTTATAGTGTACACAGCTTAATACTAATTGAATTTTAACTCTAGTTACCCTATATTATGAAGTATTTAATAATGAACTAATATAACGAAATGTAAGTAGTCAAATATCGTGTAAAGCTAAATGTAGAAAATTATGGGACGATTCCTTTACAAAAGAAAAGAAATTCTGATTATCCAGAAAATAAATACGTTCAAGTACAGTCAACAATTAATATTATACGACACTATATTTTGTGATTTTATGGACGAGTAATTACTATGGAGATGACTTAATTGTTGAAACAAATCTAAATGACGAAATGTTTCTACGTGAGCCTTACGTATTTGAAACCATTACAAATTTTTTTGTATATTCTCATAAATTGAGATTGTTAAAAAAAAAAAAAGTAATTTACTCCCCTTATTGTACTAAAAACGTAAGAAATCCATAAAGTTACGTGCATGTCGCTGGCCCGGCCATGTCGGAATTTGTAAAAACTAATTATGACCAAGATTTAGTACCTATTTCGTACTATTTAGTACCTCCAATCAAAAAATTAGTACCTCTTCCCTAACCGAGTAATTAAATTTTTTAAGGTGCCGGGCCAGCGACATGGCTCCCCGGCCATGATCGAATTTGAACTCAAAAATCACACCAAGATTTAGTACCTATTTCGTACTAATTTGTACTTCCAATAAAAAAATTTGTACCTCAAAGGTAACCGAGATACAGCCCGTTAAAGGTAAAGGTCAATGACCTCTCTGCCCGGCCATGTCGGAATTTGTAAAAACTAATTATGCCAAGATTTAGTACCTATTTCGTACTATTTAGTACCTCCAATCAAAAAATTAGTACCTCTTCCCTAACCGAGTAATCAAATTTTTTAAGGTGCCGGGCCAGCGACATGGCTCCCCGGCCATGATCGAATTTGAACTCAAAAATCACACCAAGATTTAGTACCTATTTCGTACTATTTTTTACTTCCAATAAAAAAATGTGTACCTCAAAAGGTAACCAAGATACAGCCCGTTAATCTACTAATACTACATCTACTAATACTACATAATATAGTATTTATGTAGTCATTGGTTTACTTTACATTTTTCATATTGTAGAGGCTTCAATGTAAATCTATTTTATAATTAAGTTGTAATTTTGTTAATTTGCTGATTATTACAATTTGCGTATTGTAGAGGCTTCAATGTAAATCTATTTTATAATTAAGTTGTAATTTTGTTAATTTGCTGATTATTACAATTTGCGTATTGTAGAGGCTTCAATGTAAATCTATTTTATAATTAAGTTGTAATTTTGTTAATTTGCTGATTATTACAATTTGCGTATTGTAGAGGCTTCAATGTAAATCTATTTTATAATTAAGTTGTTATTTTGTTAATTTGCTGATTATTACATTTTTCATATTGTAGAGGCTTCAATGTAAATCTATTTTATAATTAAGTTGTAATTTTGTTAATTTGCTGATTATTACAATTTTCATATTGTAGAGGCTTCAATGTAAATCTATTTTATAATGAAGTTGTAATTTTATTAATTTGCTGATTATTACATTTGCGTATTGTAGAGGCTTCAATGTAAATCTATTTTATAATTAAGTTGTAATTTTATTAATTTGCTGATTATTACAATTTGCGTATTGTAGAGGCTTCAATGTAAATCTATTTTATAATTATTGATTGGAGAAATCTTATTCAGAATTTTTATTTATTGATGTAATTCTGAAGCTGTTTTCTATTTCTAATTAAAGTGTAGACCTGTGAGAATTGAAAATAATAATACTCGCACCTCATTGAATCTTATAAAATGTAACGTCTAGAGTTTTCTTTTATATGATTATAATAATATTAATTTTTGTAATTTTTAATTTTGTTGTAAAGTAAATTGTTTTTTCAAAATATATTTGAAAAATGTGTTCAAATAAATTAGTTGGATATTGTTAATCTAGTTGAAACTCTATATTTTTATAACTAATATTTCAATCATTTTTTTAAAGAAGGGGTTTCTCTTCTATTCTATTGGCCTTCTATGAGGTTGGTCAGAAATAACCTAGTCTACTAGATTATGTTTTTCGTTTCAATGTACATATTTTTTAATATTTGAAGTTGTAATTTTGTTAAATTGCTGGTAATTATAATTTGCATATTGTAGAGCTTCAATGTAAATCTATTGTATAATTATTGATTGGAGGAATCTTATTCAGAATTTTCATTTACTGATGTATTTTTGAAGCGGTTTTCTAACTAATTGAAGTGTAGACCTGTAAGATTAAATTTTAAAATTATAATAGTCACACCTCATTGAATTTATAAATGCATAACCTAGAATTTTCTCTTTCATGATTATAATAATATTACTTTTTGTAATTTTCGTTTTAATTGTAAAGTAAATTGTAATTATGTAATGTATTTGTAAAATGTTTTAAAAAAAAATCAGATATTTTTTATACAGTTGAAAACTCTACATTTTTTAAACTAATATTTCAATGAATTATTCAAAGAAGAGTTATTTTTTCTTGTAGAGGCTTTGAGATGAATCAATTTTATAATTATTGATTTGAGAAATGTAATCCAGAATTATTTTTATTCATAGATGTATATTTTGAAGCTGTTTTCTATATAATATGAATAAATGAAGCTGTTCGTTTCAATATAAATATTTTTTGTCCCATGAGAGTCCCATTGTGATTCAATAAAATTAGTTTTACAATATCTGGAATTTTTAATTTAATATGTATACGTATGTACTACAATATCACCTTTGTCAATCAAATTGAAAATATAATATTTATATGTATATTATTATATTTTATACATATATTCAATAATATGTGTATAAAACATAATAATAACTTTAAAATTTCAAGATAATATACGGGAAATGTCGACCCATCCGGAGTCGTTGGGACTAATGGCCATTGCTAATAAGTCAAAAGAGTCAAAAATGTTCGTAGAATTGAAAAAAAATTGTTTTGCAATCATGTATGTGGTTTGTAAAGTGATCTATCTACAGCATATATTAGTGGATTATTTTGATATAGACATGTGTTTTAGCCATAATATCTCTAAGTAATTCTTTACTTTTTTTTTAATCGCAACACATTGTGACCTACGTTTTTTCACGGGTATGTACAATGAAGACGCTCATCATTGATTTCTTTTCGGTACAGTAGGGAAAATTGAATGAGGCTGTATTTGATAGATATTCAGATTCCAAAAGATTCATTTCATATTTTACTTATCATAAATCTATTTTTTTCGTTTTTTTGAAAGTTCTACTCTTGATAGATTTATACGATTATAGTGTTGAGTGACATGACGTTTAAACAATTTTAAAATATTTAGGGTTTAGCGGTGTAAAATACAGGGTGATTGAAACAGGTGTACCACTGTTTTATTCTATAAGTACAATAGTTGTAATAAAATTTTAAAAGTTAACCCCAGGGTTTTTGAGTTAAAACTAGATGTATTAATAAATTATTTATATCACCCACCAGGTTTTCAATATGGAGGTCAGCTCTATATTTTCTTATGGGAACTCCTATTTTTTATGACGATTTTGGATAAAACATATTTTATAAAGATTTGACATTCTTGGGTATTTTCCCGATCTTTAACAGGTTAGAAGTTGTGAAAGTACAAGATTTAAGGCGTTTTCAGAGACAATTTAAAAAAGTTAAATGCAAATGAAAAATATAAACTAGAGTTAGGGCAAAAAGTGTAATAACACTACTGTTATTTTTATTTGCTCTGTAGGCTGAGGAATACAGTTATTGATAGAAAACCAAAATCATAATTTTCTGGCATTTTTCTAAAACATCCATTTAATAGGCTGTATCTCAGTTACCTTTTAGGTACTAATGTTTTTATTGCAGGTATGAAATAGTACGTAATTGGTACTAAATAATGGCATAATTATTTTTCTCAAATTCAACCATGGCCGGGCCAGCGACATGCACGTTGACCCCCACCTTTAACAGGCTGTATCTCGGTTACCTTTGAGGTACAAATTTTTTTATTGGAAGTACAAAATAGTACGAAATAGGTACTAAATCTTGGTGTGATTTTTGAGTTCAAATTCGATCATGGCAGGGGAGCCATGTCGCTGGCCCGGCACCTTAAAAAATTTGATTACTCGGTTAGGGAAGAGGTACTAATTTTTTGATTGGAGGTACTAAATAGTACGAAATAGGTACTAAATCTTGGCATAATTAGTTTTTACAAATTCCGACATGGCCGGGCAGAGAGGTCATTGACCTTTACCTTTAACGGGCTGTATCTTGGTTACCTTTTGAGGTACAAATTTTTTTATTGGAAGTAAAAAATAGTACGAAATAGGTACTAAATCTTGGTATGATTCTTGAGTTCAAATTCGATCATGGCCGGGGAGCCATGTCGCTGGCCCGGCACCTTAAAAAATTTGATTACTCGCTTAGGGAAGAGGTACTAATTTTTTGATTGGAGGTACTAAATAGTACGAAATAGGTACTAAATCTTGGCATAATTAGTTTTTACAAATTCCGACATGGCCGGGCAGAGATGTCATTGACCTTTACCTTTAACGGGCTGTATCTCGGTTACCTTTGAGGTACAAATTTTTTTATTGGAAATACAAAATAGTACGAAATAGGTACTAAATCTTGGTGTAATTTTTGAGTTCAAATTCGATCATGGCCGGGGAGCCATGTCGCTGGCCCGGCACCTTAAAAAATTTGATTACTCGGTTAGGGAAGAGGTACTAATTTTTTGATTGGAGGTACTAAATAGTACGAAATAGGTACTAAATCTTGGCATAATTAGTTTTTACAAATTCCGACATGGCCGGGCAGAGAGGTCATTGACCTTTACCTTTAACGGGCTGTATCTTGGTTACCTTTTGAGGTACAAATTTTTTTATTGGAAGTAAAAAATAGTACGAAATAGGTACTAAATCTTGGCATAATTAGTTTTTACAAATTCCGACATGGCCGGGCCAGCGACATGCACGTACCACGACCCACTCCTAAGGACTTGAAAAGCTCCTTTGAAGTTAATTGAACTCTCGGTAATTAGTTTGTACAAATTACACAGAATGTTAATTCCAATTAATACAACTAATTCATTAAAATAAGTCAAAATCCAAGGTCATCCCATATTATTAAACAATCAATAATTCAGATTACATAGTAAAATAGGTCAATAATTAAACAGTAAATGCGACAATTAAGACTGTCATATACAGATGATCTTCAGTTCTAAACATGTTCCAAAGTTTATATTGAGGTTATCTATTTAAAAGATATAACCATTAACAGGTATTAATTTCTGTACTTTGGTTTTCTAAACTTAAGTTATAAACGAACTAGTATCAGTAAAAGTTTCCCCTCCTTCACATTGAACACACATTTTTTGATACAAGTATCCAATTTACAAGTCTTTGACTTTCAGAGCTCATTACCATCCCATGAATATAGCTGGATCTACATTTTTTATAACGTGTTTGTTACACACCTCTCTTTAATGTTTTCTATCAGGTTTCTTTGAAGACAACCTATTCTTCTTTTTCAACCTTGACACTATTAAAGTATTCGATGGCAAAAGGTCTTTATGTTATGTTATTTTCTTCCTTCTTTTACAGGACGATAATGACTGAGAGGCTTTTTGCTTTTAAACAATATCATTTCATATTAATACCTCATTTGCATTTTGTTCTCCAAATTTGCAATCTCGCTGTTAATTTATCATAATTTCATACAAAAAATAAATAATATGTAAATTTTTGAAACTAATAAGTAGTATTCTTTAATATAAATCAAAACGTATGGCAAGTTCAACATTACGAAACATAAAACACGCCACATATTATGTGACAGCTTTAATCAATTGTTCCCATAACCTTATTATATCTGTTATTTGGCTCAATTTTGATATTCGGCATTGACATTGCTCAGTGGCAAAGTGGGTCTGGCTGGCAGCCAATGTTTTGTTTGACTCCATAAAAACACAATGTTATCTAGAATAAAGAACAATAAAACTACAAATTAAAAAATTCATTGCAAAAAATTGAACCTGGTGTATTTTTATATTTTCTTTGGTTTGTATTATTAGAAAAAACAAAACAAATCAACTGAAGCAATGACGGATGATTAATATTAATTTTGTACAATATTATTGAGAATGTTTTCCCCCTTCCAATTCTGAATTATTTTCCCTGCTGTTGGGCTATAAAATAACACATACAATTAAACAGATGTTATACGACATCAGATGTAGTTATTAATTTTTACCATTTTAGTTATAATGGGATAATTTTAAGTGTGTATAAGTTTTAAAGGGATTGTCATTATTTTTATATCCGCTTAAAAACTACGAATATGGAGTTAACGGTAAAACTGCTGCAACATTATCTCAGGGACTAATCTTAAAACCAATCCTGAATCAAATGTGACGGTTTGTTATCCATAAAAATATAGAATTAAAAGATCTCGGTTAAAAAAAGACAATAAAGCTAGAACTCTTAAAGTTCGAAATAAGTTTAAGATTTGAAGCGAATTTTGTTCAAACGAGTACAGCCAGCGGTGAACAAGGAGGCTAGCCTAGCACTTGAGAGTAAACACTGAAAATGGCAGAGCCGCGGAACGTTTGGGTAGTGTATCTTTGGATTGCGAAGAGGTATCCAATTTCGCAGAGAATAACATTTCGTTTGTCCTGTTTGGAAGACAACCTTTAGCGATCGCATTTTTTAATTTGGAAAATCTAACTTTGTCGTTCAGTTTAAATTTTGGTACAGCTTTTGTAGTTTTATGAAATAACTTTTATAATATAAATTTTGCATTTCATGCCGATAGTGCCGTGCACATTATTGTTGTATGAGTTTCTCCAACCTTTCGTAGCTACCACATACCGTAAATTCATTTCGTGATTTTTTATGTAATTGTTCAGTCTTTCCACCACGCACAATTTCTTGACAGAATAAGTGGCGTAATGATCTATGTTGTGTATATTTTCTTTAAGTTTTTCATAAGAGTAATAAAAAACTTCTTTCCTTGATAGGTCTGGAAGTGTTTCAATCGGTATTTTATTTCCAGTACAGGTTCTAACGTTAAAGATATATTCAACGCTGATTTTGTCTTTAGTGGCAAAGCAATCACTAGTTTCGTCAGAATATTTATCACAGCCATTATATATTTGAAACCTTGATTTTTAACGGCCTTTTTATTTCAGCGATGCTCTGTATTAATCTGTCAAAAATAATCTATAATCGATCAAAAAAGACGTCTCAGACTTTGCGAAAAGGAAGGTATCCGGGATTATGTTTTAAAGTTGAGATTTATAAAATGTAAAGCCTAAGTGGTTTTAATTAGTAGTTCCCTTTTTTATCTTGTCCATCAAACATTTCAAGCCATTTTTTATTCATTTAACTTTCGTTACACTGTAGGGAAGAGAAGTAAATTTAAACTGATTTTAGTTTTAAGTGTTTGAAATTGTTTCCTCTCAGTATTTTGACTAGAAACAATGTAAATTGATTCCATCGCTGTCTAGAACTTTAGGAAGCGTTTATTTTCATGGAAATAAATATTTTTAAAGAGTCTGTTAATTATGTACTTCGGTGAAATAGGAACTAGATGTTTCCATTTAAGAATTTTAACAGTTTGAGTAACTGAATGTGTGTTGCACTGTGTATTTTAAAACAGTACGAGCCCACACCCCACATTTTAAAACAGAGGCTTTTAAACATCATTTCCAAATAACAGGTGCGTTGTTGTAGCTCATGATGTTTTCCAGATAATGATGTGAAAGTATTACTTGTAATAAATTTTGTAAGTCTGGATGGGCCTGGGTAATATCTATCCCTTAGCCCCCTTTGTGACAACATAGTGACATTCTGCCAATTTCACAATGAAAAATCAAAGTACTGCAACATCTACCTACATTCATCAGAAAGATAACCTACATCAAAATATGACTTGTTAATATAAAATAGTATGTGCAATTTTAAAGTAATGTCGGAGTTTGAGATTTATGTTGACATCAAAAAGTTGAATCTGTTGGTTTACTTCATACGATTCATGCCCTTCGATTTCTGTCATTGGCATTTACTCATCGCCCAGTAAGTGTTCGACGGTTTCCAAGCGGTCTTCCTGCTGACGTCATTTTGAATATATAGGCTCCCACCCAATTGTCACACATTAACAATAAGCCAGATAAATCGTTAAATTTTGCAATATGTAAGGAATAAGTCAAAAGTAGAGGAAGCGCTTTGCAGTATGTACATTTAGGTCGGTAACTTTTCGACGTACAATATTCAGACTCAATTGTCACAAAACAAAAAACCATATAAACTACTATATATATGTTAACCTAAAAATAATTTAAAACAACTGTTATATATTCACAAACAAAATAAAACATATTTATAAAAGTGGGTTTCAATTATTTTGTTGTGAAACATGTTATTTACACATAACAGGGATGTTATTTAAATAATAAATTTATTTAAACGTTTCCAATTAAAATGAATAATTTTCGGTAAATTTACAGAAACCTTAATATTCTCATTTGAAGGCAGAATTATTCATATTTAATTAAACGTTGTCTTGGAGAAATGAATGTAATTTCATTAATGTGGACAAATAAAAACGTTTTCTTGCAGTTGAGTTATATTTGTCAAGATTGATAAAAAATAGTTTTAGTGTGTGGAAAATATAATTTTAATTGAAGCAAAATGGAATCCTCTACTAATCTGTGGAATTGAAAGTTGAATCGAATCCTTAATAACTTGATAACTGTAATCAAATTTGAACCATGGCAGTAATGCAGTGACGTGAATTTAGGGTTATTATCGACTTTAAAGGGGAGTAATTGATTTTGCCGTTACATTATTTCTCACGTGACCTTTAGTGTCAGATGGGATCAGCTGTAATTAATATCACATGCGTATAACAGCAGTAATAGTTTTATGCTTGCTCCTATTGGCAGGGTAGTTAACCAATTTAAATATTTTAGTGTCAAAAAGATGTTTTTTGTAGAAAATGTGGAGTACTAATAATAATGTAGAAGTTATCAACTTAGAGTGTAAGGTTTCAAAGACTTGTTAGTAAGTAAGAAAGTAAATAAATATGTTTAGTTTTCAATTTTTAAACAACAATGGTCTAATCTTACAAATTTTTATTGAGTGTGGAAGCATGTTTTTTTAAAATAAATGTGGGGTACTAATAATAATGTAGAAGTTAACTACTTATAGTGTAAGGTTTCAAAGACTGGTTAGTAAGTAAGAATGTATATATCTTTAGTTTTTAATTTGTAAAGCAACATTGGTCTAATCTTACAAAATTCTATTGAGTGTGGAAAGGATGTTTTTCTGGAATAAATGTGGAGATTTATTGACTTATTTGGATACTAATACAGTAGTTAACAGTTTATAAGTTAATTATGTTAATGGCGATCGGTAAAGTCATTACCTAAACTGAATGTATATAGACAACGATAAATAATAAAAATAATTTTCCCTGATACTTCATGCATGTTGAATGTTGCTATCTCTTCAGTTTTACAAAATCAGTTGTAATAAATGAATAATGTGTGGTACCTCAATTATGTTTAGCTATAAATATTATATCTAGTATAATGAGGTTGCTATTTACGGGTAAGTAAAAATCATTATATATCGTTAAAAGCCAGAAATGTCCAAGAATTTCATTTAATTTTAAGTTTTTTTTTTATATACGCTTGATTTTAACATAGGTATGCAGATTATAACAGACCGTCCAAACGACATTAGATAGGAACAGGAAATTAAATTGATAGTAAAATCAACTCTATTATTGGATACAATAAATCTCAATTTTGTAAACTGTAACAAGGGAGATTTTATTTCTCAACGTTTTATGTGTTGTGACGAAGCGACGTTAGGTAATAATGAAGAATTAATTATCACATCTTGGTTTTTGAAAATACACAGGATGGGTGATGAGAATTAAAAAAATATTGGAGTTTTAAATAAATGGTGTGGAATTATTGGCAAAAAAAAAAAAAAAAAAAAAAAAAAAAATCACTCGACCTCACATCTTTGAAGAAATGTTGAAAGTAGAGATTACATTTTCTGTTGAATATTTTTCGGAATTGTTGATATGTTGCTTTTAGTAATAAACCAGAGAATGTGGATCCTTCTCTCACATTATGCTCAGGAAGTCTATGTGACTCAAGTTTCTATAATACATAGAAAAATAGGTTGTAAGAGGCGATTCAGTTCATTCAGTGAAATCCCCGAACTTAACTTACTCGTAGACTTCCTTTGAGGGAAACTGAAATATATTTTATGAAAGTAAGCCATCTGACAAAGGCTTATAAAATAGAAGTTTACACCTTATCTGTTTACACCTTATAAAATAGAAGTAAGTTTTGCATCATTTGACGACCTACAGGTCAATTTGTTAAAGGCTTATATCAAATTGTTCTGACAACCTTTAAATAACAATTGTTTATTAGATATTTTTTTAATACTGGTTTTATATTCATCAATCAATTACTTCAAATGAACACAGTTTACAAATTCCTATTTCTAATAAAGAAGTGTAATAAATGAACTTTTATCTAAGGTAAATGTGATGATTTGTTTACAATCACAAGTAAGCTGAAATCACCACTGTTTAGCCGACATTTAGAAAATGTAGAAGGATGCATAAAATTGATAAAGTATGCAACATGATCAATTTTGCTATTTCAAATGTTTGAGACTAGCTAGTGGCCCAGTTTCACCTGAAGATTGTTGAAATAGTTTTATAAAGAAATTTTTTTTTAGCACAACCCTAATGTTGGTGCTATGGAAATAAATTTTTCCCAAATACAGCAACACACCAATATTTTATATCAAAATCGACTCATAAATAACAAAGATATGATACTTGTTTAAGGGGTAAAAACACCCTTGGAGTTGAAAATTTACAAAACCCTTTCTTGGTACGCGTACTAATATCTACCCCAAACCGTGTAACAATTCATAGCTTTAGTCCTCTTGCAACCAGAGTTATGTTTTAGGGGTAAAAACATCCTCGGAGTGGAATATTTTCAAACCATTTCTTAGTACTCGTCTACAAACCTACCCCAAACAATGTTAAAAAATTCATAGCTCTAGGCTTCTTAGATCCAGAGATATGCTGTAGGGGTAAAAAACACCAAAGGAGTGGAACATTTTCAAAATCTTTTCTTAGTACGCGTCTACATACCTACCCAAACCATGTTAAAAACTTCATATTTCTAGGCTTTTTGGATCCAGATATATCCTTTAGGGGTTAAAAACACTCTTGGAGTGGAACATTTTCAAAACTTTTTCTTAGTACGCGTCTACAGACCTACCCCAAACCATGTTAAAAAATTCATAGCTCTAGGCTTCTTGGATCCAAAGTTATGCTTTAGGGGTAAAAAACACTCTTGGAATGGAACATTTTCAAAATCTTTTTTAGTACGCGTTTACAATCATACCCCAAACCATGTTAAAAAATTCATAGTTTTAGGCTTCTTGGATCCAGAGATTCGTGATCAGTCAGTGGGTTTTGACTTATATATTTACAAGGGAAATTTAAACAACGTACCCAAGTGACATGGATTGGAAACTCTATTTAAGCCGTTACTTTCTCAGATTCTTATCCTATTTTGAATGGCATAACTGTAATTAACAATTGTAGAATAGTTTGAAATCGGCTATTATTTTTAAACGACAGCAGATATTGAAGTAAACTAAGTCAAAATATTTGGGGTTCTAAAATCTATAAAATGAGTTATCATTTGATCCATGTTTGTATTTGAAAATTTCTAGAAAGACACCTACCTAAAAGGTTATTTTCTGTTACTGATTTCATATTCTTTATTGCCGAAAGGTAAAACCAAGAGTTTGTGTTAAATTGAGAATCTTACTAGAGCTATTTAGGATTATGTAAACATTGATTGATGACATTGTGTAATTTGATATCTTGTTCTATGTAAATTTAATTTCAAATATTATATTAATAGCAAATAATTGTGCATAAAATGTTTTGCTATGAGACAAATTATTCTTTTATCGTGAACAATATAGGTTTTAAAATAAAAACTTCACGTTTTAACAGAGATTACCAAGCGATTTGTCCTATTACTACTTATACTCGTATATTCTTGTATCTGATCCTTGGTGCAACAATGGTGGTAGTTAGGGTTTTTAAATTTTCCAACTTACCATGACCAATTCATTTTTGTCTCTTTAAAAAAGTTATTAAAAAAAAAGAAAAGAAACAGTTATGGTAGTTCCATCAAATAATCCATTTTTAAACAGTTTTCGAATAATTTTATACGTAGTTGAAAACAAACAGGAAATTTGTTTAAAACATCTGTTCACTTCAAATCGTTTAAACCCATAAATAGTACGCTATCACTAATCAGTCGGTACGGTGATGCAGCCAGATTGCTTATTCTACCCAGAAGTTTCGCAAAGGGTTAATATTAGCAATGTAAACCTGAGGAAATATTCGTTTGTTGTATATTGGTATGAGATCACTATATTGGTCATCAAATAAATACATCGGTACAACAATAGTTTCATTGAACTTATCTGGTCGTTTTCCCCCCTCTTTTTTTCTTCTCTCTCTCTTTTTTTAAAATAATTTTAAAGCACTTGGTAATAGCGTGTATAAATTATTACCTGAATGATATTGCGCTATGGAGAATATTAGAAAAGCTTTCCTTGTTTGAAAGGCAGTCCAGTCTTATATAACGGAAATTGAACGAGAAAAAGATATGTTTTATATTCATGAATGTTTGTGTCTGGCTATTGGAGTTTTCTGTTGCCACTTATAAGTCACCCCACGCACTCTTCAAGGGTAGGCGATATATCATTGACTTTTCCTTCATTTTATTGATGCATCGGTGTTTAAAATAACTCTTAAAAATGTTGAACGCTTTTCCAACTACAAAAAAAGAAAAAGTATTGTTTTATTATTCTGGGAGTCATTTTATGTTTCATATTACTGTATGTACATTGGAAAACTATCGAGAATGGTGTCAAAATAAACGGCGAAAAACGTTCTCCATCCTATTTTTAAAAGAAATCTCTTAAATTCAGTATTTGGAGCTCTATAAATACATAACCGTGTGATATAGTAAAAAAATCTACAATCAGTTCAACTGCCGAAAATCAAAAAAAGAATTTACACTGAAAATCATTCGATAAGATGTATAAAAAAAATATGCACTTTATAACATAAATCATATGTATTAATCATGTACTATTTCTATTCAATTTGATGCTTTTTCATTGTATATTCATGAAATGTAATTGAACTTGGCGAATAACTAAGTCTGCGTACATTTAAAAATTATTCAGACCATATAATGTATCAACAAATGTGTTTTTAATAGTTTATTATTTTCTCAATCATTGACATACACATTGATACAACTTTACAAGATTTTTAAATGCATGCTTGAAATTCGTGTAGTTGATTTAAGTATCATGAGATAAGATGGGCCTTTACTTACATTATCTGGACGATGATAAAAGGATTTCTTTTATACTCCATTAAAACACTATCATAATGTTTCCAACGTTAATGCATTACGGCCCTAAGTACTTCACAAAGTGCTTCCTTTAAAGCATAGCTACTGGTTTAATGTATTTTGTGTCAACATATAAACCTCAGAAATGATAATGGACAAATTACACTTCATACTGTACTGTCTTGAATGTAATATTGTATTATTATGTTTTAATAAATTTACATGAATGTTAACATTAGAAGGTTACAAATATTCAATTTTTGGTTGTTAATTCTCGATAGTGTTTCAGTGGCACTGACCACGTAGTGGCGTGGTCTAAACCAGTTGAATGGCTGAACTTGGAAGGATTGCAGTATGGAGAACGAATGTCGCAGTTATGTTAGTTTGTTATGGCAGCAGACAGATAACAGAACCTAAAAATATCATTTCAAGTTTTGAACTTAGAAAAAAAGGGGAGTCCGTATAGTACACAAGTACCCAATAATGTTCATAATATGTATTTCATTTAGATAGTATGTGAACTGTATAAACTACTAGCTCTAAATTACTGAACAAGTTGAATTATGCTACTACGAGAGAGAAAATCTCCCAACTAAAAGATAAAATAACAGGATTAATATTTGTTAAAGATCCAAGATATAGTTTATGTCTAGGCCTACTATTGGTAACGCAAGTTTATAATAGAAACAAAAAATAAAATTTACTTTTAAAACTAAATATAAATTATAACAAGACAAGAGTTCTCTTTTACGTGTAGTAAAATAATATTAAAATTTTGTTGCAAATATTTGTTTTAGGAATTCAAATCAGCCTTACTTTAAGTCAAATTAGCCTTGCATTCAATGAAATAATGTTTGCTCCTTTTGTGTGCTTTACAAATACCTGACACTCTTTATTAAATTTACTTCTCCCTTAATGTGTACAATGTGTAACACCAATTTGATTTAGAAAGGGGTGCCTTAATAAAATACTACACAGTGCGTGCATACGGCTCATTAGACGCTTGAGGGGATTGGAGAACAGTGAAATATATTTTATGTCAGAGATGTAATGAAATAAAGTTTTTGTAGATGTAACTGTGCAAGGAGTTTTATTACTGTCAAACGATGCTCAGCTGTTGTTTTACTTTATACTGTGTTTTACTTTTGTGCCGGAGAAGATTAAAATTGTGTAGGTGTACTTTTAACAATTACAAGATCGAATGAATACTTGTTATTCCGGTGTTTCATAAATTTTAATTTCAGTTACAAATTCCTGGAAAGTATTATTTTCCTTCGCATAATGTCGACAATTAAGTAAAATATTACTTAAACAACATTTGAATGTTAATTTAAATAGATATGATTAGTTAAATATACTTCATAATGAGAAAAATGAACAGGTTGCTAAAATATTAATTTCCTTTTAAAAAATGTAAATGAATATTGAGCTTGACTTGTGAGATGGTATACGTAATAGAATAAAACTTGAACACAGTATAATCTTTTTTTTTAGCCAGCACACTGAGGTGCCAAATTTATAATAAAATAATTGATGTCTATATCTCCTTCTCAGAAACAAAAGTTGAGAAATTTAGAAAATAAAAACTTCACGTTTTAACAAAGATTACCAAGCGATTTGTCCTATTACTACTTATATTCTTGTATGTGATCCTTGGTGCAACAATGGTAGTATCTAGGCTTTTAAAATTTTCTAACTTACACTACCAATAATTCATTTTTGTCTCTTTAAATTTACAAAATGTACAAAATTTCTCTTTTGAGAATTAGCTTTAAATGGAATTACTTTTACAATTATATATTATCTCCTCTGGATATATTTAATATACAATTAATACTGATATCTAAATTTTTCAAGCAAATCTCTTTCTCTCGGGTTAAAGAATCCCTGGCTGTTAAATAGGCAATCACTTAAATCTATACTTAAAACTATATTACAAATTTCGATTATTAAAATTAATTTCTATTAGGTTGCAAAGTTCAAATGTTCAAAAATAATTTATGTTAAATTGGTTTAATATGAGATTTTATACAATTCTATCCCTTTTATTTATTCAAAGTTAATTATAATCTTGGATGTATGTAACAAAATTAGCTGGATATTACCTTAATGTTGGTGACTGTATTTTAATTACTGTTCATTGGTTGTACTATTGAAATTACTCTTGCATGTGTTAGTTATATTACTACAAGGCAAGTACAATATATTCATTGTTTCTTTATTCTCTTTTATGAAATTTAATAACAACTAGCAACTACATCTTCACTTGGTGGATACAAAATTAGAAGTGCTTAAAAGGAACCCCACCAAAAATTCAAAATAATATGGCGCTCTACAATTAACTCATGGCCATTACTATAATCGTGTTGAATATCCTATGCCCAACAGGCACACTTTTTGGGTCACGTACACATTATTTTCCAAAATGTGTTTCACTGTTCTTAACTGTATATTTTACTTATTTTAAACGGTTTATTAACATATCCAACTTCGAATGACTTATTATTGTTTCTTTTAAACTCGGAAATGTCCATTTTAATATCTCATATAGAATGTACTTTAGTCGACGTTATTTCAACTCGATCGCTCCGGCGCTTATTCCTCGTTTACCATTTAGCCTTCCGTAGTCAGAGTTTATTTAATCATTCAATCACACTTGTTATTGGTTATGTTACAAGTTACAACCTTATTTTAATATTCTAACACTAGTTACTTATTTAAATTATACACAATGCTTTTAAAACAATTCTTAATATTATTTACACTAAACATGATTGACTTTACATCGTAAGTACAATGAAAATGTTCTTACCGCTAACTTTAGGCTTGTGGATAAAATTTGGTTGTATTTTTTTTATTTGTTTTGAAAACAGGTAAGTTTAGTTTAATTTAGCTTTAACTGGTTATAATAAGTGAATTTAATGTTATTTAATTATTATTTTAAAATCCCGAAATACTTAAATTTTCATTTATATGAATTCTTATCCAAATACGAATTTTGTGGTTATATTTACTTTCTAGGCTTTATCTTTGAATCTCATATTTCATTGTTCTTTTAAAAATCAGCCAGGACTCTTTACCTTTGAATTATTATTTATTTACCCTTCAATTGTATTAAAAATGTTACAACAGATACTCGTAGTACAGAAAATTTATTGAAAAGAGTTTCAAAGTCGCCATTTTCAGTGATGCTCAAGCTTCTTCTTTTATTTAAAAAAATATCTTTTTAGGGAGGACAAAATGCATTTATGCAGAGTATTTCTGAGAGATACTCTAGAACTCACCCCTCGACACGTGAGAGGTACTACCCATTTACAAATCCTCCCCTTAATGAATCGTGAAATAAAACGAGTAAATAGTAATGAGCCATCAAATTGAGGTCATCAAGGTTGAGTGATAATAAATTGAGGGTCAAGTTAAGCTCTATTAATTTCAAAATATATCGATCACTAATATAAACGTACGGTTCTATTGTTATCTCGGATTTATTGGAATTAACTTTAATGTTAGTAGATTCTTAGAACTTGTTACTTCCTAGGAATTATGTTTGACGTTAATAGATTCTTCTATTTATGGTTCGCTTAGAAAAAGTTTAGGATAAAAAATAAAGTAAAATAACAAAATGCATGGGAAAAATTTAATATTGAAATTACATAAAATTCAACTTTTACTTTATTATTATTTAAAAATCCATATAACATTATATCTTCCAAATAAGAGTGTTTACAGTTTTAAAATATTTATTTATAAAAATTATCTGAATATTTGTTGAACGTTATTATAATAAAACAATGATCACAGAATGATGCGGTTAGAAAGTATGCGAATCGTTTATTTCGGCAATCCGGTATTATACACTTACATATTTTCAAATTTTAGCGAATCAAAAGAAAGAATTATAAAATTGAAATAAATGAACATTTTTTAAATAAAATAATTTGCTATTATCTAACTACTTTTCTAAATAAATGTTACCTATATTTTGACATAATTATTTTTATGTTTAAAATAAAAAAATAAAAAAAAGAATAAAACACAATTTTTAACTTTTAATTTTACATTTTTTTTAGTTAATTTGGACATTTTTGATAGTATTAGGTGTTATAACAAAAGAAAATAATAAAATGATATACGTGTTTATTTTTTGAATGCAGAATCAAAATATAAAACATTGGAACAATAAGAAAACGGAAAAATATCAGTCATTTTAAAATGGTTAAATGTTATAATAATTATCTAAGCACAGTATTTATATTATACAATGAACAAGGTAAATAAATAAATAAGTTACAAAACTTAAATAGGCCGAATAAGGGGTGAGGGAAACATCTTAAATAACTGAAAATGTTCAATGACAATATGTTTAATTAATTGTTCTACTCATCTTTGTATTCAGTCTCTACGTTGCACTCAGCTTCCGTTGTAGGCCACTGGAGGATTTTATCATAGAAGCTTTCATAGACTATTGCGTATTCAGTTAGCTTCCTCAAGTCATCAATATTTTTAATGATAATAGGCACTTTTTCAAAAGTCATCTTTTACTATTGGTAGTTCAAGAACGTCCATATACTTCCTTAAGATAAAAGGTAACGAAACAACTTCATCAATGAACTGCTTCGTAACAACTTTTCCTGGAGTATCTTTGCTAAAACTGTCTGTATGATGACACTTTGAATGGTACCTTTTTCTCCTTAGGGATAGCTCTTGCAATTATTTCATCAGAGTTCGTAGATTTTGTATAAAATTCTGTCCACCAACTCTTAAAGATCTTCGGATTATACATTTGAAGGATGGACAACGTCCTGTTATACTGGCCTTCAATGTATGTGTATATTTAATTTATAACACACTAAATTAGATTTAAAAAATGTCGATTTCAATTTTGCATGTAATCGTACGAACCTTACATATCTAAGATTATAAATAGAAAGTTAATGTCAAAAATATAATTTCGAAATGTATTTTAGAATTTGTGATATCAAACTTTTATGATCGCGTCCATTGTTTTTCTCCTCTTTTTAACTGTTTGCTCATGAAGATACATTTTTTATGGCAGATTGTGATGGATACATTTTGGTCCTATGACAGTTACTTACAAATTTCAAGTTAAAGGAAAAAGAAGATTTATGGGAAACATATGGCCACATAGAAAATTTGATAATTGTTTAGAGTATCGAGAGAAATTGTTTGCAAAGACGACAGGCAGACGAAATTCCAAAAAATAATTTTTTGTACTCAGGGTACTTCAAAACTGATATTTTACAAACTTGGTAGTGCCGATTTTTTAAAATGAACAACCTAACGCTAAACATTTAGGTTTTTTTATGACTGCGACTACCCAAAAATGAAACAGCTTGTCAGGATGTGCCCATAACATGTCTATGGTCCAAACTAAAAGTAGTCCACTAGAGAAGGTTGTACAACAGACGGACAGACAGACATCATCCATATTTGAACTCCGGACTTTATAACGGAAAAATCTGCAGAAAAAGATTTTTTTTTACCTAACTTTCTCTAAACTAAGTTTATGTGAGAAAGTAAAAACATTAACAAATATTTGTACAGTGGACCTTCATCAGAAACGTAAGAGATCCTAAGGCTAAGCCTGTGTTGCATCCTCTGTCAAAATAATCAACTAACTGAGCACTAACTTAATTCATAAAACTATTCCTAACGTAATTGGAAGTAATAGCACTGCCTTATAAATAAAAATCCTAAAGAGTATAGCTTACAAACTACATTAGAAATTACATAAAAGATGATAGAAAATTAATCATGGTTTCTTTCCTTTTTCAATTTACTTTCATTGAACTTTCCTAAGTTTTTTCGTCTTTTATTTACTATTATTAAATAAAAATACCGACACCTTTGAATTAGCATAAACATCTCAAAGTGTAACTAGGAAAAAAAAAATTACAAATAATAACTAATTTAAAAATGGACAACGTACTATGTAGAGTAACACAAATCCGCTTTAATTGTATGTGCGACACCCACCTATCTTTCTATTTTTGGGAAGGTTTAGTTTTAACAAAAATCGTACTCTTCTAAAAACACAAACTCCCTACATTTATAGGCAAGCTATAGGCAGAGAATTTTTATAATGTTCAATGACATGAATTATTTATGATAGTTGTAGATATTTTTGACTCCTATGTACACTTCAAAGCTGCATTAGGAGTGGTTCTCAGCGCTGTCTCCCACTCGCACAGCTAAAGCGATTCCACTGTATAACCATTCAATAAATATAAACTGGTAATTGAATTAATGGTTTAGGGGAAAAGCAAATATATTTAGATAGGCATTGAAACTTACCTCTTGACAAGTGTTGATATAAAACGGCAATATTTAAAACTAATAACTGTAGATAAAACATAAGAGGCGTGGCTTGGCGTGTCTAGTCACTTAATTGGATGACGTTGATACAGTACCCGACAAGTGCTGATATCGTGTGGACAAAATTAAAACTATTTTAACAATAAACGTCATACGTATAACAGAAGAAAATGACCAACTAAAATGGATCAATAGGAATGCATGTTTAAATGTGAATTTGTTGTTTGAGAGCAGATGCCATCATTGACTTTTTTGTTCACCAAATTGAAATTATATTTGTAAATTTTATTAATTTGTAATTGTATATTTATTTCATTTTTTATATTGTTGAGGATTGGCTATTAAAAAAACAATGATACATTTAAAAATTGTAAATGATTTATAAATGTTTTCTATTCTAAGCTTGGTTTTTGCTGTTACTTATTTGATTTCTATATTATGTTGTCAGTATTGTTTCATGTTTTGCCAATGCTCATGATTTTAATACACATGGAGTTGTTTATACGATGGATGTTTAATATCTTACACCAATGAATATTTGTCATAAAATTCCAATGTAAATTGAATTGATTTGAAGATTCACTCACTCTGAAATAATATTGCGTAATGAACTTTTGAGGGTCTAAGTAAAAGCGACTCTATTGTAGGATGGTCCATTACACAGGGGAGCAGAATCTGTGTTGTAATATGTTTTAGGAGGAGAAAAGAAAGTGTGTGTGAGTTAGAAAGAAAATATTAGGATGATAAGGTGTTAAGAGAGTCGCGGAAAGAGAGAGAGTTAGCAAGAAATACACAGTGAGAGAGAGAGAGAGAGAGAGAGAGAGAGAGAGAGAGAGAGAGAGAGAGAGAGAGAGAGAGAGAGAGAGAGAGAGAGAGAGAGAGAGAGAGAGAGAGAGAGAGAGAGAGAGAGAGAGAGAGAGAGAGAGAGAGAGAGAGAGAGAGAGAGAGAGAGAGAGAGAGAGAGAGAGAGAGAGAGAGGGGGGAGAGAGAGAGAGGGAGAGAGAGAGAGGGAGGGAGGGAGAGAGAGAGAGAGAGAGAGAGAGAGAGAGAGAGAGAGAGAGAGAGAGAGAGAGAGAGAGAGAGAGTAAGGGGGAGGAATCAGTCATAGAAGGTAAAGGATAATTTATTGAGAATAAACAATAAATAAATAACTATTTGTAGGCTACTATTTACAAAAAGGAATAATTTAATTATTTAATAATCTTGTGTGTTTTAGTTGTGGACTTAATATTAATTTATAACTTATTTAGAGAATGTTTAATGATATGTAGGCCTATATTTAAATCCACGATTCAACACAGTTATTAAATAAGACTAAAAAAGTACTTATATCTTACCGTACAAAATTCACGTAACTTACAAATTATTTTAGAAACTAACTTATGTAAAAAGAAACAATTATTCAGTATTTACAAAATGTTTATTAAAAATATGACTTTTATTTACTTAAAAAAAATAGAAAGTTCTTTTAGATCTTATGGTGCACGTAAACATTGAAAGGAGCGTTTTAGGAATAAAATCAACGTAAAAAGTAATGTAAAACAACAGCAGCATTAGAGAAAACTCTTAAAAGTAAAGGTTAAATTTAAACTTAATACACTCTCTTTGAACTGAATGAGATTGTATTTTTTATTTTTACAAGTGACAATTACAAACATCACGTAGCTAGAATTCACTTTCATTGCTTCAGTCTCGTGAAACAGAATATCAAACAAGAAGATGGCATTACAGAGTGGATTTAAATTTACATCTCTTCTTTTCCTTTGTAAACAATTAGGAATTCTTTCTTTTAAAACATTTGTATTTGTGTAAGGTGTTAAAGAAATGTTTTATAAACGGGAACAAACGAATTGATAGGGTTTATCGTAACACGAACATGCGAGCTACATATGTACTGTTTATTAGACCAAAAGTAAAAATATCTATTTTTCAAAATTGCTTCATATTTCTTGAAAAAAAGTTTTTAATCTTCTTCCAAACTATATAAAACAATTTATTAATGTGAAACAAGTTTAAAACCTGGCTTCTCAATTTATAAAATTAAAAAAACTCTCCTGAAATAGCTTCACTCTTTATATTTTGTCTGCTCTTCTTAATTTTTTTTTGTATTGTATCGTTTTGTCTAAAAAGTTATTAATTGGGTTTTTGTTTAATAATTTTTGTGAGTTGTTTTATCGGGCACAATAAAATAATATAGGTGTATAATTTTTCTTCAATAATATAGGTGTATAAGTTTCTATTTTCTAAGTATAATGCATAAGTTTATGTTTGTTTTACTATTTTTTGTGTCTCTATAATAATAATAATTGATTTTATAAGTATTAATATTGTATATGTAGTATTTTTACATAAATGGCCCGCACTGAAAAAGTACGGTTATGGCTTCTAAATCAACAGTACATGATATTTAAACTTATTTTTGTTTTTATTATGAATTCAAGAAATGTACTAGACATCGCTACTGGGAAAGATAGATATTCTGAAATAAACTGTTATTTGTACATTAACGGTAGAATAAATTATTATTATAATGTTATCAAAAGATTTCACTATATACTCAGAGTTAATTTTACGGTTATATCTAGTATATGGTGCTCTCCTGATATTTATATTATTGTTTTCAAAAACATTTATTTACTGCCTGAATGTATGTATCTGCGTGTCCCATTATTGTGAAAATTAATTCTGAAAGAATTGGTTATATACAGGGTGACTCAAAATTGCACGGCAATATTTAGGGAATTGAATCTAGAAGTAAAAGTAAGAAAAAATGTATCTGAATCCAAATCCGTAAACGGTTAGTTTCCGTCTGTTGGCCGTATGGTGTTTTTACAATATGGAAGAAGATAAGATTTTTAGTGAAGATTTGGTTAACTTACTGTATATTTAGTGGCATTTATATAATCTTTTACAACTATACTAGCAAATCAAGACTTTATTTTGTATATTTTGGTAGACGTTTAAATGCTTTGTGTCGAATATCCTGAAGAGATTACAAAATATTTACAAGAAATAAAAAATTGTCCATTTTATCGAAGAATAAGTAATTAAATTGTTTCCCTGCATTTTAAACGATAACCGAGTTATCGACAAAAAACTAAAAACATAATTTCTTGGTAATTGTCAACAACACCAAAGATTAACCTAAACCAAAATATTATGACATTATGATAACTGTTAATAAATAATATTATAATCCATTGCTCAGAAAAAAAAAAGTTTCCTTTAACAGTTTAAAAATACAGATTGGTTAAAAAAAAAAAACAGTCAGACTCGTTTAAAAAATACAAATTTATTATAATTATTTTTTCTTTTTATTAGTTGTAAGATTATGATAAAAGATTCTAACCTTATTTTACCATAAAACCGAAATATAAAGTTAGTTATTATTTATCTATCTTAGTTCGACTACGAGAATGTTGTTCTGTATATTTTGGTTCTGATTTTATGTTATATATATAAGGTTAGGTTAGGCTAGGTTAAAAAGGTTAAAAATATATAATTATTTATTTAATCTATACAATATAGAATGTTTAAAGCAAATGGGTGGCTGCCAACGAATGGGCTGTTTGTCATAACGTATATTATTTAAAATAAGCAACCTTAATATCTTTAGTTCACTCAATGATCAAAGGTAAAAGCTGAATTAAACATTAGGTACTATGCACACGTGTAAGAATTTTTTGTGATTGCGTGTTTGGTCACAATCACTTCCATTAATGTCGACGATACTAAAATATCCTTAATCATACAATTTTTAGCACTAAAGGAATAAAAGTCTCGAATGTGGTTTAAATTTTGCACACAATGGGAACGAAAATCAGTTATTATGATAACTAAAGGTATATAATTAGTACAGGCGCTAGGTGCAGTTGAGTATGCATGAAAAGAGTCAGAGAATTTGACTTTTGATTTTGGTAATGGGGACCTAGGTGAGTGTAAAAACCCATGTCGTCGCCTCCGAGGGTGGTCGACAACTTGGGGGTGGGGGCGCAAAGTTGCAAAAAACGAAAATCGGCAAACCGCTTATAACTCCCTTGTTATTGAACGTAAGTCAATGAATTTTTTTTAATTTGTAGGCAATAATGTCACCTAAAAGAAATGTTATTAACAATTTTCTTTTATTTTTATTAGTTTTCGAGATAAAAATTATTTTAACAATTATTTGAAAATATTTTCATTTTTTAATGTATATGTACAAACTATGGGTTTTATGAAGACTGTTCTGGACTCATTCGCCCTGTGTTGATGACCAAACCGTCTTTGCCAGAAGACCTGCTACCACCGTGTAAATGTAAAAAATGCAACAAATCTTGCCCTTGCTACATGAGAGAAGTGCCTTGCTGTGGATACTGCAACTGCATTGAAAATAATTGTAAAAACCAGTACAATTAAATAGATCTGTCATAGTCAATACGCTGGGAGAGTAAACAACAAAACATTTGCCATGTAAGTAGTTTTTGTTATTTTCAAATTAAATGTTAATTATTTCTTCATTCTTATTGGTAATAACTTACATAATTGTTTTTTTCATTACTAGTGTGGTCAGAAAATAAAACTTGAACTATAAATCGTCTGCTAATTTGATTATAATGCAGAAGGCTCTTTTGTAACAATATACTAATTATAATCTAGTACTTACAATTTAAATAATTGTACTGATTTAAATTATACTTAATTTAAATTATACTGATGTATAAAATGTTTAATTATACTACATATTGAGCAATAATGTTGTCTATTTCGTATAACAGTGTTTTTATAATGTAAAAATAATTTTTATTTTACAAACATTGTTAATTTACCATAACAAAAATGAAAATATTTTCAAATAATTGTTAAAATAATTTTTATCTCGAAAACTAATAAAAATAAAAGAAAAATGTTAATAACATTTCTTTTAGGTGACATTATTGCCTACAAATTAAAAAAAAATTCATTGACTTACGTTCAATAACAAGGGAGTTATAAGCGGTTTGCCGATTTTCGTTTTTTGCAACTTTGCGCCCCCACCCCCAAGTTGTCGACCACCCTCGGAGGCGACGACATGGGTTTTTACACTCACCTAGGTCCCCATTACCAAAATCAAAAGTCAAATTCTCTGACTCTTTTCATGCATACTCAACTGCACCTAGCACCTCGCCTAAATGTATCTCAGATCTTCAACAAAGACATGTGTTTTATTTTGTTCTTGAAGTATAGATTTTCTCCTGAGAGGCGTTCAGTGTTTTGTTTTTTGTTGCTTTTTAACTAAAAAATTTACACATTTGTCATATTTATTAATTTATTGACCTAAATTTTTAAAGTAACAATTAAAGTTTTTTTAAAAAATATTCAATAATAACTTTGCACCTGTTCACAAAAATCTAGTGTAGTTTTTAAAATATATAACTTTTGATCAATAATTTTGACGTTTTCAAATATAACAATTGTGAGATTAAATTTCAACAGGTGAAAACGTCCATATAATATGTTTACTATACTTTTAAAGTAACAATTCATTTAAAAATAAATTTCAATACTAACTTTGTACCAGTAGACATAAATCTAGTGTAGTTTATAAAATATATAACTTTCGATCAATAATTTTGATGTTTTCAAATATAACAATAATTGTGAGATTAAATTTCAAGAGGTGAAAACGTTTATATAATATGTTTATTATACTTTTGAAGAGCGTCAATAAACGTGGTTGCGTCAAAGAGTTGTCGTGGCCTCAAATTAGCTGGGTTGTTTTATCTGAAATATTTATTTTTCTTATCTGATCATAGGTTTGTAAACTAATATAGGAGTGTTTAAGTAAATCATTCAGCATATTGTCCCGTATATAGTGCAAGTTTAACTAATTACAGTAATTAGCTATTTTACATTTTGAAAGACATTGTTTCTGAGGAGGTAGGAAATACAAAGGAATATTAATCTCAAAGAAGAGAAATAACGCCTTCCATATCACTTTGAACCTTTGTTATAGAGGCAATTAATTTAGGGGAATTATTCCAACTGGGTTTTGTGTTCATCATGGAGGCATGGAACAACTTCTGATCTAATTATTAGTGATGAGTGTAGATGTATAAATAGAAATAATAATTAAAGTCTGCTATATAAAAACAGAACGAATAATAAATTATTTAAGTTATATTTTATGTATCTTAATAAAATTTTGTCTTAGTTTTAAAAATAATATTTAAATGTTAGATCTAATTTAAGTTGGCGGTGACTTATAAAATGTATTGTAGAATAAAGCGCTACATTGTAATTAAGTTTGAAGAAAAGATTTGGATGTGTCATAGAACTTTTTGATTCACTTAATCATCTGGTAGTCTGTTCTTAATTCTCTTGTAACAATTATTAGTTCATTTGAAATATTGTTTTGTAGAAAGTAGTTTAGTGGTCAATCCAGATTTAATTATTTAGAATCCCTCGTTTTACATAAAATAGTTATTATTATAATAAATATGTAATAAATAGATTTTTAACTCACATATTAATAATTTTAGGATATGTATAGTAAATTATAATTGAGATATGTTTATTTTACATGTAGTAACTAGAAATCTTTATGCATGCTGGTTTTATAAATAATAAAATATATGTTTTCATATTTTGCATTGCCTACTGATTTCTTTATACTTTTACATGGAATCTCTAAATGTCTCTTGGGGTTATAAAAGCTGAGGTAGATTTAATCAAAAATTTTATGAAAACTGCAATACTTTGTTCCAAATGACTCATCATATACGTAAAACCTAATTGAGGCAACCAAACCTTAAGGACTAAATGAGGTACCTTTGTAAAGTGGATTTTCTTTGAGTTTTTTTTTTATATAGAGTTCTGATTTAATTTATAACAAGTATTATTTTTCGTTTACATAATTATTTTACTTGACTTCTTTTAGTTACGTGATTTAGAAATAATTTCGCACCAAGTGTTTGGAATTTATTTTCTAGTAATTCAGAATTTTCGTTGAAATAAAGGAGAGATTTTGTAGTGCGTATACAAGATGATCCGGTTAATGACAGGGAACAGTGTTTACTTCTTCCAATTTGACTTCACGTAACTTTTTAAATATATATTTTTAGATAAAAATTGTGTATATTTTATTTGAGTTTTTATTCCTTCATATTATAAAAATCACTATACAAAGAAATTTTAGTCAAATAAAAAAATATTACAGTTTTAAAAGATTTTGCCCCAAAACAGAAAATGACTCCAAGTTTACGAATAACACGAGTACATAAATACAGAGTTGTCTTGGTAATAGTAAATGTTTGTTGTAGAAATTTGTCTTATATTTTATTTGTTGAGATACTTAATTAGCATTAAAATGTGACTGTATTAAAATAACTTGTATAGTTGAATTCATTTTGACTTCCATTGTCAATTTTTCTTTTAATCTTACTTAATACAATGAAAGTTGTGAATAACACAAAGTGCACACCTTTAGCATTGAATATTTAAAATTGTATATGAAACACAATATATTTCTGAAAAATATTAATCAATGCAATATTAAAAGTTTAGTTACCCTTTAGAAAAAACAATAGTAGAAGTTATTGAGGATACATTTTAAATAATGTTAGTTAAAACCTGTCAAACTTTTTTAATAACATATTATTAAAAAAGTTTCACAGGTTTTTAAAGCCCAATTTAACGAGAATAAAATTTTAACCAGAAACAAAGGAAGGACAAATATTTGTCGTTTGTTCACTGACAACATGTTTAGTTACGAAGTATGAGTGCATTGTTGCTTTGAACAAAAGACCACAGTGTAAACTCAGACCCTACAAAGGATGAACAAACCTTACGTTACTAGAGGGAATTTAAAAAGTTTTTTATGCTTTATAAACTACCTTGAATAATAAACAGAAACTTGAGAGCCAGAATTTTTTTAGATATTATAATGTTTTAAATTTAAACTTCAGCACATTTAATTATCACGTCAAAATGAATTAACATTTCAAATAAAGCTTGGAATTGTTTATAGATTTATAGCATTTTACCTTCATTCTTTTCATATCTTACAGAAGAAACCAAAGTATAAAAATATCAATAAACAAATTGAAAAAATTATGTTCAAAATTTTTTAATGTCATAGAAACAGATTTCCTGGTGTACGGATGAATTGTCTACAGATCCAACGGCTACTAAAACTATGTAATTTCCACGCAATTTTAACTTTTCTCTTCCTTTTTAAAATTCGTTTGCATTCAAACTCCATTCATAATTTTGAGCTAAATAAATGGCAATTTATTGAGAACATAGTTCCTTTTTATCACACTTTTGGTAGTACATTCTACAATCCCAATACTCAGTTGATTTTCATGTATTTATAAAATTCTATTTTTTTTTTTGCTTTTAATCTTATAAAAAGAAGTGAAAAAGTCTAGATTAGTTCGTCATCTGAATAGTAAATGTAACGTAAATAGTTTTTTTTAAGTGACACAAATGTAAGCGATTAAAAACACATTTATTTTGGTACAAACTACTATTTTATTTGAACTTTTCCAACAATGGTTAGTTAGTTACAGGCAGCTTAACAGACATTTTGTTTGTACTAAAATAAATGTAATGTTAATCATCAATATGGAATTCCACCAAGTCTTTGGCATAAATAACAATTATAACTCAAAAAACTCAAGGTATTTTAACAAATGTTAGCATTTATTTTAAGTGGTTTATGTGAATGTAGAAGTCACTTAAGTGCAGCAATAATATTGTAGTAGTACCTGTAATAATATAATAATATGAACGGTGTAAAAAAATATATTGCAGCCATTTTCTCACTCGCCTATTGGTAATAGTTTTTTGTTCTATTTCAATTGTGAATGAGTATGTGACAAAGTTTACTCTTTGACGTGTCATCTGCATAATATTCCTTAATTTAAACCCTTTCTAAAATTAATCCGATACAGAAATCGGGAGATGACATCTCTACATTGAATGATTAAATCTATTTAGATCCTTCGTATTTAGACCATCGATGCCGCGGAAATAAAGTGAATGTTGAGTATCTACAATATAAATAACATGTACGACTGATTAACATGAATTATTTAAACAAACATATAACATAAACAGTGGCCCACGTGGAGAGCTATTTCTCAGTAAAAGGTTGACCGACGTGTGTGTGTGTGTGTGTGTGTGTGTGTGTGTGTGTGTGTGTAGAAAATTTCACCGTTTTTATATTTGTATTGAAATATAAATTTCGGTTTGATAGCTAAACCAAAAGTGTACTTAATTTTTCAGCCGCAGCTGTCGTTTCGCTCCAAAATCGTCGTAAAAAGTAGGATTTCTAGATATCAATCGGTTTAAAACTTTGTCTTGTTACACTTTATCTACAATATAGCGTTTTTTAGTTTTTTGATGGTCTTTATACCAAATATCATACTCTATAGCATCGAGTTGATTTAAGCCTGGATAATTTCTAGGTATTCTTTCTTCCAAAGGTGTTGCCGGTCCTAAATACAGGAACATGGAATTAGATTTGGATTTACATTAAAATTGTAATAAATAAATTCGAACCGATATGTTCGCCTCTCAACATTTTCCGAGGTAGAGTCGAAACGAATCTAATCAGACATATAGTAGGAACTCTTGGTGAATTTATTATTTGTTCCAATTGTTTATGAAGGAAATTCACTAACAGCATATTCTTGTCGTAAAAATTACCATTTTCATTTTTTTCTTGAGTATACATTTCATTGAGCCTAGTTAATATTTAATTTAAGTTTGTATTATATTTACATTCGATATATTTTTAATTATATTCTTCAACCTCCCCTTCTTTCTTAGCAGTTTTTCAATCGAAATTCTTTTCACTAAATTCATCCATTTATTAGATAATCTGGTAGATATTCATCTTTTAGTTGAACGATCGTTACCTTAAAACAGGAAATCTGTTGATCACAATATACTTACATAATTTAGATAATTGTCAGTGTCATACAATACTATTGGAGGATCGTAGAGTAGATTAACAATCGCCATAAACCTTGTGTTCCATTATATTTTTTCCATCGAGTATATCATTTTAATTGAATTCTATTTCCTTATTTCCAATCACACACGATTAATAAACAGAATAATATTGAATTCCAAACTTATTATCGTTAGCTCTAGGTAGATATTGTTTAGCAAAAGGTCTTAAAGTATCAGTTGAGTAATTTAATTCAGTTACTGATTCATTTTGTTTGCTAAATGTTTGATTTTTATCAGTGATAATAATGTACAAAGTTGCACATTTTCAATAGCAGCAAACCGTTTTCGTTGAGTTTTTACTCGTAGTTTGGTTTCTATGAATGTTTATTATTATCGCTAATATAATAATTATCAGGATATTTAGAAGATAGTGGCGTTCCCAATTGTATTGAAGTGGTCCCACTCTCCAAAGTTTCGATAGCTGAAATAATTGGTTTAAACATAGTATTTCTCATCACCTCAGCTTCGATTTTTAAAATTTTCTCCTTTTTAAAGTCTATTCCCGCTCTATTTTAATATTTTAATAGTTTTAACAACTTTAATATCGTTAGTGGTTATCTTTTTCATCCTCTCTCTCTCTCTCTCTCTCTCTCTCTCTCTCTCTCTCTCTCTCTCTCTCTCTCTCTCTCTCTCTCTCTCTCTCTCTCTCTCTCTCTCTCTCTCTCTCTCTCTCTCTCTCTCTCTCTCTCTCATAAAAAAATAAAAAAGGTACAACACGTTCGATGACAGTAGATGTTGAATGATTCAAAAACGTGGGAAAAAGTTAGGCGGTCGATAAACGTTGATGTTGATCGTTTCAAACACGTTAGATCCTTTGATGAACGTTTATTAGTTGTTGATAGAAAAAAAGTTGATATCGTAAAATTTATTTTAAATTTTTTCGTGGTTTAATTAATTTATTAGATCAATTATTATGAACTGTTTGGTTTGCTTGGACACAGATGTTGAAAAACTCATCAAATTTCATATCCCCCATTCGAAACTTTTAAATATGTTTATTTTGTTAGAAAACGTACACAAAGTTTGCACTGGTCCTACTGAGTTGCATATATAGTAGAATAACTATAATGTCCAATGTATGATAACTGTTTATGACGACCGCTTGTGAAGTTCATTTTTGTTTCTCTATCAGACACCATCGAACACAACTAGAGAAATCTGTTTGCATCTTCGACAGAAATTAAGTCTTCAAAGTTATAGAGAAGAAAGCGTTTTTTTCTTCAATCGTTATTAATCTCTGTGTTTTTTTTTCCAGATATCAATGTAATGGTTGTTCCAACGATTTATTAATTAAATAGATACAAATGTTTAAAGTATAACCAATCCTTGTAAATAAAATTCAACAACAGCGTGGTTTTATACACAACCACTATATCTAATAAGTATTGCTCTTAATATGGAAGGAATATTTTAATTTTATTGTTAATCCTCGTAAAGTCTCACTTTATATTTTCTTTCCGCCAACAGTGTACTCTCATGTTATATTAAATTATTTCTATAGGTAGCAAAAAAATGTAATCGAAATAAAATCTCTTTAGTTGAAATTTAGTTTTCAAATAATCCATTTTGTAAAAATATATCATACATTTATTTATCATAATAATACAATCTGGCAAATATTCAAGTCTTTAGGAACATTACAAATTCAAACAAAATATTTGATTTTAAATGTTTAGACAAAACTAAATAATTGTGCATATTAGCACAAATAAAATGATCATAAATGGGAACATGTCTGCAATAACCTACAAAACAAATTTTGTAATTACTGAGCTGCGTTTGTAATGTTAATAGATCAAAACAGAGGTCGGTATTAGATTACGTGTATATACAACGGGAACCCTGTTATAACAAATGTTTATTTGATTGTGCTTTGTTCTCCCGAATTGGACGCTTTGAAACTGACAAAGGGAAATTGCTTAATTATACAAAACCTTACACTGGACAAATTACATTAGCAGTAGTGAATAATAAAAATAAATCAAATACAATTTTTTTTAAGATTCCACGTTTTTAAAACGGACTAAAAAGTATAAAATAATTTTTCATGACCCTTCTACAGTTTTGAGGGAGGATTGTTAGTGGCTATGGATATATTTGGAATACTTGGAGAGAAAAACGTGGGGCGCAGGTAATCAATCTATGATAGTTTAGGAGGAGTAAATAAATTAAATTATAGTGAATCTCATTTCCGATTCACTGAAATTAGCTGTGAATTCATCCGGTTTGTCTACTTGTATTATTTACAGGCTGCGCCCCACGTTTTTCTCTCCAAGTATTCCAAATATATCCATAGCCACTAACAATTCTCCCTCAAAATTGTAGAAGGGTTATAAAAAAATATTTTATACGTTTTAGTCCGTTTTAAAAACGTTGTATGTTAAAAAAAAATTGTATTTCATTTATTTTTATAATTCACTACTGCTAATGTAATTTGTTCAGTGTAAGGTTTTGTATAATTAAGCAATTTCCCTTTGTCAGTTTCAAAGCGTCCAATTCGGGAGAACAAAGCACAATCAAATAAACATTTGTTATAAAAGGGTTCCCGTTGTATTAGATTTATTATTTTCTGTATTTTAGTCTTATGTCCGGAATCCATAACTCTCACAAGCCATGAAAAATTTGCCTCATCCTACTTCAATATTCCGGTTACCATTCAAAAGAGGTAACGCGGTTAAGCGGTAACACGGTTATGCGGTAACGCGGTTAAAAAAAAATCTATATCTCATTGGCCAATTTTTATTTGTTTCAATAATTATTGTTTAAACAAATGTAGAGGCAAGAAACCAACTGAATATTGTATTGTCATCCAATTACAATATTTTACGTTACGTTCAAAATTTTAGGTGTCTAGCTTATCGGGAATTTTACTCGATTGCAAAATTCCACCCGGACAGACTGACAGATATGACGGAAACCGAACTAATAACAACGTGGTAAAATAGAAATTACAAATCGGTTAATATTATTTTGTACAACCACAAACATAAATTATAACTTTTATCACAATATTATTTCATTAGTAACTTAAAAATATTATGTCAAGAAAAAATAAGTTGTGCACCAATTTGTTCATTAATAATATGTTAAGAAATACAAAAAAAAACATGTTTAGGTAAATTGGTATTAGGTTTAATGAATTTTCACTGGCTATGATCACGTCGAAAATTCATTCCATAATTGTAAATAAAATTGAAATGAATTTAGTATTTGACAAACTAACGTTGCAGTGTTTCTCAATGAAACATCCAATCGTTTTGTTGTTAATAATAGTTTTTAACAAAATGTGTCAAATTGTTTTGTAAAATCTACGTCCAAAAAACGTACGACATTTTTTGACTAAAGGGGATCTTTATGGTTATCATCGTAACACTTTATCTCTAAATGTAGAATGCGGTTGAAAGAGTAAAATACAAATAAAGTTATCTCCTTTGAAAAGTAGAATGTTGTACCTTATTATTTTACTAAGTAAAGCCACTGTAAAGTTTGAAGTATGTACAATTCACAATGAAACCTCCGGCAATATAATCTTAATTCTACGGTTTGTTTCTTACAGGTACGAAGATAGCAATTCGTATTTTAATCTCTTTCAGAAATCTTGTATTGTTAACTCATTGAGAGGACAAAATGTGCTAAATAGATTCTAATTATTAAGTTTGCACAACTTGCTGCATTAAGTCACGGTGACCGGGGTTTTAATTAAATCACTATTATTTTATGTATGTGGTTACTTCTATGATGTTCCTCGAAATAATTTGAAAAATTAGATGTAAATTAATAAATTAGCATATATATATATATATATATATATATATATATATTAATAATGTAATGAACCAATATTTTTAATTAAGAGATATAAAAATATATTTATTGTTTAAACTCATATTTTTTTAAATAATAAATAGTTTTAATGGTTATCAATAGGGCCATTCCAAAATGGACTCATTTCAAACATGTAACATGTGGGGTTGTAGATTACCAACACTAAAAATAAAGGTCATGTGTTATTAAAATTAAAAAAAAAAAATACTGTTACTAACAGTAATTTCAATTTTTAATATATGATGAACTGGCTTTGATCAAATTGTTTCACATTTCTAAAATATTATCAAATTGTTTACATCTGGTTTCAATGTAAAAATCATTATATTTGGTAACACAGGTGACCAATTACAAACAAATAATAAAAATGTCTGCTTCTGGCACAATAAATTGTGAGTTTCGACAGACAAAAATATATTTACATCGCGACTTGATCTATTTAGCTTGAGAATAAATAGCCAAATATACCAAATTTAAAGAACAAATATAGAATATATGCACTCGTCTTACAATAGTATCGTAAAGATAAAGTATTTTTAATTGTTTGATAGATATTATTAATTTATAACATGATGTTTTAAAAAGTCGACTTCAATTAAAAAAAAATTGTCTATTTAACTGTCGCTTTTATGAAGAATCATTTTACTTTATGACACTTTTTCTACCGTTTCCAGTTTATTCTACTAACTTGTACTACTTGTAATCTGATAGATTTCAAACTTGATTTCATTCATCTATTATTCGTCATTTAATAAACCAGTGTGTAATACCTTCAAAGCGTATTGCTTTCCACATCATATTTAATTCTGCTCTTTATCAATATTGTGATACAATAAACCAAGCAGATGACGATGGTATATTCACCGCTTTGGAGGGAGGATTACAAAAGGTATTTCGGTACCACGCTACGGTTTATCAAACTTGATCCTCACTCAAATGGTATTACATTAATTGTTATATTTATTATTTTAGGTAACGAATAAAACAAAAACAAAACAATTGTTTTTCACCATATTGTTTTCTCTTGACCAAAAAAGAGATTTTTGAAATGATATATTTCACCTGCGGTGAAATTCATTACAACCAAAACGGGTAAACTGATTTTAATAAAACTTTTTGAAAATTAACCCGGATAGTTTAATAAATGATAAATTACATTTCGCGTCCAACTGTTTATACGATACTCTAGCCATTATAAAGAACAGTAGCATAAACTAACAAAATCCAACCAGTCAGTGAGATCATGTGTAGGAGCAGTTCAATAAGTAGCTGACTATATTAAGTGTACCACGTCTTAAACCATTTTTAACAGCATATTTTGACCTATACTATAGTAAAAATTATATTTATGTTAACAATGAATATTCGTGTTTAGTGTGTAAGTGTGATGATGATATAAGATATACCGAAATAGCTGCAATGATAGAATAAAATACACTCTCATACAACGACTGTTTGACCTACGTTAAATAATATTAATTAAAACTTTTTATTTGTTTATATTTTCATACAATATAACACGAACTACTTTTCTCCAGAAATATTTTTAATAATTAACAGTCTGGAAACACCTGATATAAGACCAAAATACAAACATTGTGTATAAATAATTTTTAGCAATTATAATACAATTTTGAAAACAATATCCCAACGCCATGGAATAAAACATAAAAAAAAACTATGGAAGATTCAAAATAAAAAATATTGAATATTTAAAAATAAAAAATTTACTCTACAGTATTTTCTTGTTGTTAAATTCTCCCAACGAAATAGTATGAAGTCGGATTTAATTAATCTATTATCTGTTTGAGTTGGTTCGAAAATCCCAGATATTATTGCTATAAAAGCCGAGATTTGTTTTGGTTAGGAACCTTGCCCATGTTGGAAACCATTATTACATCCACATCTTTCTGCCGACTTGGGACATAATATGTAGCGTTTATAAAAGGACGAAATAATATTTAAACGTTTTCTGGCAGTTCTCGCAATTAGACGCGTGACTTCTAATATGATCATGACAAGGATTTTTTTCAGTTTAACTAACATTTAATGTTCTTTGGAACTAGATATAACTTTTATTGTATATCCATTTTTACATTCTTTCTAACCCTAGTTATATCCTTGTTTACTATCCTTGAAGTAAGTGAATCAAGCGGTCCTCTATATGCTGAGAAAACAGATTTTGAATCTCTACATTGCTTTATATTTGCTGATAAGAAAAATTTCAGTTTTAGGACTTGTAATATTACTTACATATAACTCGTTGTTATTACAATTCAAAAGTTCCTTGAGGTAATAGGCAATACTTTTGTTAATAATTAGCTTCTAAATTGAGTTTTTTATTTGGATTTAACGCCAAGTTTTGCGAGTTTTTCCTTTTTTCTAAATATTACACGTTTAGTGGATAAATAATTTTTTTTTTTTTTTTAATAATTCAAAATATTTCAAACCGATATTTTGGTGTTGTTATTGATTAGAATGATTTCTCTTCCATCTGCGGTGATAATGTTACGGGTCATTTATGTTTGTAAAGACTCGTCAGTACTCAGGACGTTTCTAACTCATTCTCAACATGACCTTATGTTGGTAACGTTTGAGAGTCACATATGTTTAGAAAAAATAAGAAGTGATCTGGGGGAAAAACTTGAGCTTATTTTCGATATTATTGTTTGATGCGCCCTATAGAAAACATTAATGTTTACCGAAACGTTTAAAACACTGGTTTCTAATAAATGTTGTTTTTATAAATAAATGCTTTATATCATTCTGTTGTTTTACATTATTTAATTGATTTCTACAAATGTATAATTCAGTATACATATGTGAAAACTGGCAGAGAAAAACTGTATGTATTTATTTTAAATAATGGAATAATTCAAATAAAAATTATATCTATTTAATTCGATAACATTGGATAATATTAGTATAATATACAACTCAAATAATTCATTTTAAGTTATATTTTCATATAGTTTTTACGGATAAAAGGTAAGGTAAGCCTATTTTATTATTTTCCTATCTATTTGTTTCTCAGATATTTAGAAAGATTTTCTCCAATTTTTCTCACCCTTAGGGGACAGAACTTGCTGCTTGTGCAAAGCAATCCTTGTTCTCAAGAGTGGGATATAAATAGATGGTTTCAAACTTTTCCCGAATAATCCTGTATACGGAAAGGGATTGGCAATCCACACTGATTTACATAATACAAATATTTTTCACGTAGATGTTTTAATATTTATCAATTTTACATTAATAAAGTAAATACGCTGTTTTGTGATTTCCTAACCGTAAAACTGTTGAAAGTTTCGTCATCATTATATTATTCATTATTATCACCGATTGTTAATAATAAAATGTAATGTAATATGTAATAATATATAAGAATTAAAAGCAAGTTTCTCCTTATATTTTCCTCTTGTAAATCATGTTATAATTTTAATGTTATTTAATTTTAGTTTAACAGTAAAAGACATTGTTGTTCAAATGTCGTTTAGTGGTATTTTTAACAACCAGACTGTACATTAATCTATAATATCACCACATACGATAATTAAATAGTAAAATTGTTTTTAATCTTGACCATAAAGGGTTATTTATAAACGTCATATAATATTTACCTTTATAGTTTTTGAAAGTGTAAGTGAAAAGAATTACAACAAACTTAAAACTTCCAATATTTGGAACTCGTTTAATTTTAGTTCAAAGTGAGTAAAATCATCGAGTGTTACTGTGTATCATGAGTGATCTTTACCAGGGTTCTTCGAACTATTATTACTTCGATGAAGGATAAATAATCAAAAAATTTATAAAGTAAACAAATATTACATTTTTGAAATTACAAAAATTGATAAGAAATTTATTTATGGTGACAAATATTTCTTTGACACGTCTAAATTGTCACGCTTCCATACATAAAAGTACTACATTTTAGTTTTCTTTGAGTAAAGAAAATAATTGTTCAATCATTCTTAATTGCATTGAATAAAAGTAAAATATTTTCTAATTTCTGTTGGTACGGTTTTGTTTCATTAACAATTAATATTTTCTGGGGAAATTTGTAATTAATAAAAAACAGTAATTATTAGTGATTCAAATTTGACTTTTATTCGAATTGTTATCAATCAGTAGCAATCAATTCCACTAGTCTATCCATGAGCTAAATGTGTTTTTAGAAAACAATATTTTGTTTTTCTTAGCATATTTTTGAACTGACGACTTTGATATCCCAGTAGCGGATACAACTTTTCCAATTATTTTAAAATTAGATTTAAAGTATTTTCGAATCTCACAATAGCATTGGATACTTATGAACAAGACAGTTAAGAATGAAATCCGGACATTTTCCCCGCGAGACTATAACGCCACTTACACGTCTAGATGTTCTAGCTACTTGATTTATGTGACATAGAAGAAAACAAAACTTTGAAGCTAAAACAAAACCCTTGACTTTTGGATTGTTTATACTTAAACAAGTGTAATACCATATATAATAAATAATAAAACTACTTTTTAAAATTAAGGTTATTTTGTCACTTGTTTATGTCTAACTTGAGCCAGCTATAAATTATAAAATGCCCTCATTAGAGAATACTTGAATTTTCTTTACTGTCTTGTTTATTATAAATGATTTTTTGACTGCTGTATAACTAATTTAAAAGCACTTTATCTTACATAAATATTGTAGTTAATACTTTAATATTTGAAAAGCAATTTAATAAGGCAGTCATTTGGAAACTCCGGGACTGACCTTTTTGGCTGACAAATGTATCTTCTAAAAATAATCTGAATACTAAATAAGATGGAAATCCGATAAAATTTGTGACAATGTTTATGTATGGGACCAATAAGTGACATTAAGGTTCTAAGCCTTAAAGTGTTATTACAATGGTTTTCTTAACTAGAAAATTTGTTTAAACAGTAAAATATGTTCTTTTTTTTGTAAAGTAACAATGGTTGTGTCTTAAATAAACTGCATGAACTTTTAAAATTATTATCTTTTATTATTAAATGTTTTATTATTGTGAAACTCTTTAGAGGTTTGTATTTTGTATTTTGAACTCTGATCGAATTGTACTCAGTATTCTTACTTTAAGGTTGAAAATTGTGTATTATTAATAAGTAAGTTGTTTCTAAGCACATTAATTGGAAAAGTATTAAAAAAAAATTAAAGTTATCTGTAGAATAATTAGTAAAATTCGTACTATCACTTAAATCGTAATAATTAGTTAACTATTACTTAATTATTTTAAAAATTTAAACTATAGTGTTTGATAATATTCCAAATGTCTTTTATAGGGGAGAACAGCACTTTTTATAGTGAAAAAAAAGTTCATTTTTTTGTCTTAAAAAACTATTGAATAAATCATGGCGGAAAATAAATACAACAAACATTAATGATGTTAAAAATAAAATGATAAGTCTATATTTAATAAAGTACCAAATATTAGAGAATTTGAATCTATATAATTCTAAAATTATAAATTACACATCGTTTTAAAAACAATTAAAAACGAAAAAAAAAAATCTGCTGCTTAGATTTATTATTTTTGTCATAACTTTTTATTGAGATGAGTTGCAAACATAATATGATTCTTATGACTTTAACAATTGTTTAAAAGTTAACAAATGAATGGGTTTATTAAAAAAAAATTACTTTTTAAATGTATTTAGTAAATTATTCTATTATTTTAGAGAATTATTCCAATAATTTAGTTCTGTAGTCAAATTAATTCTTTATTCAGTTACCTATTTATTATTGATTTCTCATCCGACTTTGTTTATATGCTATATTTGCTAGTCTGAGGTAAAATTTCTAATATAGATTTATCAATAACCAATCACAGTCATGCTTGTGGCTGAATACAATAGTTAATTTCCTTCAGTCAAGTAACAGATTACAATTTCCTCAGGGACATATTCCTTTTATGAACACAACAAACGCGGTTTCTATTACAGTTTATTTTTGGATTCTTTGTTAGAAAATACTGAAAAAGACCAACAAGTGAAATCTATAAAATTATTATTTGTTGTACGGTTTTATGCAAGTATTCTGCTCAGCAGTAAAGTATAACTTTAAATTTAGTAATTGCAACCTAATATGGAAATTTGTTCTTAAATTTTCTTGAGATAATTATTTAGGTTAAGTTGTGGTGTATCATATTTCTCTTGTTCTAGAGACATAAAATAAAAAGGTCTGTACTTGACATTAATAAACATATAAATGTAAAGTATTTAGTTCACACAAAATATACTTGCAAAAAACGTTACCTTAAGAAAACAATTGGTTTCGGTGGTACTAGAATTTATAAACTATTATTTTAATAATATCATGTTATTTAAAGCTTAATATATTGTATAAGTAAAATTTATTTGAATAGTTTTTGAAAACATAGCAAGAGACATTCTGTGTTTGGGTTGGTTTCGTGTAGTTTTACAACTGAACTTGAATAAAAAAAAATCTTAATGTAAGGGTTTAAATAAATACAATAAGTAATGTTGTTTTTAGAACATCATAAATTGTGTGTTTTAAAATGTTTGAATTTTACACACACACACACACACACACACACACACACACACACACACACACACACACACACACACACACACACACATATATATATATATATATATATATATACATTGTGTTAATATTATAAAATCATGGTCTTGGAAGTGTATAATTTGTATTTGCATTCATGCTGATTATTGTTGTGGTCATGGAGAAAAGTAAATATCACAATTTATTCTTTATTCAGTATACAAAATTGAAAAGTATTATTGGATGAGATCCAATTTTAGTAAAGTTAAGAATATAATATAAAGACAAAGAACTAAGCTGGCTTAAAGTTAAACAAAATTTTCAGCTAAATTTTATACTGCACAGGCAATATTTATATTGTTTCTATCTTATACAGTAGCGCTACAGCCCCTATGTATAGTGAAACATGATTTATGAAAGACTTTGTAATTAAAAAAAAATCTTTTCCTCAATATATGAAGAGATACTTAAGATTTATAAAGTGCCTGAAAACATCATTATTGAAAGAAAACAAAGAATTTTAAACAGTTTTAAACCCGAGAACAAAGAGTTATGGCATAACAGAGTATGATAATGGTATTTTAAGTAATAAAAAGCTGCCATCATATTAAGGGCACTTGTTTAAACATAATTAACATAAATATACAGCACTACGTCGTTGTTGGACCTGTTGTGGACCTAAAACTAGTTCAAAAACCAGTATAATTTTTCTCCAGTCTTTAAATTTTTGTTATATTATTATCTACCATTTTATATTTTTACTACAATTGTTTGTAATTGTTACATGAAACTACATCACTAATTATCGCATACTAATTAACAATTTAATATGCATTACACTTCAGGATATTCACTTGCGATATTATATATAGAATAAGATAAGGCCATACCTTCAGATCCCTCTATCAATCAACCTTATGATTATTAATCATGCAAAAACATTGGACAAATATTATCTCTTGCACAAACAAAAAAACAAAAAAATATTAAGCTCAGCGGAATTGCCACATAAAAAATGTAGTTTTCCCTTATTCATGTTGGAAATATTTTTCTTTTTGTGCTTTGTTATTGTTCATGTTAGCTTCAAAATATATTTACTACCAGGCAAAGCGGAAAGCTAAATAGAGACGCTCTTGTCTAACAATTCTGTCGTAATGAATTAAAACAAATGTTCAGTTGAGTCTACAAAATTCTTTCCAAAACTTAATTGATTTTAAGCTATTGATTTTATTTAAATTTAAAGCTTTAACTGCAATGTTCCACCAGTTTCAATCATAAAATTTTATCAAAATTCTATGGATATTGTTGTAGCCGATTTTAAGCAAATATGCTTTTTGTAACGGAACTATTTACGGCTTTATTATTCTGCTTTACTGGTAACACTTCACTGAATTTTTTGGGAGAGAAATCCCTACCAATACGTTTCGTTTTGGACTTAATACATTTAATAATTAACTAGTTATTGTTTACCTTATTTGGTATATCAGACTAATCCTTGTTCATCGTAGAAATAAATTCCTTACGGCCGTGGTTTCGGGCATTCACCCATCTTCAGATAACACTTATACAACACAAAACCACACACAAAAACACTTAATGAAACACAAATCTTTACTCCGTGTGGAGATCGGTAAAAACTTCAAACATTGTTAGGGAGCGACGTGCACGTTAGGGCAGTCTGAAGCTGCTACTGGCGTCCTTGACGTTATCTTGTTTTGCCATAGGAACTTACTCCTTTGATAGTATCAAATATTATGTTAGATTGGTCATTTAGCAAATGTAGTGGTTTTCTTTTTCTAGTTTTGTATATTTCATATTTTTCGAAAGCATTCATTTCCAAAAGTTATTTCTACGATAGAACAAGAATTAGTCTGTCATAACAAAATAAGGTATTGTCTACTTTGATTCATGTAAGGATTTCAATTTCATTTTTATTCTTCATTAATAATATTGAACTTGTGAATTACATAGCATTGCTGTCATATTCCTAAGGATTTATTTAATTATTTTGAAGCTTGTCATAGGAATATGTTATCAAGTCAAAATGAAATCTAGAGTAATGTCTTAAATAATATGTTAAGTACCTAATCATTCTATTAATTTGTCTTGTATTGCTAAAAGTTAGGGTGGCAAATTGTAATAATTTTTGTATTGTATAATTATTAAAATCGTTTAAGTAATTAATTTCGGGTTAAATATACCCAACCTGTTATACAAATAGTAAATGAGATAAAATCTATCACAGATATAATTGTAATTATTGTATAGGGCAAGTGTTATTTGAACTAAAATAAAATCACGGAAAACTTATGTCATATAACGTGCTTTTGAAACTACTAGCCCAAGATGTAGACAAAGATTAGTAGTTTATGTCTCTATTTCATGATATATTGTTTTTATAATTGAAAATATTCCCTACACTGTAACCTTAATCTTGTATTGTATTGTAACTTTTTATCTGTTTAAAGAATCCATCTCTTGACTTCCAAATGACGACAGTAGATCTAATCCAAACATATTGGAAAGCAATACTGCAAAGAGATGACTGACTTCTCAGATTACATTATATTATGAAATTTATTTTTTCTCATCTGGAGCCTGATACTCTACAGCTTATCACCTGGAGGGTGGACGCCCTGTTATATTCTTTCACTATCCCGCCTCCGTAAATAACAAAGAAAAGAATTGAATTAAAATACAATATTTTTCTTCTTTGATATCTTTTTTTCTTCTGTCTTTACTGTTTGATCAGTAATAGGTTACAAATAATTACCCACATTATTATCCACTTCACTTTGACAATATCTCTAAAATATTTATCAAAAAATTATTAACCAAAGTAATTAGTATCGCTCTTACAAATCCGTTATAAGTTAAAAACCCAAAATGTTTAATTTCTTAACATCGTCAACAATGATGAGACTCAATTTCCGCTAAAATATATCCTAACAGGAACAAACAAAACTAATTCGTTGCCATTTATGCCGATTTCCAAGTTATTAGTTGCAAAAATAAACCATTTAATTAAAAGTCGTCTAACTCTAAATCGGTTCTATAGATATAACGATTAGATTTTTATGAAATGTCAAGATACGAGACCCAAATTATCTTTATAAAACAGCTCGTAGTAGAAAATAACAGTTCGTTAGTAAATTTTAAAATACAAAAATGAAACTTTATCGCCATTTTGTTAGTTTTGGTGTTCACGAGCGGTTTGAGAGATTGTTTTGGAATGTAAACAACCATTTTACACCTAAATTATATTATTAAGAGCTTTGGGCGATTTTAAGATATGCCACCTTTTAAGATGGGATGCGTGATTCATTTTAACTAATGACTGAATTGTCATTTTTGTGGAAATTAGTTTTGCAAAATATACTGGGTGATGTTTTTATTCATTCGCTTTACATTTAATTTGATTTATTCTATTAAAGAGACTATTTTTTGGTAACTTTTTACAAATGTTAACTAAATATCTTTATTTGTTATTAAGTTTAACATGTCATAACATTACACAATAACAATTTTAAATATATTCTTAAAATAGCTTGTTTAATTGTTCAATGATCCGTTAAATAAAATTTCACTGGTTAATTTTTTAAATAAGTATGCCTTTCAACATTGTGTGAACCCAAATAACAAACAATGGCGAATAAAACACCTGCTTGCTTGACACGTTTTCTTCTAGGAAATAGAATACATTATCTGTCATCTTCTGTGCCATTTCAATAAGTGCTTTCCTCTCTTTGAATAGAGGTAATACAGTGATGGAGAGCGGAATCTTTCTACGAAAACAATTCTTTAAATGGATCGAAATATAATTTATTGGTGTTTTTTGTGTGTGTGTGTGTGTTTCAAGTTTGTGAATGTGTATCGTTTTGCTCATTGTAATAATCGTATCTCTATTTGTTAAACTGTAAATTGAATTACATTCCAGCCAGTTAAAATATTATTTTCCAGGTAAATTTTGTATAAATTAATAGGTAATTTAATAATATTTTGGATGTGAATAAATTGCATCAGTTATGCAAAAAAACTGAAAAAGATTGACTGAAAATTAAAAGTATTTTTTATCAAGAAAATATCTATGATTCTAACATGGCTGCAGATAACATCCTGACTCTAATATATATTTAACCGATTATCAATTCTGCGATTCTTTATCCACAAAGTGCCGAAAAAACTAAACATATGGATAACCAAATTACAATCCCCAAATCTTCAAACAAAACTAGTGTAAAGAGACATTGTCAGGTTCATCTAATGAGTCTATCAACGAATGCGAAGCATTAGAGACTAAAGGGTGGCTACTCAACTTCTTGAATTTCCACCAAATTTCTTATGTTTAGTTATTTGGAAGAAAGGAAAGATCTATCGAAGGCTATAATTGGCAGGACAGGTCTTTTCATTTCTATTAGTACACTGAACAAAGCAGCAAGAAGCAAAGCTTGTCGCTATTAAAAATAACTTCTTTTTCAATCAGGTTAAGGTATCGGCAGAATCCCACCTTTCCTTAAACTATTGAAAGAAATTTATTACATGAAGGGATCTGCTCCATATTACTTTGGAGGATATTAAAGTAATTGATGTTACTCGGATCATGCGAACCGAGAATGGATAAAAAAGCTGGAAATAAACAGCTTGTACATTCAATGCCAATGTTTTGGACACGTGAGTTCTAATTCCACGAAACAGGAGATATGGGGTCAATTTGGTTTGAAAGGGTGCAAGAATGACAACAAATCTCCAAATTTTGACGACATATCCTTTAACGACCCTCGAAAGTTGTATACAATTTCAAAACCAATAGTACCAAGATAATCTTTTCTACGCAACTGCAAAGAAAAAATACACTGTGCCAATAATTGTGATGAGCTGACGAAGACAGTTAAAATACTACATATGTTTTAGTTGTCTTAATATTTTAGTTACCACTTCCTAAAAATACCTGTTGGGAGTTATATATTACAAAATAAAAATAAGACATCTTTATCTTAGAAAGTTGACTATCCATAACCAATAAACACAAACAAGAAATATATCACTTCTTGTAAAATGTGAAGGTGTGTGAGTATTTTTAATATTTACTCGAGAACTGTAGTTTTCTATCAATTGCAGTTTAGTATTTTGGTTTAAGTCTCTTTTGTTGATTTTTTCTTTAATTTTAATTTTATCAGTAACATTGATTTTGGTCTAGATCCAAATATAACGTGTTTTTAATATAACCTGTGGTTGTTGAACATTAAACATTTTGTTTGCAATAAAACTTTCTTTAAAGATAGTCCTATAATAAATCGGTTAAAAAATATTTGTAGGTTTACATTTAAAAATATTGAATACTTTCTTATAAACAGAAAATCTAGAAGGAGAAGGATTAAAGTATCAATAAATCTAGACGTAAATGGCCAGTTTTGCCGAAATGAAAACCGCGTAGTAACTGCGTCATCCAAGGAGCCTAAAATAGTGTCCTGGGATTGGATACCCAAATATTATTAGATTTAATTTTATCAGATTCGTATGACGATAATAACTACACACTATACACATAAATGACGATATGCCTTAAAATGGCGGATGCCCTCTCACTATTCCATTTAGCTACAGATTGGTATCGTCTAATAAGGAAATTTCAAATATAATAAAAATATTCACAAACAGTACGACGTATCTTAATTAATTTACAAAGAATGGCGGAAGAATGTGAATTGTGAATAAAGTAATATATTTACGAAATTAGATAATATCGTACAAGTCTCAAAAAATAATTTCGTTTCTTAAATATTCCGTGTCGGTATTGATTCTAGTTTCGATTTCGAGACAAAGACATTACTCGACTTATCTGGTCTCAGTGTAATAACTAATATTTTGTATTAAAAATAGCAACTAACCCAGAATGAAAGGTAAACAACAAATTAAGAAGAGCACAGAATAGACGTTGTCATTTAATACTGTAAAACGTATCATTGACATAAATAATTTGAAGTTAACACCGCCCTGAATTTTTAAATATAGTTGTCCTTTTATGTACTTTAGTTGAGAGTAACAGATTTAGACGTTTGAACGATAATTTAATAAACATTTATAACGTATAATGACAAGTGACATATTTGAACAAAAACTATTTAATACATATTTAATGTTTGGACGTCAATATGTTAGGAACAAGTTTCTGGATATGACATTAGGAGCTCCGGGTGACAACAGAATCAGAACCCTCATTTATCATATCTTAACGAGTTTGTACGTTATCATTTAGAGTTAACAATATATAAAGATTATTTTTGTTCATAAATATTAAGACCATCTGGGTAATGGGAATAAATCCTTAAAGCCATTCATTTCTTTCTTCTAAAGGATAACAAATCTTTATTAGACTTTATTTTTGATATAGAGGGTAACGTAATGCACTTATTATAATGACACGCATAATATTTTATTTCAACAGATTTTTATCTTGATCTGTACGTATGGATTTTCTTCAACACAGTTTGTTTTTGATTCTTTTTGTGAATACCTAAACTGATTGAAAGAAAATACTTTATTTTATTAATATTAAGTAATTTGTTTTTATATTTAATAATTGTTTATTAATTCGAAACAAAAATCAACAATATACAATAAAATTAATTTGTTAACAAGGCTTCTGAGATAAAAAGTAGTTTTATTGTACAAAAATCAATGGATCAATGGATTCAATGGAGTAGTTAAGTTAGTCTGATGGCGAAATGTAAGTTAGTCTGAAAGTCTGTACATAGACAAATGTACCTTTTGTCGTAATCAGTCAAATGAGGACATTACTAGACTTCAGCTATTATTCTCCTCCTTCGGTATATGTTCAATGAATATCTTTTAAAATAAACAGCCTCTCTGTCCTGTGTAACATGTGCAACACTCATTGCACACCAACTGGAACACTTGATATATATATATATATATATACCCCTCGTTGTTCTTTGTATACACTTTGTTTGTTGCTACATTTGACATTGTTTTTGTTTTTATAATTAAATTTTATTGTATCTAAGAGTATTTATGCTTTTTAATGGTAAGAATTGAGATTTACCGTCGATTTTTAAATGTGGTTTTTAATTTTTTTTTCAATTACAAAGCTTTTATTAGCCAATTTTATGAAACTTACAGTATACATTGGGGTTTGGTACTTTTTCGTTACAACCCTCCCCCTCCACCTTTTTACACTAAATTTTCTCTTCAAATTATGTGAAATATCTTGGAATTTGAAGATTGATCAAAATGGAACGTTTTTTAAGAAGAAAAAAAAGCCAATAATCCAATAACCCCATATTTATTATTTAGAAACATAATTAGAAATTCCATGAATAACTGTATTAGTCAAAAGTAATTCAATAATGCAATTACCAAATAAAACGTAAAACAAAAATAATACAACCTACCAACCCAATAACCTAAATAAACTATTGAGTACAATAACAACATCAAAATGTAAAATATGTGATAGGCTTTAAAGTTTTTATTTATAAACTTTGATTTGGTTCGTTAAGCTTTGTGCACTATTTCTTGGTCCAAATGATAATTATAATTTACTCCCTTTTGTAATTTAAAAAGTGAATATTCAATTGTATCACCTACAGATAGCAATTCAGTATCATCTAAAAACGTAGTAATAGGGCAGCTTTGGTAGATCCCTACTATACAAAATAGTATTAGTCCCAAAACACTACCTATGAATTTTTTTCAGCTCAGATAAATCCTCTTCTTGCTTTACACGAGAAAACCGATTAGAAAGATAAATTTATTGCTTTAACTTCTTTCAGTTCCATCATGTCACTCCCTGTCAAATACCTGTGCCATTTCAAAGAAGACAACAGAGCAAATTCTTTCATGATCAAGATATCTCATTATCACATTAGGAATCCTATGAACTTTATCAATAATATATTGTCTGTTTTAAAATTGAATATCGTTTGATAGATTTAAGTTGAATAACTCAGTCTTTTGAGGAGTATTTGTTTTAAATAATTTATACGAGGGAAAGTCAAAAAGTAAAGGCAAATTGGTGAGATTCCGCTGGCAAAACAGTCCCTTCCTTTTGACATTGACGGTTTTAAAACTATCATCGATGAAATTGGTCTTGTAATTCAACTTGCTACCCCCTTGACGAAGATGTAACCATACTGCATACGGTATCAAAAATGGTTCATTGTCTGTGTGTTTTCTTTCTTGAATCAAACAGTAAAGAAAAATTGTTTGTCAAGAAACGAAAATCATTATTTATAAATCGCATATATCTAGTGAAACAATATGATAAATGAATATAGTTCCATAAGTGATTAAGCTAAACACGATTCTTTAGAAACACTTGAAACTATAACTTTTTCGTTGTTTTCATTATTGAAGTTGTTACTGTATTATTTTCCAGTACAGATAAAGTTAACCAGCCTCTGCTAATACTCATTTTAAAATTTCTCTGTAATTTAACTACACTCACAACATGTTTCTGTCATAACATAACCTCAAAATACAGTTGCAGGAATCAACACTGCCATACAGCTGTATTTCTACACAGCTGAAAAAAATGCACAAAGGACTTGAGAGTATGTCTTACTCATGCACACCACAGTCAGTCTAGCGTAATTCCAGCTGTGGACTTGGGTGTGAATTATATTGTTAAAGCTTCAGAACCACAATAACGTTTTCCAAAGTAGACTTGCGTTTGACTGGCTCAATCATAGGTTAGGACTAACGCTCGTATAAACCTTAAGCAAGTACAAAAGGCGATTTTTCAACGGACCTTCGTGTTTAGACTTATCTAGAATCAAATTCTACATACAATGATGTAATACCCTGAATATTGTAATATTTGGACTTACTTTCGTCTGGTTCTGAGGTACAGAACTAGGAAATAAAACTGCAGGATTCCAAAAAAACTAGACACTTGCACCGTGATAACTAGCAATATTGTATATTACGGAGCAAGAAGAAACTCAAAAACCCTTCTAATGAGCACTGTTTACAGTTTGTCAACTATTGTTGCTGAAGCAGGAACGGCGTGTGTGGCATAAACTTGAGTTTGTTGTTGATTTACGCTTTTTAAACATTGTACCACTTAGGCCTAATACTTTTTGATTTATTACGAGTTGTGTTCACTTTATTAGAGATGGAACACTTATCAGCTTTCCATTAAATAGGAAATCCAAAATATATTACCTATTTACAATCACAATAATTAATAAATATGTCTTAAAATATTGTCTTATGTATAAATGTTATCATTTGTTAGCGGTCCGCATAAAAACAATCGTTGTTTCGTCGTTCGGACCGATTCTCTTGTTCGAGCCTCTATGACCAGTCATTTTCTCGTTCCTAATTTTTCTTACATTAAAATTTTTAACAACCTGAGGATATCCCCACCAGTTTACATTTAGAAGAGGGTAGGCTATTTCTTATCCCGTGAATTACTCATTTACCACATATTATGTAAATAAATAGTAAGAATAATATATCAACAGTGAAACGGATTTTAGTTTGACCACTTGTTTGTATCGTCATTACCTTCTAATCGGTTCATGAAATTAAAAAAATGTATTTAAGTAAGGATTCATGTGTTTCAACAGACAACTTAACTGAAGTGTTGACTTCTTTCTTTAATTTCCCTTCTATCAGAAAAAGGAAGAAATATTTGACCCTATAAGTTTTTGCGACTGCTTCTTGGCGCTATTGTGTTCAAAATGGACAGTGAAATATTTGATGGGTTTTGCCAGTTTCTGATTAATACCAGGTTTTTCTTTCCCCTTAACTCAGTGTTAGCCGTGTTTTTAATCGAGTAAATCTTGATTACAGGGGCTCAGTAATTTATATCGACCAAAGAAACATATTTATCCCGTAGTAGAGATTTAAATTAAGGATCATTAATTCCAGGTATATTAACACCCATAAACTGTAATTTAGTAGGAAAATGTCTACACATCAATTAACAAATTATTTGTAATTAAAACAACATAATTAATTTTAAATTATCGAAAATTTATAACATTTTAACTATTCATCATTTTATTATTATCAATACAGATATTACCAGTAGGCATGTTATTCAATGAAATACACACATTTAATCTGTAGAAAATTATTGAATGAATAAGAATAAAGAGAATTTCTTTACATTAGAAGATAAATGTGAACATTAAAATGAAGATTATTAAAAATAGAATTTACATAAAAAGTAATATAAAACAACAGCAACATTCGCAAGCACTTTTGAAAGTAAAGATATATTCAAATTGGAAATAATGTATTCCCTTGGAACAGAATAAGAAGAACATTTCGTTCTTACAAATATTACTTCACTTTCACTGCTTTGGTTTCGTCAAGGAAAATATCAAAGAAGAACATGGCATTACAGAATTACATAAAGTTATTGTAAGAAATATCCAGTGATTAAGTTTTAAATATTTCCGCTTCAGCGTTTCGGTAGCAAAGTTGCGAATGTGTGCCAAGTTAGTAGCTGAATCATACGAACTAATTTTTATGTTTTTAATGTTTATATAATAGATACACCCGTTTCATGAAATGACGTTTGTTATCGGTTTCGTGAATGCGAAACAAATCCGACTAAAATACAATTTCAAATTTGTGACGTTGTGGATAACATACAATGGTAAGGAATGTGGTGTTATTTTTTATTTCAAGGTACTAAAATATTGAACAGAGCTGGCCATATTCTCTGCTGAATGAAGATTTGGTTCCCGGTATTGTACCTCCACTTGAAAATAAGATTATAAAGAACAGATGATTCACCATTACGTCCCTACCCATGTATTTTAAATAATTTTACGTTGTTTTCTTCATGAAATTTTCTTAAAAAATATGTGACGCTGAGTGGAAAAAATGCTTACGGAGTAACATAAAATGAAAAAGCAGGACCGTTTAACGGCTCTTCTGACACAACACAATGGGACTAAGTCAACGACTTTTTGAACCGTGTAATTGGAGGCAAGACATGGTTAGTGTTATTCCACATAAATCTTGAACTCAGGTGTCAGTCTATAAAAGAGAAATTGAACCGGGTGATTACTACGCGAAAGGTGAAACAGTTTTTTGGAAAAGACCATGAATTTTGCGTATGAACTACTTACCTCAAGGCTCCACAATCAATAGGTGTCTGTTACTACATAGTTAAGATTTTCGATCCAGAATATACGACTTGGCATGTTTACCTGAGGAGACCTGGACATGACAATGTCCAACGTACACACGCTGCCGTATCGCAACAACGTTTTACGATTTTCAGTTGAAAACTATTCCTTCATCACCAATATAGATCAGACCTAAGCACCTCTTGCTGGTTACTACTATATAGATCATACCTAGCACCAAGAAACTAGGTCAACCAAGATGTCAATATGTGATTTTTATAACTCTCGGGATCTTTCCGTAATGAATGACACCACCGCGTAAGTTATATTATAAAATAGTGCAATATTTGTATATTAAATAACAATAATAGTTACTTGGAGTTAAATGTTGTTTTTCTTAGGAACCCATTTATTCTGAACAACCAGGGATATAAAACAATGTATAATCAATACTTGTTCACAATTAGTTTTTCTCAGTTATATAAAAATGAATAAAAATACAGTTCTATATATTGAGGTTTAATAATATTTTGAATTTTCCTTTATTTATTCTTGAATTTTTATCAAAATCTCACGGAATATTAAATCTGAAACTATATTCAGGATAATGATAATATACATTTATTTGAAGTAGATATACATTATGTGTTTTTTGAGAGATTCATTTATTATTAAAATTTATTTCAATTGTTTAAAAATATTAACATAAAATGTAATTTATATTTCATATTAAATACTCAAGTTAATAGAATTTAAACCTACAAATATTAGGACAATGTCAGGAAAGTTAGTATATGAGTGATCTTGAGGGGTTTGAGACGTTCCAAACTAAAATCATACATAAATAATGTGTGTTTCCTCAAATCGAAACACTCAGAGATTATTTTCTAAATCTCGAAAGGGATGACGATTAAAGAAATATTTACCAAAATCTAATTATTTCGTTGGACACATCAAACTTTAAAATGTTTAATCAGTCGGACTACTACTTATTTGTCAGATAATGGACAACAAAAATATCACAGTTAGACGGTTGGATGGCCAAAAGTATAATTTCATCGACATCAGAATATAATTAGTTTGTTTGTAATTATTTTAAAAACATCAATATCTTTATCTTATATTTTGTTTTAGTTACTATTAGTTGAGTGAATTCGACAAATGTATTTATTCATCTTTTTGTAAAGTCAAAAACAAATGTCAACATGAACTTTCTAATGACTTTATATCAATAAAAGCGGTAAAGTCATAAGTTGCTGACACTGTTCATACGAGAGTTGGAAAGTTAAGCACTTTCTGCTGTTTATTCAATTATTTGTGGTACGTTTGAAAACTTGTAATTAATTGAATTAATTATAAAGTATAACATTCAACTCTATTTTAACAACACTGACTCGACACAATAATTTGATCAGTAATACAAACTTCAATGCATTTATCAAAAAGGTAACTAAATACATAACTATTCCCTATTTGCACTTCTACTGTGACAGTTGTATATTTATACTTGTATAGTAAGTGCTTACTAACTAGATTTTAATTCCGGAAGAGGTCAAATATGAACTTCTGCAATCTAATAAAATGTATAACCTGGTTTATAAGAAAGAAACAAATATATTTCAGTACATGTATGCTCAGCATTATAAAGTGTACAATATAACCATTTAGCAAATCTAATTGACAAATCCATAGCAAAGATTTAAAACTTTATGTGAGTTTAATCAAGAAACATAGAGGTAACCGATAATTAAATCAATTTAGATAATTCAGGAATTTTACATATTTTTTTGTTGTTTTAGGCCACGTTTAATTTCGTTCACATTAAAAATGGTTTATTTATTTCAAAAGAAGAGAATACACGAGGAATAGCGTAACTCATTATCTTAGAGATGCTAAGTATAGAGTAATTAAATATTTTCCTTCAGGAATATACTTCACTAAAATACTAGGGTTGTTGCAATTTAAAGCAAAATGTAAATTACGTTTTTCTGTTTTATTTTATTATTCTCTTTGTTATAAAGGCGAATTGCACACAGACGACGAATTTTATAAAAGTGAATTTTAAAATTGGAAGATGTAAAACTGGTAAAGCTTCATTTTCAATTTTATGTGATATTGTATGTTAGAATGGGCGACTTATATTACGTAAAAGCAGAGGTATTTTACTTTTATATCTGTTGAAATGTATCTACAGAATCGTAAGTCAAATGTTTTAATTCTGGCAAAATTTTAATATCTTGTTAAACTGATAGAAATAACGCACAAATTCACTAACTCCAAATATTATCCAGAAACAAAAATCTTTTCACAATAACTCCACTATTGAGTTTTTTTTAATGTACTATATGTATTTCAAGGTATTGAAGTTTATTTTAATGTCGATTTTTAAGTACTTGGTACAGACTTATTAAATGTTTGAAATCGTTCAAAAATGTGAAGTCTATGGTCTGTAAAAGAGCAACGTGTGTCATTTATCGGAGATAGAAAGGACCGTCGTATTTTTCCTCTATAATGGCACAGTGTGCTGCTTAAAATTAAAAGTTGGAACAGATGAACAGAAAATTCTATTACGTACTTCATGTCTTGTAATTCTACGAAGCTTAAGTAATGAGGACATTCTCTTGGAAAAGAAAAGACAAAAAAACTTCTTGTCATTAATATATTGGGAAGTGTACAGGAAATTAAATTCAGCATCTTCATATTATGAGGTCTAAAGTGTGTTTCTTGGAATGTTTTCTCTATGTCCTATTTGTAGCTTATAGAGTTAGAACATTTATGTTCATGATTTACATGCTAATTAGCTTTATCATATATATCTGTGATTATTCTACCAATTTTTCTGTTGAAATTTTTGTACCTAAGTGATTTATTTGACACTGAAAAAAAAGTCAATTTCTTTCTTAGTTTTGATGAAGCTATTCATACTTTTAGGTACCTGCATTTTTATATTGTGTATTTCAAGTACTTATAGTTTTTGAGAAGATTTGTAAATTCAAAACTGTCCACATTCAAAATTTATTCTACTTTTTTTTTTTGAAACTTCTGGTTTTTATTCATATAATATATATATATATATATATACTATTGTTTACTTTATCGGTTGTTAAATCCTCAAAATTTTTTTTCACTCAATGTAGCTATGGCTATTTCGCCTTCAAGGGACATCCTTAGGCTTGCTTATTGTCAAGAACACAAATTACACGTAACAATTATTATCTCACCACTTTATCACATTCCGCAACTTATATAATATATGACGATGAAAACCATAGTTACGTAATAATAACTCAATCCTAAAAATCTGTCATAAATGCGAAACAGGTAAACTGCTCTATGTTTTGGAAAGTTCACAATTTAATATAACAACGGAACAGAATATTGGGAGTCTTCTGAATGACAAATTGAACTTTGACACCAATGCAATGTAGGACACATTAGGTTTACTGAAAAAGAAAACAATCCATTCAGTTAATTTATTACGATCAAGATAGCAAATTATTATAATCATATATTCCCTTTTTTAAAGTTTTTCAACAATAATTCGAATTATATTTCCCCTACATATTCCAGAAAAAAAAAAATTGCCAATACATTTTTCAAAACAGTTAATATTCACTTAATTTACTTTTCACTGTAGAATATGCACAAGAACTATAGGAATAAAGTAGAAATGGGGAAAAAAAAAATTCTTCGTTTGTTTTATTATTTTAATAAAGTCTATATTTGAATTATTTTGTACATTATCATTACTTAGGCAAAATTTTTCTATTTCTTTACTATAATTGTTTAATAACGAACGTTGTAATACAAAACTATTATCTATTATCTACAGATTAATTTAGCTCATGGTTATTTAAAGATTAGGTCCCAGATTAAATCATGGTATCACAATTGGTCATAATTAAATGAATGCGTTAAAACGTAAAATATACTCTAGGAACTCTTCCCAAATGATAGAATATCGATATGGTCAGTTAATAAATCTTTTTTTTAAATGATTTTGTAAATTGTTGTGTGCTGATCTGATTATAATGAATTCCAACTTTCTTTAATTTATATTTTAAAAGAAAACTTTAAAGCAAACATTAAAACATTTATATGGTAGAGAAATAAAGACTGCTTTTATTAATACTAAACAATTAAGATGAATTTTGGAAAAGTTTTGTTTGAAAAATTGATTAAAATCTTCCTTATAATTTTATGTGTCCGAGTTTCTATATGTGTGCACAAATATTTAAAATAAATAGGTTTTCTTGATTTTTGTTTCTGCTGTTGGGTTATATACATGACATGAATATTAATGACTTTTAATCAGTTTTTAGGAGAGTCTTAACACACATGAAAGCTACAATGCAACGTGTCGTGCGATTAAAAAAAATTGTTTTATATGTCATTCGCCAGTATTATTCAAGCTATTTAACCAGATCTGGGCCATAATATATTAAAATATAAGAAAACAAAATAACATCTTAGACACATGTTTAAATATCTCGCTGACATTGACAGATATCAAGTTATCACTTATCATTGTGATATCTGTTGGCTTATAACTCAATGTTTCAATTCTTTGTTCAATTATAGAGTTTTTTTTTATATATTATACATTTTCCTTTCACATATTTTTAGTAACTTTTATACTAACTTATGTCTAATCTAACCTAGAAGCTCCAATCAACTCCCTACTGAACACCAGATGGTAATGTTACGTGAGTGTTTATATTTTCTTGCAGTATTAGTGAGAGCAGCTGCTACCAGTAAGTCCTCCAATTATAACAATCAATCGTTCCTCTTTTTTAAAATCCCTAATAAATCCAATTCCCCTCGTTACTTCCGCCATAAAACCTTTTCCTAAATAAATTGAGTATATGTGTATTTATTTAAAAATGGTCAATCCAAATTTGTAGTACATTTTACATCCCAATATATGTTGGAATAAGACATGTGTATTTAACACAAATCCCAGATTCTGTCTGATGGAATTAAAACAAATATAAAAAATTCGATATCAGGGCTGGAAAAATGTATATCTGCTACTTTTAATATTTTGCCTTTAAATATATGTTTTGCCAAAAATAAATGTTTTGAATTTTATTTAAAACCTATTATGGTTTCCTTTAATATGGCATGCACTTTTATTTAAATTATCAGATTGCTCGAATTTACATTAAATTAACATTGAATGCTTCTTTCGGTTTGGCACAATATTAGATTTTAATTTATTATTTTTGATCATTTTTCGTTCAATCAAGTCACCAAAATGATCGAAGTGTGTGACTGCAAACAACTTGGTTGGAAACAATTACACAAAATGAATCAGGTTTTGTAAAGGAAGTAGATAATATTAGTTTATTTTTGTGTTTTACATTAAAACTCAATTTAAATTAATAGAATGTTTGTTTATCTTTCTAGTTGTATATTAATCCATTGATTCCCATTTATCATCTTAAGTTGACTATATATTTATTGAAGAGAAGAATTGCTAGATGTAGTCTGCACAAAGTTCGTAGATTCCAAGACCCTGCACGCCAGCACAACTCAGTCTGGCTCCTTCAGAAGTATCCAACCCTACTCCGAATGTCCCCAAGACTACATATCACACACGTATAACACCAGGGTGGGTAACTATTATAGAAATTTAAGCAGTTTTGAGAAGATCAGTTGAGAAAGAGAGTAAAATAAAAATAATTCACAATTAAGTTTATTTTGTATTTAAAAAATTATTTGAAAACATTTTATATGATCACAATTTGTATTCACCTTCTTTGTTGTTTTACACCATTAATTAAAACTAGTATTGTTTAATATAAATAAAATACAACTGTTTCAATAAATTCACCATCGCTTGCACTCCATTTCCAAATTTGTTTTCATGTTCAAAGTATATACAAAATATACATTTTTGTGGTTTTAAAATCCCGTCTAAGAGAGAGTATTTCATTGTTGCTTTTACTATTTATTGTTATAGGCCTAAAAAGTAATTAATTAATTAACTAAAGTTGACCGTATTTGGAAAGTGTATAAACTTATAATTTTACAGCATAACTTATTAAAACAACATTTATTATTACATATTGTGGCATAACAAATATTTGTGTTTTCTGTTTATTTTAATATTAGATCCCTGCGTTTTTTTACACATTTTGTATTTGCTTTACACCACAAAGAAGTCTTCAAAATCAATAAAATAAAATATTATAACTACTACAAATTACTACCCAGTGTATGGTTTACAATATAATTTTAGTTAAATAAACAAATTTGGAGAGATGATTATTGGATAATACAGTATCGTTCAAAGCAGTAACAATACTGAAAATTACTACTACATTATATGTATCTCTGCCAGTTCATTGGTAGTTCACTTCTGCCATTGGTTCTTTAGCAACAGTAGTGGTTATTTACCTGAGATTTCGCAGTGTAGAGTGTAAAATGGTGCTAATAACTGAAGATAATTTTTTTAAAATTGTAAAACTCTATTTATCTGTTCAAATGGACCCACCATGTTACACTTTGCAATCAAGCATTTTGAACGTCCTGTTAATATGGTTATGTTGTAGAAAAATGTCTTCGAACTGGAAACGTAATAAAATATCATAAAGGTTGCACTGGCCGTCCAGCTACAATAACAACGAATGCAAATTGAGGACAACACTTCGATCAGGTAATGCAGTCACTAGAGAGAAGATTCCTGGAACTTCGTTTAAAATTAACATAGGCCGAACGTTAGTGAGTCGTATGTTAAAAATCAACTGAACAACGTTTGACATCACAGTATACGATAAACTGTATCATATAATAGCAAGGGTTTTCCAAAAAATGCACTATGTGCTTTCATATTAGTAATGGTGTATGATGATCTAGGATCTTTGTCTGATGTTTGATTTTATGAAGCTTATCATGCTTATTTAAGTGAATATATTCAACGAACAAACAAAAAACAGGGTTCCTGGTTACGCTCGACCAGACATCAATGTTGAGACACTATTCCACAATAAACGTGTATCTACATGGTGAGCGGTATCTGCAAACGGCATCCTATTTCTTATTTTATTGAGGATGACCAACAGAATACGGTGACTGTATTTAAGTACAATACAGAGAATACAGTCATCACGCCTTTTCTGACAGGCCTATGAAGATTTCGCCACGCACACAACCTATCTCTTCCAGGCAAGTGGTTCCAGCAGGATGGGGATACATTGGTTGATACAACGTGTTATCCCGTCTAGCAGCCATTCCATATTACTCTCATTCCTCTGATTTAATCCCACATCATACTTACTTTTGGGGAATGCTGAAGGAAGTGGTTTTTAAAGGACAACCATCGGTAGCTATTGGTGCGCTGCATGAGAAGATTGTAGTAACTGTGGGTGGCTCTCTTCAAAGTCATGTTAGAAAATGTACGCAGTCGTTACTAGTTCGGCTTTAGTGGGTGATGGAAACACTTAAACATCTTTTGTTAACAAAAACATAGGTAGTTAGTTCTCTCTACCAGAATTAAGTGATTACAGAAATATTTGTCTTTAGTAAAAAACATTATTGTAAAATAAAATTTCATTGTTGTTTGTTTTGAGTCATATAGTATTTTCACGATTAAAACAAACCACACCGATATAAATTCCAATGGGCCTCGCAACTCTCAACTGAAACAGCAATTTGTAGCCAGCAATGTTTGCAAAATAATACAAACATTTAAAAATATTTTGTCAATTCTGATGAATTTATAAAATCAATTTCCTATAAATATACTGTAATTATAAATTTATTTCTATAATTTCGTTAAATAAACTATCTAGTAGGCTATTTAGATGTTCAGTCCCTGATACACCACGTCAAAAATTTATTCTGGCCTATATACTGATTATTCTCAGGTTGAAGTGGATAAAAATTGAATCAAAGATAAAATAAATGAAATAAAGCCAAATATATTAAATCTTATAAAAGAACCTCCTTAAAATAATATAAAATTTCGTATACTGTGTTGCAAACAGTTACTAATACGACAGCTTAACATTGTCATTCTGTATTTTTAAATAATTTGAAAACACTTTAAACATTTTTTGAGACAAATTAGTCTATTGCAGGCTATTATTTTCTATCGGTTCCAACCTTTTGTATTTTTGGTTTGTTTTAAAGGTTTCACTTCAGAAATCAATCAGCTGAGTAAACATAAAAAGGTTATTGATTTGGAAGAGATACGACAGTTGTAAAGGAGTTGGCGGACTGTTTATTGCAACGTTAGTAACGACCCTAGAAAGTGTAGTTCAGTGATATTAGCCTCGTAAAATTTGGAGTTAAAAACAGATGAATTAAAAAAAAAATAAAAAAATAAAAAAAATAACCGCTGTAATTGAAGACTGACTTACTGTAGTGGATAATTTTATATTTTAATGTTGGTTTCTGTTACACCTAACAATCTGATTCAACATGTTTAAAAATTCCCAAAAATACTCGGTTTATAGTAGAATATTACGCCCACCATAGAAAAAATATAAAATTTCTTTTAAATTGTTAATTTTGCTGTATTGAAATGTCTGAATTATTATATTTAACTACTTTCAACCGTGCCCACGTTAAAAAATAGATTGCTTACATTTCAATCAACGCTAATAAATAATGTAGAAACACATTCATGTAAATGTATATATTTAATATAATGACTTCAAAATCTGCTTCGTAGATCAGAATTATATTTGCTAAATAAGAGTAAGTAGTATTCTTCCAGAAGATGAATACAAGCAAGGTTAGAGAAAACCCATATTAAACGGAGTCAGGCGTTTCAGCTCTACAGACGCTTCAAATTTGTAAAATATATTTATTTTCAAACACACTGACACATATCGCAGTTTCTTAAATTATTTTTTATAATTGGTCTGAAAAAAATCCCTAACTCCGTAATTTATTGTGCTGAACAGTTTTCAGAAAGTAGGAACATTAAAGTATTGAATATAAGTTTGGATGTTCTGTAACTTTCTTCGGTTAAGATTTTTGCTAAAGTACTAGCAAAACAGATATTTTATTACGAATCTGTTTCTATGGAGTTAGCAATTCCTAAATAAAAGGAAAATTCTATTTTTAGGTTTTTTTACTTTTAGACTTTGTTATGGACGTTAACTTTTAAATTCATTAAACATATGTATTTAATGTATTGGGGTTTTTGTTATAAAATTATAGCATAAAATCCTATACTTGGACTTTTTTTTGTTTTAATTATACGGCTCAAAGCCACAAATGATATTATTTGATAATCATTACTCAAAAAATTAAATGGAGATCACCATTTTTTCTTTCTTGTCTGTCTGTATGTATGATAACGTTGACCTTGTTTAGGGCGGGAATGAACAATGAACACGATGAAGTAATTATTGTTAGTAAATCTTTTGCGAGAATGGACAAATTTCCCAATTCCTCTCTTCTGCTCTGTCTATGTCGTAACGTTCGACTGTACAATCACACATACAAACAGACAAACCATAAAGAACCTTTCAATTTGAGAAACGTTTAAATGAACTCTTAACTGAGGTGGCGTTAATTTGATACTTTTCGTAATTGTTTTTTACGTATTACTTTTAAGACATAAGATTCAGTACTTGGTTTAGGTAAAAAACTATGTTAGTAAAGTGCTAATTTTTTATGATTTTATTTCTATGAAATCGTTTTATTTTCAGTTTAATCTTACAGAGTAAATTCCGTTGACTATTCTATTGTTTTGAACCACAAATCATTACGTTAAACCGATTTTTACATTTGATTTATAGTATTACGCCTTATTTAATATTCGGCCTTCTGAGTTCATGCAATATTTTAATTTTTTACCAATAAATTCAAACCAACATTTTCTTAGTAATGGTTGAATAAGTTTTGTTTACATAGGATTTGGTTTTACAGTGTGTGTGGGAGAGTTAATGCTATTTACCTATAGAATAGAATGGGACCTAGAAATTGGAATAAGTCAATATTATACAAAATATTACAACAAAATCTTAATACAATTTGACGACTTGTGATTGATCCAAACCATTGTACCATATCATGGATACAATAATATATATGTGAGTAAATTTAAAAATATCAAAATGAATTTTGACCAACGACAGGTGTATTTTGATGTTTTCAAATTTGGTCCAGAAAAGTAATTTTCAATTTCGAGTGATTTTAATTTAGTTTCGTTCACTAAAGTCGTTAGATTTTACCATTATTTGATTTAAATTATTTTTGCCTATTTTTAGAAAATGCCATTTATATCCATCGTCTTTAGGATTAACAACGCTCTATTCGATGGACTGTTTATGGATATGTTGTTATTTATTGTTTTGATGTAATTTCGAATAAACTTAAAACACAAATCACGTATTAGTATATAGTATATAACGCCATCAGATTTTTAATTTTATAAACCCAAATTACATATATTTTAAACTTTTATATTTCACAGCGTTATATTCCACCTTGCTTTAATATCAATTTGTCACCATTAGACAAAAAATAAACTTTGTAATTTAGATATTTTATAGATAATAAATATTATTCTTTTGTTTTTGTTCACATTCTACAGATGTTTACACGCAACGATAAATAAACACTGCCGTATTAAACTACTGTCCTCTTAACCTTATTTTTTCTGCTATTTGATCCAATTTTGAAACCGCCCTTGACATTGTTCAGTGGCTAAATAAGCCTGGCAGGCAGCCATCGCTTAGTTTTACTAATTAAAAAGACAATATTTCTTCAAAAGGAGGTTGTAAGTTAAAAAATCTACATCCACGTTGTGAATAATTGATTAACTTGTGTTTATAATCTTCCCATATGTATTATTATAAAAGTCTAATTCTAATAAAATTAATTACTGAGTTTAATAACTACTATGTAATAATGGTAGAGCGATAGCACTTTATCTGTAATAAACCCATCACAAACTAAAGATAATCTTTTAAACACAAGCTCAATTTGACGAAGTATAAAATATAATAATTTATAGTAATATGATTATTAATAATTCCCTGATTACAAATAACAACAACTTTAATTAAAAATCAAAAATAATTACATGTCCGTCTAAAATTATATGACGGTCATGAAATTATCTGCAGTCATGTCAGAATCATAGCTCTACAAGATATTTTGATTTTCAGTCAGTCTATTTTGATTTTTTATACAATGAATGCAATAACCAAAATTTTTTTTATTTGTACCAAAATTTTAATCCAATTTAGTATAGTTTATATTGAATTTACCTGGATATTAATATTTTAAAAAACTGAGATCTTTAAAAAAAAATAAGATTATTACAACGGCCAAAATTATAAACATTAACACCCATGAAACACACACAGGTATAATATTTGGGAAAAACTGTTTTCATAGAAATATTCCGCTCTCCATCACTGTATAAGATTGCGCTTCTATTTAAAGAGAGGAAAGCAAGTGTCACATTAGATAACAGATAATGTATTCTATTTTATAGAAAAAAATGTGTCAAGCAAGCAGGTGTTTTAGTCATGATTGTCTGATTAGTTGTGTTCCCATAATGTTGAAAGGCAGAATTATTTTTAAAAGTCAACCAATGAAATATTAACTTTTAATATGTTACTCACCGCCAGCAATCCTTTTTTTGAAGTTTTTCCTTCAGTACATATATATTACCACTACACGTGTTTCGGACTTTTTACATCCATCGTCGGGTGGTCAAAACACAACTAGAAACATTTAAACACAAATTTGTAAAAACACATAACACAAACAACACACGCGCACAAATATTTTTTGTTGTAAACAACAATTTACAAATTTGTGTTTAAATGTTTTTAATTGTGTTTTGACCACCCGACGATGGATGTAAAAAGTCCGAAACACGTGTAGTGGTAATATATATGTACTGAAGGAAAAACTTCAAAAAAAGGATTGCTGGCGGTGAGTAACATATTAAAAGTTATTTATAAGCATATCCGGTGATCTAGATTTCCAATTGTAATGAAATATTATTTAAAGTATCACGGGGAGATTTAAAACAGGTTTTTCAAAAAAAAAAAATTTACATTGTTACTACAAGAAGAGAAAAATGAAATATTTACTTTCTATAAAAGTTACCAAAAATAGTTTCTTGCAAAACCAATTTCCACATAAATGTCAGTTCAGTCAATATATTGGAATGAATGATACATTCCTTCTTAAAGGTGATATGTTTTAAAATCAGTCAGAGCTCTTGTGATAAAGTTAGGTTTAATATTGCTAAATAAACAATGTGACAACCAACTCATGAATGATAATTACGAAGAAAAAACTGTAGTCAGGTTTATTTTGTATTTTACAGTTTACTAACTAATCGTAATTTACTACTACAAGATGGTTTGAGTCTTATACATTGACATTTCATGAAAATGTAATCGATATATCTGGAATCGAATATGAGATATACGTCCTTTTGACTAATAAATCTGAAACCGGCATAACGACCACTAATTTGTTTTGATTGTGCCTTTTAGGATATATTTAAGCAGAAATTAACCCTCATCGTTGTTGCCGATGAAAGAAAATCTAGATTTCAATAAATATTTCTGATCGTAATTTAATAGATATAGTTTATAAAATATTAGTTTTTAGTTTTCCTGGTAGAATAGAATTGAGTTGATGTCGAAAGTAAAGTAATGTTAAAACAATGTCAGCTTATATTGTGGAAAAGCGAAGTCAAATTTAAGAAATCGTATACTCTTGGAATTTGGAAAGAGCATCTCTACAGAAATCCAGTCATTCCGCACAAACCCCTGAAACATACCTTCAGTGAGTAAGGCTGTGTGTTACTCATTGATATAGATTACTTAACCGTAGGCTTGAAAACTCAACATGGACACTTAAGTCCGAATAATGGGTCTTAAGCCCAAAGGAGTTTGAGCCGGCGATCATTCCCTTTTAGTTATGTGATGTATTAACACCTGCGTCAAAAATGAAGTGGAATGGTTGATTAAGCCGAATCACATATGCCCCCCTGGTGCAATGTATTATCTTATTATGTAAGTTACAATTAGTATAATATATGTTAACATAACAACTTTATTGCTTTAAAGTACAGTGTACATAAGCAAGATGTTGACCATTAACAAAAATAACATATTTTATGACATTGTTCGTTTTTATCCTTAGTTTTTCTATAATTAACTTTTTGGTGTATTTATAATACTTACAAATATATTTTTATATCATTATAACACATAACACAATTTTTGGAATCGAAGTAACCAAATTATACGACTTACAATAATATCAGTAGGCTACATTTACAAACGAGTTAATTGTTTGAAGATATTTTACCAAACTAATTTATTACATTAAGTTTAAAATAGATTTTCTAAGTTTTTAGATATACATAACAAAAAGGTAGATATTTTTCATGGCCTGTACTGAGTTTGAGGTTAAGATTGTCTCCATATTATATAAATATTGCACAGAATTGTAATTGTTCAAATATTTACATCTTAAAAGATTATACCCTTCACATTCCAACCAAAGGTGAGTTATAGTGTCATTTCCAGTTACGCAGATTGGGCAGATTTCATTGGAGTTATAGCTATAGTTGTCTTTCTGCAATATTAATCTATTATATTTCTTGTCAGCAAGGCATAATTGAGCGGTAATTCTTAGTATGTATAAAGGACAATTCTATTCAAAGTATGGTTCACAGAGGGTTAAGCCACTTATATGTCTGTAGTAATCACTGTATCTTGAATTAAAAATGGTATCAATGTCTGAGCATATTAAATTGTTCTTGAATTGTTCAACTAAATCTTTTCTTGACTTGATTACATCCCAATGGTTTTGACTCTTCCAGATATTTTCTGCTCCAATCCTTCCCAGCATACATCTAAGCCAGGTAACCCAATTGTATGAGACATCCTGTGTGGAGATAGAGGCAAGCTTGAGATAGCACATCCTTGGCAAACTGTTATCATCCAATTAAAGAAGTGCAGTCCACAAGTTCAACATTTGCTTAAACCCTGAGTTCCAAATGCACTTTGCCAGTCTCAATTATCATAAAAGCATCAGGCGTACTTCGAGGAAGTTGTAACAATCGTTTTAGGAATGTCAGCTGTACTCCTTCCAGGATGTTTACATATTGTGTTGCCCATGTTTCGCTGCAGTATTGTAGAATGCAGACTACCAGTGAGTCAAAAAGTTTACAGTTGGTTCTCCAGGAATCCGGCTGTCCTTTGAATATTACATTATTTATTTCTGGAAGTGCAGCAAGGCCTTTTGATGAAATGTTAATTGCTGCTTTTCTGAATTTGCCGGAGGAGGAAAAGGTTATGCCCAAATATTTCTGTTCATTATCAATTGCAATTGATTCATTGTTATAAAAAAGCTGTTTTAGTTTTCCAGGGGGTTTTTCCTTTATGAACAATCAGCGCTTTTGTTTTCAAAGAATTAACCTAAAGCCATTATCATCAAAAGTATTCTTTTAAAACAGCCAGTTTACGTTGCGCATCAGACCAGGAATGAGGTATATAATATATCTTAGGTTAGCGTATAATTACATTAAATAAGGCTAAGTCTGGTGAGACAAATCAAAAACAATTAGAAAATTAAATGGATGATTCAAATTCCTCTGGGCAAGCCTCCTCACGCATCCTTCCTAATATTATGGTAGTGTTGATATAACCACTTATAAGTGGCTAAATGATTCAGATTTCACTCAAAGGCGACCTAAACGTTACAAGTTATTTATTATATACTTTGTAAGTATTTGTTTTCTGTTAAAAAGGGAAATATAAAGCGTTTATTAACATCAAAGGGGATAAATAACGCCGTCCTAATTGACTTCTTCCTTTTGTTATCAAAATACGAGGAAATGGGGAGCAGTTATAATTAGGTTTATTGTTTCCGCTGAAGGCGTTGAATAATTATAAATTTGATCTCAGTAGGAGTACCAGGAGGTATTTAGGTTTTTAATAAATAGCTACTTCATCTAAGTTCATTAAATATAAATATCGTTATCTAAATTGAGCAAGTGCAAATGATTTAATTTATGTTATATATTATTAACTTAAATTACAAATCTTAGTCTATATACTGTAAAATGCATATATAACTTCAAACATTGGAACAAATAAAAAAAATTACGTAATGCATCGAGAAAAAATTCTTGACATCTGAACATACATGATCATACATATTCAACAATAACTTTACAAAAAAACTATTTTGTATAAATGTGTCCCAGCGTTTGAGTGTAATACAGAAATTTAAAAATATGTTTTATTGCTACCAACGATATGTTTGACAATTTTGTCGTGTGTGTGTGTGTGTGTTTTCAGTTTCATAGTGTGAACGTTCAATATTCAATATGAATAAGTTCTACGATATATTTCATTTCCTGGGAGGAAACTATAGTACTGATAAAATAGATATTTTGTCATCACTCCCTTTTGTAATCGCTATTTTAATATTAAGGTTATTAAATTAATATTAATATTAATATTAAGGTGTCTAACGACAGTTTATTTTCTTTAGACTAATTACATTTACCAATTTACCACTTATTAATAATAATATTTTTTAATATTATAGATTGTTACCTGGCAAAACTTTGCTCAACGCAGCATTGGTTTCAAAGAAATGGTATGAAATGTAATTAGGAAAAGGAAAGGAAAAGAATTAGACGTCAATGTGTGTGTGTGTGTGTGTGTGTGTGTGTGTGTGTGTGTGTGTATGTGTGTGTGTTTTGTGAAAAAATTAATATGAAACATTTATGACTTACAATCTCTACAAGAATTTAGTTTTGAAGATAGTAGGCAATTTGTAATGTAGCAGTACCTTTTAATCTAATGTTAGTCTCTAGGAGTTGCTTTAGATAAGTCTTAACAATAATTTAGTTTTATACACTGTATGATCAATTTTATTTCAGTTTAATAAAGTGTTAGTAATAAAAGCTGTGTTGAATGTGTGTCTTAAGTTATATGATGGTCATGACATTATCGTCATTCATGTCAGAATCATAGCTCTACGTGATATTTTGAATTTCATTTAAACCATATTTATTTGCACCAAATTTGAATTCAATTTACTATTAATTTATATAAAATTTACGTGGACATTAATTTTTTAACAGGCTGGGATCTATAATATTTCAAATTTAATGATAAACAATAGGATTATTACAATTGCTGAAATTATAAACATTAACACCCATAAAACACACACAGGATACCAATATATAATATTTGGAAAAACTGTTTTCGTAGAAATATTCCGCTCTCCATCACTGTATAAGATTCCACACACCTCTATTCAAAGAGAGGAAAGCACTTATTGAAGAGGCACATTAGGTGACAGATAATGTATTCTATTTCCTAGAAGAAAACGTGTCAAGCAAAGCAGGTGTTTTAGTCATCATTGTCTGATCAGTTGTGTTACCACAATGTTGTAGGGTAAAATTATTTTAAAGTCAACCTTAGCAACCTTATTTAAAGAATCATGGGGAGATTTGAAACAGCTATTTCAAGAATAAAAAAAAAATATGGTACATTGTTACGACATGAACAGATAAATGAAATATGAAATATTATTTACTTTTATGTTTGTAAAAAAAGTTATGAAAAATATTCTTATTAATAGAATAAACTAAATATAGATGGAGTAAGAACATTACACAATCTTTTTTGCAAAAAAAAAAAACAATTTCCACAAAAAAGCCAGTTCAGTCAATTTGTTGGGATGAATAATAGATTCCGTCTTAAAAGGTGATATATTTAAATATCGGCCAGAGCTCTTGTGATAAATTTAGGTCTGTAAATTTCATGAAAATGTAATCGATATATCTAGAATCGAATATGAGATATACGACCTTTTGACTAATAAATCTGAAACCAGCATAATGGCAACTATTTGTTTTGATTTTGCCTTTTGGGATATATTATCAGAAGAATTTAACTCTCAATGTTGTGGCCGATTTTTGGAAAATCAACATTTTGGGTTTTTGACTTGTAGCGGTATTTACACGTACACATATTTTGAACAGGGATGCTAAATACGTTGCTGAACAGTTTTCTGATATTTCTTTTGTAAATGGTAAATATTATCTGAATGAACTGTTATTGCCGAGTAAAAAAAAGTATCCAAGAAGGAAAATATTTTATTTTTCATTCAGTTTTTCTATGTTATCAAAGGAGGCTGGATGTTGGGAGAACATGACATGGCGTCTTCCCTTCAGGCATTTAACAATTACCTTTGATTTCTTACTTTGTAATGAATCTCTCTCTCTCTCTCTCTCTCTCTCTCTCTCTCTCTCTCTCTCTCTCTCTCTCTCTCTCTCTCTCTCTCTCTCTCTCTCTCTCTCTCTCTCTCTCTCTCTCTCTCTCTCTCTCTCTCTCTCTCTCTCTCTCTCTCTCTCTCTCTCTCTCTCTCTCTATATATATATATATTTTACTGGCTTCTTGGATCCAGAGATTTCTGAGAAGTGGAGAATCAACAGAAATGTTTCAACGTAAAGGTTGATATCACTGGAGTAACTTTAATTACACCTCATTTGAGATATCGTGAGTGAATAAGAATAAGAAATGAAATAAGGAGAAGTATTAGGTAATACATTAAAATATGTTTTGATATTACAAAATTAATAAGTATATACACTTTTACGTTGACACTCTATAGATTTATTCAAAACGTATCTTTAAGTAAAATTTTAATAAAATAGGATACTCACATTATTATAGGTTGATTTAAATTTCGCCTAATTTTCAGTACAACCAATTAGTTGAAAGCAGATGTAAAATTTATAATCTGTCTCATGGACTATTTGCAAAAACCGATTGTTCAAAAAAAGAAAAAAGTTTAGCTTGCCCAATTTTGAATTACAGAAGTTACTAAAAACTAATTACTTGAATTACACAATTTATAAAAACGTATTGTCCTGTAATTTTAACCTTTTATTGTTCATAATGTTTCTTACATTTCAATTTTAAACAACCTGAGAACCTCCCCACTCGTTTACACTTAACAAGGAGGGACTTCTAATTCCGGGAATTATTCTTTTTACCACGCCATAAGCCAACAAAATAATAATATGTTAATAATATATCAATAGTGATTTGACTTTAGTTTGATCGTCCTTGTTTGAATCATTTCATGAAATTTTAAAAATAAATTAATTCAGAAGTCGTGTGCTTCAACAGACAACTTAAATGAAGTTTTGATCACTTTATTCATTTCCCTGTTTTAAGGAAAAGGAAGAATTATTTAATCCTATCAAATGTTTGCCTGTGCTTCTTACCGCTATTGCATCCAAACTGAGCAGGGAAATATTTGATTGGTTTTGCCAGTTTGTTATTATTACCAGGTTTTACTTTCCCCTTAACTCAATATTAGGGGGTGTTTTTATTGAGTAAATATTTTTATATTACAGCGGCTCAGCAGTTTATATCGACCAAAGAAGAAATATTTTTCTTCTAGAAGAGATTTGAAATTAAGGAGCATTATCCTAAGTATATTATCACACAATAAACTCGAATTTATTGGTAAAATGTTGACGCATCAAATAACTTAAGGAACGTTTACAATGGAAAGAAATAAACGAATTTTTGAACTTTATAGTTATTAGAGACAAGGCATGGGTGTTATGTTATTGCAGGCGAATCCTAAACTCAGGCGACATGATTAGAACGAAAATGGAGCAGGTGTTTGCCAGTCGGAAGATTACGTGGACATTATTCTGGGGAAAACCATGCATTTTGCTTGTGAACTTCTTGCCTCAAGGCTCTATAAACAACGTTGGTGTCTTACGAAACGCTTAAAATATGTGATCCAGATTTAAGCGATTTGTCAAGCTAACCAAGGAGGAGCTGTGTTTACTCATGACAATGTCCACCATATATACAGCCACCGTATCGCAACATCTTAATATTAATACGTAGTATTATCTCACAAGTCAAGCTCAATATTTATCTATAAATATGTCGTTATTACTTAGTAATGATGTTTTTTGAAATGATAACTTTTACTTACTAGCTATTTCCTTTAACCTTTTACCATCCATCATTTTGTTACCAATCACGCTATTAAACTAAAGCCTGCACCAGTGTATTAGTTTGAAATAAGTTTTAAAATTATTCCCAAATTTTCCCAAAACTATTAATACTCATTTCATATACTTTGGACAGTAACACATACAAAAATAGAGTACAAATGCGAAAAAAACAGTCTTCCGTATTTATTTATTTTAATAAAACAAGATTTTAATATTTTTGTACACCCTGATCAAAACATTGGCGTTTCTAGTGTTTTATTTTTTGTTCTACTACATATTTTAACTGCGCCAGAATTTTACGACTTACATGACTCTTTGTCTTCTTGTTGTTGTCAAAAATAGAACGTTTTAAAAGCCATTAAAAATAGTCTACCATAAATAAGTCTGATTGTTTTACAACGAACATTATTACATAAAACTCTCCTCTATAGATTAATTCAGGTTAAAAAAAAATTCTATTCCAGATAACTAAAACATTTTACTAAAAACTCTCCTATATAGATGATTTCAGGTTAAAAAATAAAAATCATATTCCAGATAACTAAAACATTTTACCAAAAATGGTCATAGTGAAGCCTTTAATACATAAAATAAATTCTGGAAACACTCCCAAAATGACTTTAAAAACGTTAGAACATCGAAATGATTTGTTAATCTATATTTATTACTGACTGTGTAAATTTCTCATTTAACTAAGATGGATTTCAACTGATGTCCATTACAAAAATCGTTTGAAGAAACCCTTAAGAAATAAGAAAGAGATATTAAGACAAATTTAGGAAAATAATTGATTGAAAAATTGTTTAAAACTTTCCTTACAAGAAACATTATTACCAAATTTAAAGTAAACACTTCAAGTTTTGTTGCCGTTGTTGTCATACGCACACGATATGAATTTACTGAGTTTTAATTAAACTATTTCTAGGAAATAGGAAAGTTGATGAAAGTACATATGAAAAATAAGATAGAAACGTGTTGTACGTTTGAGATTCCATACGTCAGTGGTTGTAATGTTATTTGATAATGATGGATTTTTCATATTATTAATATGTTCTATTCAAACATTTGCCATCATTTTAGTATATAAAATCGAATACAACAAAGTTTTGAGGGTATAAATAAAAACTCGTTTTCAAGTGATAAAAATAGAGGATAGAAAAGTGAAAAATAACAACATAGCCTTGTAGTCTAGAGTCATGTTGGAATATAAACCAAATCCATAACTTACTTTCAAAATTTCGTTTTTTGTACGCAAAGTATGCCAAATCCGAATAAACCATATTAAAAACCTGAGGTTGTTTAATAATAATGATAGTTTTTATAACTCTTGAATAATTATTCACATAGTACATAATATTTGTAAAAGTATTGAATACCATGAATTTCAAAAAGTACACGGTTTAACTTTCAATTCGTAACACAAAAAACCGTGCTAAGTATTGACCTGAGTGCATTTTGGTCAATTTTCGCTAATATGTTAAATTGACAATATGTCTGACACCAGTCGCTTTGAACAAATTAAGTTAAATAACTATGTAAGTGGTTAAAATATATTTAACAACAATGAAAGCAAAGATTATTGCTACTTTAGTTGTATTTAGTATGATTTAAACAGAACCCCCTTACACCCAATTAATTGTAAAGCTAATTAATCTACTGAACGGTTAAGCCAGGTGTAACAAATTGTAACACGTTTTCACAAATTAATTATGGAAAAATTAAGTACACTATATTAAAATCAATTTAGTATTTTACAATATTGATATTAAATTTAACATTACGTTTAAAAAGAGAATATTACCTATCCAACAGAATAGTAAAGCTCTTCTAGTATTGTTTTATTGAAATGATATTGATATGTTCACACGAATTCGGAAAAAATCCTCAACTTTTATTGATCACATTTTGTAGATTTAAAAATTTGGAAAGTGTTAAACCTGCCATAGTTACCAATATAACAGATCACCGAACAATTGTTAAGTGTTTGTTGATAACTGTATAAGAAAATTATAATTAAACATAGAAAAACTAAGGTCAACTATAACTGGCATAATGATATTTTAAAGAGTGTAAACTATTGATATGTCTATGCAACTGGCTATATCGATAAAAATGTTTTAGTGAATTCTAAGTTTAATTATTATGAATCAATCAAAAGTTGTTGAATAATGTACCACCTAGTGAGTATGACACTCGTTATTATAAATCATTGATGACTGATAGGTGTAGAAATATGATTAAAGTTAAATACCAATGACAAACTCAGAAATACATTTTCCAATTTGGAGATTGGGTAGATATAACAAACTATGAAGAAATACTATAGTAATTTGTATTTATTAACTGTAATGGAAACAGTACAGGACTATGGCAGTATAGAATATTCTCTCTAGAAGGTTGGTAGATAGAAGAAATCATTTTAGTTCCAATTGATAACTCTATACATTCGACTTCACATTATTAGATATCTAACGTTATTAATATATTCTATGCTAAATAATATTGCTGATACAGTAGACATGGTTAAAGCTTAAAATTTGGATACATATAGGCATATTAAACATTTTTATTACATTCATTAGTTACCTACTTATGAGTTGGGTAAATTTATTTAGAATGTTGCTGAGAAAAATGCAAAATTGTTTTATGAGTCTTGTCAGAGAATTTTCTTAGAATATATCAACTGTATGAATTCAATTACTTTGTTATCTGTGACTGTTTCCCAATCATATTGAAATTAAATTATGATGAACGAACCTATTAGACAGGTAGATGTTATAACATTTAAGTTATAGATTATTTTACTGTATATTAATTAAAAAAGTTGTAGAGATATTTTATATTTTCTTTAGAATAGTGTATTTTTATATTTGGCTCCTAACTTGTGTTTAAGAAAGTTCTAAACACTGAGGTTGCATTATATAATTTTTAGTTTACAAATTTATATGGTCTTAAGATTATACTATTATTTGACCTTAAGCTTCATATTTAGGACAAGAAATAGAATATTATTTTAGAAATTCAGAAAATCACAAACGATTTAGAAACGATTGATCACAACCAATAATTGAAGATATTAGAATTAGATAGTATTAGATTATATGCCTTGAATGATTAAGTCTTATTTGTATAATATAATACAGTTAGTTTCCGTCAGTAGGGTTTCCACAAAGTTCGGTGTTAGGTCATAGTTTGTTTTTAATTAATATAATTCATTATTTTATGGAACTTTGATTGGTCTAGAACAGAATTGATTTATGATCGCCCATTTATTATAATTGGATAAGCATTGTTTATATGCATAAATGTATGCAATGTGACATATATCTTATGTATATTTGGTTTAATTATAACGATCTTAATAGGAAAACTATATATCTCAGTTTATCTTTATCAATAATAAATACTTTCCATACGTATTTTTTTGGGTGATTACCCAATATAGTTGATATAGTAAGATGGTGAAGAAATAATTAAATCGAAAGGTATGGAATTTATTAGTCGTTTAGTTGGTTAAAAAATAATATGAAAAGTTCATTACAAAATCTTAAAGATTTATGTGTAGACACTTTGGAGACAATTTTACTTTCCTAAACTTGTTAGTCCTTAGAAAGTTCTTATAATGATTTATTGTGTTTTTATTCAGTATAAATTGGTCAATACAGACTATACTGTTGGTTTAGTCATGTACAAGCCACTTGAGAGCAGTAAGTTTTTTTGATGCATAGTTAACTTGTTTAAATCTTTATTATGTGGTGGAGTCAGCTTCAGGGTTTAAAACTCATTTTTACACGACAATATTTTTTATAGGCTTTAAAATATAACTCATATCTCATAGAACATTGACTATAAAGATATTTTATAAACAGATAAATTTTTAAAATGGGGTATATGGTATAATTAATATATAAAGAATCTCATGTTTCAAAATGACAGATATAAATAGTAATTATTGTTTAGAACCTATAATTTACTTATTTTTATTAAAAAAAAAAGTCGCTATAAATAATAGCCATCAATAAAACAATTTCTCAGTCATTTTTAAAATATAGTTCAATTAATAAAGAATTATAATTTAGTAATAAAATGGGTGTTGTGCGAAAAGTATCTTTCCAATAATAACAGGTGATTTTATTTTAATCATGCCCATTGGATTTGCACATATACCGACTTATCGAATAGATTATAGCAGTTATCTCTATACTCCAATCTGGAATTAACGAAGATTGAATAAAGTCATTAGCTTCCTGACTATCAATTCCGTACGGACTAGTGGCTCTCTGGAAATAATGCAATTCCAGTTCAATTATTCGGTCGAAATTGTACTATTTATTTTATTGTGAAAGTTAAAAATTTATTTGCATGACCTGCATTGACAAAATATTTTAGAAATTTAATTTTGATAATAAAGTTGTTTAAGTTTACGTATTGATTTTTTTTAGTAACTATTCTGAGGCTGGGCTGGACATAAAATTTGAGTGCGGAGAAATGTTGTGTTCTAATGTAGATAATATAATTCCAACATCTGCTTTCTTAAAGTTGTTTCTTTCTTTGATTCAAGAGGTGTTTTATTCTATAAAATGTAAAAAGTTTTTTGTATTTGTATACTATAAATATAAAAATGTTACGTTTGCTTGAAATGGTAAACATGCATTATAAAAAGATTCATCAGTAGCAGTTTTACAAAAGAAAGTTTGAAATAAACCAAAAAATATAAAAATACATACGGCTCAACATTTAGTCAACTAACCTTTAATTGCTTAGTGTAACTACATTATATGCAATAAAGAGATGTCTTTATTTTAAATAATGCAGATAATAAATGTTTTGTTAATAATGCAGGATATATAGACCAAATTTGTTAATCCAATTGTTTACTTTAACCATGGTATCTAATATTTCTTGACGCAACAAATAACTATTGTCTACAGTTGTTAACAAAGTGGCATTTTGTTCATTTAAAAATCGTTTGCAAAACAGCTAATTTCTCAACAGTTTCACTTTGCCCACTACTTTGCACACTACTTTGCTCACTCCGAATGGCAACCGAACAAAACGAAATTTAGGTTAAGTTTATTTGAATTGATTTATAATATACAGGAAATATCCAGTATGTATGTTAGATTAATTCTTACATGTAAAATAACATAAATAAACAACAAAACAACGTTTTAAAGTTGAAAAAGGAAATAATTATTCATAAAGATGATTGACAGTGTATGTACACGGAGAGTATTTTTCGTTTGCCGAGTTTTGAAGTTGGCAATCCCGTTCCCTCAACAACTCACCTAAGTTATTTGTAATATTCATAAATAACCTCATTTTTGACGTGAGGTTGAACACTATTGTATTAAATTAATGTTTTATTAAATTGTGTTACTGCTGAAGTATGTTTTTTATTTGTCACAAAATAACAACTGTAGACAAAGTATAATGTGCAATTCGTGAGCAAAGTGTCTTTTTTAAACTCGATAAAATTGACTCACTCGGCAAGCCTCGTGCGTCAACATTTTTCTCTCGTTTAAAAAAGTGCCACTTTGCTCACTAGTTGCACAAATAACTATTTATTGTAACATTTATCACGTACACTATCAATACAAAATGTCTACTTAATGAGTGAACTACGAAATGTTATTTAAAATTTTCAAAACTTTTCAGCAGTTTTTCTATTTTAAGAAATAAATTTAACTAACAATTACTACATGTAAGTAAATATAAATGAATATTTCCTCTTAAAACGTGGTCATTTTTTAAATGACTTGACGTTATAAGAAGAGAAAATTCTATATTGGTCACAGCAGGTTTTGTGTTGCAGCAAATAACACCTGTGAAGAAAGTAATGGGATAGCGTAATATCGTCTGTGTATAAAAGATAAACTTGAGACAATTTTCTCATCTAAAGAAAACAACTATCCTAATACTATCACAGCGGAGAGATTTGTCAGTGAATTACATTTGAACCATCTAAAATTTAATGACACCATCCTGAATACATTGAAATGTTTTATATTGATCGATTTATTAGTAAAATATTAATAACTAAAACATATTATTTATAACAAAATGATTATTTATAACATGGGTACGTGTATGTCGTGAAGAAATTAATATGACGAGGATATAGTTTCTAAGATGGTACAGCTATCAGTCATGCCACGGTCACTGTATAATCTAATGTTAGATAAATTTAACAATAATTTAGTTTTATACACTTGTACTGATAAAATTGATTTCAGATTAATAAAGTTTATGTAAAAAATAGTAATAATAAAAACTATTCCTAAAGTCATATGACAGTTAGGACATTGTGTGCAGTCATGTTAGAATCATAGCTAGGCCAGATATTTTTTAATTTTTTTTATTTCAGTTAATCCATTTAGTTTTAAATAATGGATGAAATTTATTTGCATCACAATTTTGTGGAAATTTATTAATAATTTATATAAAATTTAGCCAAACATTAATATTTTAACAGGCATGAATCGATCAGCTTAGAGTATTACATAAGTTTAAAACGAGGAAGCGATTTTAAACGAGTTTTCTGTAGTTGTTTAGTGTAATATTCGAATTATAGAAGAATTTTTAAACTTTCAAAACTTTCCTTGTGTTCAAACATCTTAAGAAAGGACGCTTTTAAAAGAACATTGTAAATATCTTTAACATTGTCAAGTACATTCTCAAGAACATTAGTTAACATTCTCAAAATCTTTTAAAGTGATTTTAAATAAGACTTTAATAATTTCATGAAAATATGTTAATGAAATATATTTTTAATATTGAAAAATCTACATTAAAAGAAAAATAAATTTTCTGCTTAATTAAATCTTAAATTCATTAATTTTATTGTCTTTCTGTTTAACTGTGTAAATTCCAATATATTTTTAATATTATTTCAGCTTATTTTAAAAATAACAATTTAAAACAAGAAATGATTAATTTTTCATTTTTTTCTTTTTAAGTGTGTAACCGTAATGGTAACCTATTCTTCAATCTTCACCTGTGAATCCGATTTCATTATGATAAATCTTATTTGAAAATAATATTTCAAGTTTTCAAGTTTAATTAATGCATGTATGCGCGTTAAACTTTAACATAAATTGTATCTAGTTTCAATGCAACAATGGGTCTGCCTAAGTTTGTCTTTTCAAAAAAATAGAAACATAAAACATAAACAAAAGGTATGAAACTAAGATCAAAATTAAATAGGTAGTGCTGCTAGCAATTTTAGGCCTTCAGTTCTTCAGAGACTCTTACAAAATTTATATAAGTAGTGACTTTTATTTTTTTCTTCTCTTTTTCATTTTAGAGTAATAATAGTAATATTTACATGTTTTTTATTATCAATGTTTAAATTAAAAATTTAAATTGTTAAATGACAATCCTTGCTTATAAAAAAATTACTATAAATCTTAATTTGAAAGAAATTGTAAATAAATTAAAACAACAATTTTTTAGTATAAACCACAATATTTTAATTGAAACTTGCCGACCATGGTTTAGCTAGTTAAAGCATTGTCAAGGAATTTATTAACAATATTTTAATTGAAACTTGCCGACCTTGGTTTCGCTAGTTAAAGAATTGTCAAGCACTATAAAAGTCCTTGACAATGCTTTAACTATCGAAACCATGGTCGGCAAGTTTCAATTAAAATATTGTGGTTTATACTAAAAATTGTTGTTTTAATTTCTTTAAAATGGAAATTCCTTCGGTCTTTAGCATAAATAGGTTAAAAAATTCTAGTAGGTATTAATTTTATTGTCTAATTCAATCAATTTATTTCTCGAATTACATATTAATAAATTTCTACATAAAGGTAATAATGTATGCACATGTATTTTTAATAGGAATATACACATGTGTTTTGTTTTCAATTCAAGAAAAAACTTGTGTAAACGAATATTTTAGACACGGCGCTGTAGGTATTATATTTTTGGCAAGTTGAATAGGAACTGTTTTGTTTGTGATTTCTTGCAAAACTAAACGTGTATTTGTCTCGCATGTCTCGTAGTAATATTACCCAGTATGCGTTAAAATAAAGAAATTCTTCAAAAATCAGCGATAGTTGGTGCAGTTCTCTTAAAATATAATTGTTATTAACTTTAAAATTTGAGGCTAATAATATAATATACAAAATACGAAAAATTTCAATATCAATTCTACAAATTTCGATTACGTTTCAAAATAGGATTAATAACATAGGCCAAATGAAAACAAAATAAACCCTTTTTGAGTACTATGTATGAAAAAAAAAAACTGTAGTCATATAGGTAATATAGTTAATTGATAATGATGTATTCTTCATATTATTAATAGTTCCTATACATTTGTATCTCGAAATTTTAATTTTTATACACAAAAAATGATGTCAAATTCAGCTTAAACTATAACGATATAATATGTTTTTTAAAGAATGCATTTTTTCTTCAGGTAGTTAGTTACACTTGGACATACTTTTGTGTTTTAAAACATAAGCACTTTGTGAGATGTTATGCGTAAATTTTTATGCATGCTTATACTATAGACTTATTTTTGTACGTTTATGTTCGTGTATTTTAGATATCGTTTTAGTATAGGTAGATCGAAAAGTCTTTCATTACAAACGATGGTATGTTACCGCATGTAAAATATTTGAGGCAAAACGTAATCTGATTTTTAATGTTTAGACAAAATAACATAAGTATTAATAAACATAATGTTATTAGTGTTATTATAATGCATGAGCATGTATATGTGTTATGACAATGTATGGAAATATTAATGTTTGTAATGACCATATTAGCAAAATATATAATAACCAGTAATAAAATTACGTCTGGAATGACTTACAAAACAAATTTTTGTAATTACTCAGCTACGTTTGTGATGTTAACAGATCCAAACAGAGGCCGGTATTAGATTATATACAAGGAAAACCCAGTAATGACTAATGTTTATTTGACTGTGTTTTGTTCTCCCGAATTAGACTCTTTGATACAGAAAAAGAGAAATTGTTAAATTATACAAAACATTGGACAAAGTAAATTAGCAAAAGTGAATTATAAAAATAGAAATTCCAAATTGGTTAATACTATTGTGTACAACCACATAAAAAAAATCATTATAATAATAATTTAAAAATAACTTAGCCTGTATCCTAATATAATGATTCACAATTTTAAAGCACTTATTTAAAGAAAAAAAAATCTTTTACACAAAGTTTATCGTTTAACAAATATGCTCAGAAATACAATTCTATATTTTGTGTTTCTATACTTTGGTCTCTCTATGTTCATGTCGAAAACTCAGCCAGAAGGGACTGGACGTTATTAATGATAAATCAAAATGAATTTTTTATTTGGCAAAACCAAACGCTACTGGGTTTCTCCATAAACATTCAATCGTTTTGTTCTTGTTAACATTTTTTAATAAAATCAATCAAACGTTCAGTGAAATTTCTTTACATCCATTAAAAAATATTATATTTTTGAACTCAAGTGAACCTCATGGTTCTCACAATTATAACACATTTTTCTCAATTTAAACCGAGGGTAAAATTAATACAAAATAAATTTATTTCCTTAAAACAAATAAAAATGCTGCACTTTATTATTTTACAAAGTAAAAATACTCTACAGTTAAGTATGTACTATGAGTATTGCACAACGAAGCCTCATAATCTTAGAATTTATAACGCTTACTAGCAAGAACATAAGAAGTTTTGATTTTACTCTCACACTAAAATACGGTGTGATTAAATAAAGAAGCTTAAAGGTATATAATTTATTAAAATAGGCTGTAGAGTTAACCTGCACAACGTATGGGTTAACCTAACGGTGATCTGGGTTGTTATTCAATTAATAAAATTCAAGGTATGTTGTTAATGTCATTTTTATGTTTTTGTTTATTTTTTGTTCATTCCCAGTAATACCTTCTAAAATTGGCCATAAAAAACCAATGTTATTATTAATAAATAAATTATTAAATCCAGGTTTGAATGATCAATAATAGTTTTAATATTTATTAATAGGCCATTGACGATAGACCCATTTCAAACATGTAACTAATAGGGATGTAGCCTATCAATCCTCAAAATAATGTTAATAAAAACAGTTAAAAATTTTTTTTAAAGTTTATTGTTACTCATAGTAAGTACCTTTATAATATATGATATCATCATATTATTTAGAATTTCTAAAATATATTAATTAATTTATATCTGGTTTTGTGTTATACTTAAGATCAATGATTTGTTAAGATGTTTAAATCAAATAGGAAAGTTAATCGGGTGAAAAGTTATTATACCTTGTAATATTCAAACAAATAAGATATCGTGCGTTAAGATAACAACACATATTTTTCAAAAACGACTTCAATCTATATTTCGTAGTTAGAAATCTAAAATACCAGACTTAAAACACTGATATAGTATTCATGCACCATTAAGGGTTTCATTAAGTTAATTTATTTTGATTTGTTTGATAAATTATAATTAGTTTATATCGTAATATTTACAGAGGTTGAAAAAAATTCTCTATTTAAATCAGTAATTTTGAAGGATCATTTTGGTTTGTGATAATTTTCCTACCATTTCCAGTTCACTCTACTAATCTGACAGTTTTTAAACAGATTTCGTTCATTTATTATTTCGACATGTCATAAACCAGTGTGAGTCTAGTAATACCTACAAAGCTTATTGCTTTCCACATCATATTTAAATCAGCACTTTCTAAAAACTGTGATACAATAAATGAAACAGATGACTTTGGGAACTCTAGCTTATTACACCGGAAATGATAAGAAAATGTGCAACAAGCTTTTCAGTCCAGCCTCTATTTCTGCCAAGAAGTAAAAGGTAGTCATTTCGAGCACTTAATCTGAGCGAAACAATCAAGGTAAGCCTCTACGAATTTTACCACCATCAAGTAGTTTGTAATGTAAAAAACTTTAGGAGTTTGTAGGATATCGTTGAATATTCTTTTGGTTGCTATGTTGGGTTGGATGAACTTAGAGACGTCTAGTTTGTACCATTCTTCTTCTTTTATAAAAACCTTTAAAATGATGTATCACTTAGTGGAGGTTTATATTTAAAATACTCGACTTACCCCCTCCCCTAAACCCTATTTTTGGGCGAGAGGTTGAATTTTTTAAAATTCAAAAATACTGCAATTTTTGTTGTTTAAATATTGCCTGAAGTAAATCTTGTTATTTGCACCAGTTCAAAAATTAATAGGCAAGGGGGGAGGTTGGACTTTTGGTCATACGGTATATACACTGACCCATTGATAGAAAGAGGCTGTGTACAGTAAGTTTGTGAGTGTCATATATTTCGCTTGTAAAATGTTTGATTATTTGAGTTCTGATGAGTTATAATTCGATTTACTAGTTTTAAAGTCAAAATTCATTTCCTTATTTGTTTTGTGGTGTTTTTTATTTACAATCTACTTTTAGTTTCAATCTGTTCCCATCTTATTTTAATTTCTAGATTTTATTTCTAGTTTATCGCTAAAAGACTTTATTTCTTAATTGTATACTGAGCAGATCTTTTGTATACCTCTTTTGAAATAAGGCTTTTGAGCAGCCTTTTTTGAAATAAGTGATTTTAATAGTTCTCAAGTTTGACTTATTGACGTATAACCCTAGGCAAGTCAATCCATCCGGAAACAGACTAATCTAGATTTATTTACCAACGTTGGAAACACTTCCTTCCCTTCTAATTTCCAATCTAGAACCTGCATTCGGTATATTTGAGTGTTTTAATTATATCAATAATTTTAGTATATTTCCTATAATATTATGGTTTTGTGTAAGCTACAAACAGTTTCGTATATTTATTTAACGATTTATATTTATGGTTACAACTTTAAGAATGTAACGGAGTGTTAGTGATGGTAAAATTATTAAATTAATGTGTTACATTAATTATTTTATTAAAATAATTATTATTATTACAACTACCTATTCGTTTCATGAAACTTTCTTGATCTATAAATGTTTACATAGATTTTATAGTTCTGTTATGCTTCACATTATTTTAAGTTTTGAAATTTTACATAAATTGATCAGAATTATAGTTAACATTTATTGATTTTAAACTGTAAAACACTTGTATTTGTAAATGTTTATTTGTAAAAACGGTATGTGTTAATTTTTTATTCAAACTATATATTTAATTAGCTAAAAATGTTACTGGTCTATACCACATTACTATACCACATATATTCGTATAATAAATAACGAAAATAAATAAATTGGGTATTTTACGTTATATTTTACGTTTATTCCTATCCCTTTGTTTCTCAGATATTTAGAAAGATTTCCTTCCAATTTTTCTTTGGAAACCCCTAGGGAAGACACTTGCTGGCTTGTGCAAGGCAATCTTTTGTCTCAAGAGTGAGATTAAATAGAAGGTTTCAAACTCTTTCTGAATAGTCCTGCATACGGAAAAGGATACGTAATATACTCGGATTAGCTTAAAACAAATATTTATGTGTTGATTTTTTATATTTATCAATTTTATATTAAGAGTAAATATGCTCTTTTGTTATTTCTCAACAATGAAAATACCGAATCATTCCTCTTCATTCTGTTATTAATTATTATCACTTATTATTAAAAATCGAATATATTGTAAAATGAAGGAAACAATACATAACAGAAGTTTGTCACGTTATTTTCGTCTAAATATTTTTATAATTATACATGTTATTTAAATATAATTTTAACAATAAAAGACATTGATGTTTAAAGACCGTTTAATAGTAGTAATTTTAAAACAACCAGACTTTCCACTAAGCGGTAACGATTAGAGTTCATAAAGAGTTCTTTTGTAAACGAAATATTTGTATTTAGCTTCAGAGTTGGAAGACTGTAAGCGAAAAGTATTTAAAACTTCTAATAATAGGACCTCATTCCACTTTAGCTCGAAGTTCCTAAAGTATTGCTACTGTGGTGGGTACTCTTTTTACTAGGGATTTAGGAACTGTTTTTACTTTGATGAAGGGTAAATAATCAATCAAAATATTTATAAAGTTAAGTGAAATTTTATATTTTTGATATTAAAAAAAAACATATATAATTAGAATGACAAAAATTTTACTTTGAGAAACGACTACTAAATGATAGAACAAAAAGTTCTTAATTATATTTATTTAACATTTAATCAAACTTAAATTTGTGTTACTAATTCTTTATTTGTTCCATCATTAGGATAATAATTGTAGTTGATTTTTTGTTTATTTCGGAATGTCTAAAAAGCCCGAATAAAATTTGATGGGACTTCAAACTTTTGTAGTATTTATGTTGTAAATGAAAAGTCATCTTTTACTAATCAACGAATAAATACATTTTCATAACGTTTTCACCACTCCTCTCTTCGTGGTTATAAATTGCCGAACGAAATGAAGTTTTGTTTGTAAAATGTGTATTTTTTGTTATTCATATTGACATTTATATTTTTAGATTGTTATAGGATGGTTAGAGCTATTTATTTGCATTATCTATATCATAATACTTCAGTAGAGCATTCAACTATTTCTCTTCCTCCTCAATAAAAAAAAAAAGAAAAAAAAAGAGAATGCAATCCGATATGTTTCAATTTCTTTTAATCAAATAACAGATCTTAATTTCCTCAGCAATTTTTACTTTAGATGGACACATAAAACGCGGTTTCTATTAGAGTTTATTTTTGTATTCTTTACTACAAAGTATTTTGTTATAAGCAACAAGTGAAATTTAACTACTTGTTGCACTTGGCGTCTTGCACTAATCTGCTCATGAGTTTAGCCTAATATAGTAATTTGATAAATTATGGAGCTTATGCTGTGTTATATACTATGAATATATGTATTCATTTTGCTGTAGAGACATACAATATAAAGGTCTGTAAATGTTCTACCTTAATAAATATAATGTAATGAACTTTTCACATAAAAAAGCTTGTATGAAAGTTGCTTAAAAAGGCAGCAATTACAAAGAACAAAATGTATTGATTCTATTCACACATTACGGAAGACAATATTATAAAAAACCGTATCTTAATGTTTTATTTTTTAATTACAGTATAAAAGAAACAATTGGTTTCAGTGATACTAGAATTCATAAATTAATATTTTATTAATAATATTTTGTTAATATATATTGTACATTTTATTTGAACTGTTTCGAAACTGTGATAATAGACATTCTGTTTCTGGGTTGGATTTGCATACATTAAAACCGACTTCGAATGAAAAGTATTTTTGATTTAAGTGTTGTTGATTTCATAATGTCATAAATTATATATATTTGTCTTACATTTTATTAATATTGTATTATACACAATGAATAGTTTTAAAGTCCTGGGGAAAAGTAGATAACGTAAGAACCAAACACTATTCTATGCAGAAAATTTAAAAGTTTAGGGTGAGATTAATTTTTAGTAAAGTTAAGAATATAATTATCACAAAGAATTATATCTGGCTTAATGTTTTACAAAATGATAAGCTAAAATTTAAACTACAGTCAATATTAACATTGTTCCTTCTCTTATACAGTAGCTATAAAGCCCATCTGTATACAGAAACTTTGTTTTTAGTAAAGTTATTAATTTTAAAAAATTACATCAGCACCATCTCTTTCCTCATCTCCATTCAATAGCCAATATATATACTTAGGCTTAACAAAGAACATGGAGAAATGATTATCGCAGGAAAACAACTAATTCTAAACAGTTTTAAACTAGAGGACTGACATAATTATATAGAACTACAGTGTTACTTATAGGCACAATAGAGGTATGATAGTAAGAAAAAGCTGTAATAATGTAAAGGTTCCTTGTTTAAACATAATTAATACAAAACTTTTACACTATACTAAAATTTTTGATGGACTTGTTTGTGGTTCCGAAATATGTTACATTGTATACTTGAGTACAATGTGTTTGTACTTGTCAAATGAAACTTCATCACTAATTAATGCACGACAAATAATTTATAGTTTAATATTAATTATACTTCAGGATAAGCAGCAGCTATATTATGTATAGCATCAGATAAGTTGATACTTTCAAAGCAATAAATCCTACAATCATTAATTGTTTAAAAACATTGCACAAATATTTTCTCTTATAGAGAAAAAAACAATATCACGTTTAGGCCACGTGAAAAAAGTAGCCTCAACACCAACACGTAAGGAACTTTTGACCAAGCGCATTAATTTTACAGGTGTTTGCGTCGAAATATATTTGACACTAGACAAAGCTAAAAGCTAAATAGAGCTTAAACTAACACTTCCATCGTAATTAATTAAATGTTGAGTAACAACAGTCAAGGTGCATTTGAAATATAATTGACTTTGATTAGCACAGTGCCTCAAATTTTTAAACTTAATATTTTATCAAAATTTTACACATATTGTTGGAACTGAGTTTTGGAACGATGCTATTTCTGTTGTTTTTAAATTTATAACAACGCGTTATCTGGAATTTTTGTGGAAATGTTTACCAATACGCTGCATTTTATACTTTGAGAATACATTTCAAAAGTGTTTTATCATATTCGTTACAACGTAATTTTAGAATTTCTGTTTTAGATGTTTCTTTCGGCCTCAAAGTTTTAGTGGTTATATTTTACGACTACAAATAAGAGTAAAATACTTGCTATACTGATTTTGAAATAATTTTGCAATTAGATATTTGTTTTTGAATAATCGCTGATGTTTATAACTACAGAAGTTGATAAAGTATGATTTAACCTACAGACAAATAAAAAAAAATCATTTTGTTTGGGCTTAACAGAAAAACAAATATTTTGTATCTTATTTATTTTGTTTTATTACGTGATAGGTTTTTGAAATATTCTACGTTAAAATTTAAAACGGTAACAATTTATGAATATTGAATACCTTAGGAAACTTGCAATACAATGAAAGTCTTTTTTATCTTTTGTCATTATATTATAATTCTTGTCTTTAATTCAAGTAGAAACAATTTGTATTACTAATCAACAACAAATTGAGTAATAAAAACAGCAATAAAACAAATAAAATACTATTACTGAAATTATATCATGAATATCTCCTTACGTCATTAGAAAATATCTAATGCATCTGTTATACATTTAGTATTTATAACATTATGCGAAGGCCTAGTTTTAGTGTAAAAATAATGAACAAAGTCATTTCTTTGAATGTTTTGTTTTTTAAAATTGTGATTCTTAATGTTCTGCAGATGGGATATCAAATCTTTAAAAATAAAAATTATTGTTTAAATCAGTATTTTAATAGAGAAATTAGCTTGTTTTATTGTCCAACACGCTTGTTTAAATCCTTGTAGGAACTCATTCTCATACCAAATTTATTTGTAAAGTACAGGGAGAAACTGATACAAATCGGAATGTTTATATATTAAGGGTTTGATCTTTCCCCTGTTCTGTATGGTCAGAAGTGTTGATTGAAAACTGTTTACTGTGATGAATGATGACGTCAGAGTACTTCATTCGTTTTAAATACGATTACGTTTTGAGCTGTTTAATTACAAATAAGTTTAATGTTTTTTAACTGAGTTTTCACATAATCTACACTTTGTAAAGTGTTTTAGAGATTAGATGTTAAAATAAGCTGTTTTTGAATATCATTCAAGACAGGTCCTTTAGCATTGGATATGCACACATAGGTGAAAAAAAAATATATGAAAAAGACGTATTTAGTCATTTGTTTGTTAGTTTTTACATATCCTGTAAAAAAGTATTGTCAAGATAAATAAAAGAAAATATAACAATGAAGAGTTTCATTATTTTTCAAGCTTCTAAATTTTTTACAATCTGAAGGTGATACGTGTTTGTGAAATACAGACTATAGCATTTGTAGCTATTGTTTCAACCAACATTTTATAGATTAGCTACCAAATTTCTTCTGATTTTAGTAAAACATTCTCCGTTTTAAAGATTTAATGCAACCACAAAATTAAATTTAATCTGTAAAATAAATTATAAATCTAAATTTCTTGAGATTAAATTTAAAAACAAATAAATTAAATACTTGTATTATGAAAAACAACATATTAAATCAGATAGGCGGATCATTTTCATATCCATGTAAGAAAACCTAATGGAATTTGTAAGTTTTAATAAAACCTAAAGCCAAAGGGAGTTGTTTTCTTTGATGAAATGGAGATTATTTCAACAGCTAAAATCAATTGAATAGAAGATCTCATAAGATTTCGAGTATCAGGCCCGAGACGAGAAAAAGTATATTTGGTAATATAATGTAATCTGAGAAGTCAGTCATCTGTTTACAGTATTGGTTTCCAATATGTTTGGATTAGATCTACTGTCGTCATTTGGAAGTCATGAGATGAATAATTCTTTTAGCTGATAAAAAGTTACAACGCAATACGAGATTAAGGTTATGTTTCATAGTATTTGAACTGGGTAAAATAATTTTAATTTGAAAACCCTTAAAATAGAGACAAAAAATAATAATTTTGGTAACAGTTGATGTTGAGTTGGTACTTATAAAAGGATTTTATATGACATAAGTATATAATAATTCTGTTTATTTGTTTTTTAAATCACTTGATACAATTGTATAGTCTCTTAAAAACTTGTAAGTAGCAAAAAAGTATAAACTTATGAAAAACTAAAAATAATATTCTCGAGTATTATTATTTAATTAACATTTAAATCGCGGACACGACTTGGGGGTAGTTCAGACCCAACTTTCAAAGGCCATATCTTGGTAAATTATAATCTTATCGAAAACAGTAACAATCCAGAATGTAGGAACGTTTACGGTCTTTAATAGTTGTTTTAAACAGTTTCGTAAAAGTTATGCTTCAAGAGAAAACAACGAATTTTTATATTCATTTCATCGCTCTACTTAAAAAGCGACTATTCTGAGAATTCATAGTTTTCTTAAAAAAGAAGCTTTTTAAAGCAACTTTCCAGTATTTTTGACACTTTAATTTTCCTTTTCAAAATATTTTTAATGTACTGGGACTATGGAACCACAAACAACCTAGTTTTAGTCAAGTTTGTTAGTTTTTACATATCCTGTAAAAAAGTATTGTCAAGATAAATAAAAGAAAATATAACAACGAAAAGTTTGATTTTTTCTGAAGCTCTAAATTGTTTACAAATTGAAGTTGATACGTGTTTGTGAAATACAGGATATAGCATTTGTAACTTTCTTTTTTTATTATTATTTTATATATTTAGTTAATTTTTAGAGAACAAATTGTAGAAAAATAATCTGATACATGAGTAAAGATCCATATTTTATAAATTCGCGGGTAAAGTCGACATGTTCGCCTTATCATATTTTTTGTTATCTTTATCAAAGAAAGAAACAGTGATAAAACTTGATTTTTAAGAAGGTTCTTCCGTAAACCAAAAATAGAAAAAGGTCTAATTTTAATAATTATTTATAAATAAGTAATCAGATAATAAGGGAGTAACTCGGTGACAAGTGTTAAAGGAAGACATCATTAGCTCGTGTGAAACACATCTGTACAGATTACAATATGATTTTTTAGGTGAGTTACTATTGATAGATTTTGGTATAAGGCGCTGACGGTCTAGTTTTAAAATGGAACTATTTTATACAGTGACTGTGGAGACGAATTTATCCCATTCTCCTTCAGTATGGGATTCATTTATTAACTTTATTCGTTGGCTTTAAACGTTGAGTTGACCTTTGACAGAAGAGCTAGAGGAAATTATCACTTATAGCGAAGAATTATTTTTTGACCAGCTCTTGTTTGATTTGGGCCAGAAGTTCTGTTTTGGTATTGGATTGGCGACGGTTTCTCGAATTTGGTTGCCTTTGTAATCGTCTTCAAGTGGACAATATGATAAGATATTATAATGTGAGATAAACTTGAATACTGGTTTCCAAAGTGGGTCTTTGGAGATTTCCAAAAAAAATGTCTCCAGTTTTATCATGCGAATTATTTGGTTGATGGAAATCATTGAAAGATAATGATCATACGTTATGGCTGTGATTAGAACTGAGATCATCAATACAAACAAGATTATGAGTAAAGGTGAAAATTTTAGTACTGCAATGTTGAAGATGAGTGAAGATCAGATGATGTGTTGGAACTGTAGGAACTATTGCATTGGGATTATAGGGTATGAAGTTTTCCAATGTTCTGCTTTGTAAATTGATGGCTCTGCTATTCCACAAAGAATACTTGGAGTTCACATCGCCCCTAAGAATAGACGAATCATTAAAGATGTTGATTAGAGCTTTCGACAATTAGGTGGGAATTGTTGACTAAGGGTCTGCGGAATCAAAGAAATAAATACATAGTTTTTGCTATTGGGAGAATATTTGATTCATTGAAATAATTTGACCATTTTAATGAGACACTGGATTGTAAAATTTAAAATATATACATTTACTAAAAATCTATTTTTGTAATATTTGTATAGGTGTTGATTGTATAAAATTATTTAATTTTTAGCACTAATAATACATAAATCTGGAATCTACTTTATTTTGTATACACAATGGTACAGAAAGTACTTAAATATTTTACAACAAAAGGTGAGATATAAAGTATCTCAGATCTTCCACAAAGACTTATGATGTGTTTTTCTCTTATTCTTGTAACATGAGTCTTCTCCCCAGCAGTATCTTCAAAGTTTGCGATTACATTTTAAGCATAACACTACTTAATCATTTGTTAGAATATATAAATGGAATATAATTCATGTTTTTAATTTTAATTTATATAGTAATTAACGTATTTAATATTGTAATCAATAATAATTTAGGACTCATAAATAAAAATCGTTCTTAACGTTTCAAATATAATTTTTGAACAATAAAATGAAAAATAATTAAACTAGTATGAGTTTAAATTCGAAAATAGCTTATAGGATTCAGTTAAATTGAAATAATATGGTTCCAAAGCTTCTGACTATATCAAAACATGTGGTTTTATTGTCCAAATTTAAAAAATTTCATAGTTTAGGAATTGTTATAGTTTTTATATAAAATATGAATAGATTTGCATATTATTACCAAATAATTTATATAGAGTTAGATATTTTTGAACTAATTTGTTTTTGTTTTGAAATTCAGGTAAGTTGGAAAGCATGTAATATTATTTATATTAAACAAATGGGTCGGAGTTTCTAGTAGTTATTATATATTTTGTAATTTTTTTCCGTTAAAAGAGGAAATACAAAGGATTTATTCAAAGGGGATAAATAACACCAACCTAATTCACTTCGTCCTTTTGTTATCAAACAAGGAGCTGTTTTAGCTAGTTTTATTGTTTACGCTGAAGGCATCGAATAATTGCTTATAATTTTTAATCTCGGTACGAGTATTTAGGTTTTTATTAAATAGTTGCTGTATCTAAAATGTATTATATTTGAATAACGTTGTTTAAATCATGCTAGTATAAATAATTGAGGTTAGGTTTCATGTTCTTAACCGAAAACCGTAATCTTTGTCAAAATACGGTTAATTATATATTAACCTAGAAATGAAAATAAACATATACATCAAAATATTATTATTTAAGAATCCTTCAACCTTAGTCTAGGTACTATGACCATACTAGTTTATTTTGTAAACAAATGAACAGTTCATTTTTTAAATGATTGTAATTTAATAAATTATAACAAGTAAATGGTTTGATTTTTTGATATTTTCCTTAGTTAAAGTACCTCGTTAATGCTGTAATAAGCAAAAGAATGGCTTGTAAGACTCAATAAAATTGTAAAATTTCAAAAATATTGTGTTTTATTTAATTCCTCAAGACTGATTCTTACATAAAGATTTAAAACGACTCATGACTTTCCGAAAAACTAAGTTGTATATTAGTGTCCAATCTTTTGAGTGTAAATACAGAAGTTTGAAATAAAAATTGTTGTAAAGCCACAAACTATCTTTTAACAATTTTTTATTCATAGTGGAGGGGGTGGGAAGTTGTGTGTGGTGTGAAAAATGTAAAATGAAATATTTTTGACTAATGGTCACTACAAGGATTTTGTATGCTAAAGGTCTCTGTCATGTAACAGTCCCTGTATAATCTAATGTTAGTTCTTACGAGTTGCTTACAAACATACAGTTTTTTTTTTAGAATACAACTCTTATTTGAGTTTGATGAAGTTCATGTAAGAAAAATCAATATTGAAATGTCAATCAGGATCATTGTCTTCAGTAATGTCAGAATTATAGCTAGGCCCATTATTTTAAATTTCAGGTAATCCAACTCAGTCATTTTGAATTTATTTGTGCAATTTTATTTTTGAAAGTGCAATTTATTTTTACCCAAATAGTTGTTAAATTTATAAAAAAATTAGCTGGATATTACTTTTTATCAGGCAGGAATCTAATCAACTTGGAGTTTAAAAATTGCAATACGATTATTACAACGGACGAAATGATACACATTCACAAACAAGAAACACACAAAACACCAATATATATTATTTGGATCCATTTCAAGAAGTGTTTTTGTAGAAAGGTTCCGCTCACCATCACTGTATATTACCTCTATTCAAAGAGACGTAACCACTTATTGAAGTGGCACAGTAGATGTCAGATAATGTATTCTATTTCCTAGAAGAAAATATGTCAAGCAAGCAGGTTGTTTTATTCCCCATTATCTGATCAGTTGTGTTCCCACAACGGTGAAAGGCAGAAAAGTAAAAGAGAGAATTATTTACATTGTGAAAAAAAACTATCTCAAGAAATGTTTTAAATTGTTGCGGTGAAATTGTATATCAAATGCAAATATTTATTTAAGTTTTGTAAAATTAATACTAACAAAAATAGTTTTATAATAGAGTACGGAATAGGTTCAATAAGTGGAGTAAGAACGTTAAGCAATATTTCTTACAAAACCAAACAGTTAATGAACACAAATTATTTATCCCCAGTTCCACAGAAATGCCAGATTGATCAATAAATTCAAATGGACCACAAAATTCTATCTCGAATGGTGATATATTTTTAAATCGGCCAAAGTTCTTTTAATAAAATTTAGATGTATTATGTCTGTTTGTATTCCAAAGCAATACGTTTAATTAATAGTAATTACTATACTATCAAAGTGACAGCTAGCTCTCAGGTTACATTTTTATATCTTCCAAGTTACTAATGAACCGTAACTTTCTACTTGGAGCAGTACAAAAAAGATGGTTTGGAAAGGTTCTCATACCTTCACCAATCGATGAATCTAGAACCGAGTTCCAGACATTCGACCTTCAACTAAATGCTTCATTTCTATTTGTTAACCAATAAAAAGCTACTTAATTGCAACGAACATGTTTTCTTCATGTCTCTTGGGGATGATTGTATTTCAAAAGAAACTGATCAACATCAGTGTTGCCAATTTTAAGAAAATAAAAATGTTTGAGTTTTTATCTCTTATAAGAGGTATTTACATATATGTAAATATTTGGTAAATATTTACATATATGTAAATATATATGTTTATTTGTAAATAAACTGTAATGCAGTTTTAATTACGTTAATTAATTATATTCTGTTAACTATTTTAATAATGGTATTTATTGTTCGTGTGATGAGGAAAAAAACATGTTATTATTTACATAGATTTAGGAAAAAGTCTGGAATGTAGCCTAATATTTTTTCGGTTTCTATTTGATATATTGAAAATGTGTTGGAAAGCTCTTGATAAGCACTATCTACAGAGTGTGCCAAAATTACAAAAACATGTTTTGACTTAAACTTTTTTCACTGTAAACATATTGATATTTCTTTATATTATTTTCCTCTATAATCTATAAGACAGAAATTTTGGTGAAAAATAAAATTATTTTCACGGTTGAGTTATGGGGAAGTGATTAAATATTATATATTTATAACACGATTACGAGGTTTGTAAGTTACATAGAATATCACGTGACCTCTCAATGAAAAGCTGTTATCTATCCACAGATTAAGACGCTGAAATTTGGAAAATTACAGGGTGTTAAAAAAATTGAATTTCAATGTTAGTGTTAGGCCTATTATGTTTTTTCTGCGATTTAATTTGTATAATTTTTTCTCACGACGTTTGAAAGACACGGTTGTTTACAGAGAGCGACAAAAGCTAAATAAAGAAACACAGGACTTTACAAAATTATGAAATATAATTTTGCAGTTGTTTTAAATTCAGGCATAGTAATATTATTTCATGTTTGTATTGTCCTAGACCATACTAATAGTTCTGAAAAAATACATTTATTATTTTTCTACTTTTGGTGTTTTAATGAGTAAACATTGAATACTAACAGTGCTAATTTTGTAATAGAGATGAAGGTTTTTGTGATTCCCCATTAGAATGCTCTTTAGTTCGACTGAAGTCTATGTTTTCATAAATACAGGATGTTCAAAAATTAAATAATTCACTTAATGAAAAACCTCGTGTACATTATGTGAGCATTAGTATGACTCTGCTCCATTGTCGTTGTTATGAGAAATAATTACCCAAATTGTAAATTTGATTAGTAATAAAATATAATTTTAAAATTATTTGGATAAAATTGTAAGATGTAATATTTTTATTTTAATAAATTTACTTAAATGTGGTGAATATTTTAACTTAAGTTGTACTTCAAATGAGTATAAAATACCTCTGAAGCGTTCCTCTTGATGTCATTACTTACGTGTTGTTTTCAGGTTATTCAAGATGTCATATAAATAAATGTGGTTATTTAACCTTAATTACCTCAACGGATATAATCAAGGGACATTTTAATAGAGAGCTAATAAAGTAATTATTTCGGACCACTAACATATTGCTAAGAATAAGGGTAATAACAAACCTGTACTGGTCGTGTGTAGGTGTAATAAGTGGACTGGGTGGAATGTGAGCAAATTATTAGGTAAATGATCAGGATTTCTATTTCTTATAAGGTAATATAACATACTAAAAAAAATGTTACCTATTTATTGTCCCTAGAAGTATACATTGAAAGGAAACATTCTATTGATATAATAAGCATTAATAATTAATTGTGTTCGTATAGTGAGAATAAACTAACAACAATTATCTTACCAGTTAAACAATAATACAAATTCAATCGTTGAAAAAACATAACAATACTAATTTTAAAATTTAATTTTAGAACATCCTGTATTAAAAAAATCTGTGTTTTAATGTGTGGAAGAACACGGTAATCAGTTTTTCATAGAGAAGTCACATTATATTCTCTTTCAAATAAAAGCCTATTAATAGAGTTATAAATTTATAATATTGATCACTTTCATAACTTAATAAGTAAAAATTATTTCGTTTTTATTTTTCACCAACATATCAGTCTTATACAGGACAAAAATAATATTAAAAATTAATAATATGCTTATATTGAAAAAAACGTTCAGAAGAAAATGGTTTTTACATTGTGAGACATCCAGTATATTTTGATTTCAGTGTTCTTAAATCCTGTAGATCAACCTAATCAAGAGCTTTCCAATGCACTTTTTGCACGTCCTTCTTTGCCAATTAGAAGTCGAGAAACATTTATATTCCAGATATTTGCCTCATCTTGTATTAAAATATTGTTATTCTATTTTATTTTTACAACCTCATGCGAACTTCTTACTGATCAAAAAGGAAAGATAGAATATTCATCAAAGAAGAAAAATATTTTATTTTCATTTCCTTTGTTTTCAAAGGGGATGGGATGTTGAGGGAACGTAATATGGCGTCCTCCTTCCGGGCATTATATAATTACTTCTGTCTATATAGGATTGCATAATATAACTCGAAACTCATATACCTTGAACAACATACCTTAACATAGTAACTTAAACTAAAATAAATTACGTATAAAAATGAATGAATTTAAAGATTTATAAAAATTTCTCATATTAGTTTGAATACATTTATTTATAAAAAACCAAGCGTCAAATATTAATCGTGCTTTCTTCTGTAAAAAACTACAAATATGAATCACGGTAGCTATCTTAGGCGGGAGTACAGCAAAATAGAGTAAAGCTTTTTCAATCATATCTAATGCCAACTCACGTATATTAAGATTACAGGTATTACTCTGATAATAATCTGGGTTTGTTTTGGTATTTTCCAAATTAATTTAGAGTCATAATTTTCTTTCACGTTTGGTTTGTGTCATAATCCTTTACATATTGCATTTTTGTCCACACTGTGACCAATCAATAAGGTTTGATTGGGAATTTAGTAGTTCCGAATTTGAAATATTAAATAATTGTCAACTAACACGTAACATTTATGTTGTATTAATTATATCTGCTTTTAAGTTTCAATACGAATTCTGATTTTTATAACATAGTAATATATTTATTAATTTTTACAAAATATTAATAGTAATATTAACAGGTTCTTTACAATAATTGTACATCAATGTAACTAAGCAATGATACAATATGCTTGGCATGTGTCTTAAAATTTGAAATTTCAATATTTAAAAAAATAACATTTAGTTTTTATGTAGGTTAACATTTTTTAATTCTATTTAATTTGATAACGACAAAGAACAAAGAAGGAATTACATTAAAAAGAGTAAGTTAATTTAGTTTATTTTTATCAAGATGGGGGACGTAATTTAATGTGTATTTTAAACCTCTTAGCCTACAGCAAGTATAATTGAATTATTTCTGATATTTTGTCACTGAATACCAACCATCCAATATCATCAGATTGAGAAGTGGTCAGTTTGATCACTACACGAATATTCTTGGTTAATTAAAGTTTTATTTACTGCATAAAATACTACATTGTTTTATGCAACGAGATAAGTGATAAATGAAGAGAAAAAATGATTAGTTTTCAGAATTCAACGTTTTAATAGATTCTACCAACTTTTGATCTACTACCTGATGATTGTTTCAAAATGTCTTCTTTGATACAGATTCCATTGACACGTTTCTTGTAAAATTATAATAATGTTCTTTATATCTGCTAGGAGCTTACATAATTATGTTTTGTACAATATTGAGCTATTTCTAGCCTTATCAATGTACAAAGCTAGTATTATTACAAAGTTAGGACGTTTGAGTACATAAGTATTTGTTTAAAAAAAAATTTGTACCACAAAAATTGTGTACTAGTAATAATAACGTGATAAGTCTAGAAATAGGTAAAAATTATGCTCAATATAAATATTTTTTTTGTATACAGTACAGTTTCCTAAATTGCAAATTGTATGTGATTTTTGGCATAGATGATCCAGACACTACTTAAAGTGTAAAATTTACTGTCTAAAAATAATATTTTGTACTATTATTTCAAAAAATTATTACAATCCATTGTTTACATTTATCTCAGCTAAATATCATTTGATCTATTCGTCCGACAACTGTATTGTTTTGTAAATATTTATTTGTTACACCCATGACTTTTAACGTTCAGAAGAAATGACACTTATTTCTACTGAAAATATAGCCACATCAGTATCGTCTTGTTTTTCCAAACCCGCATGTTTTGTTTGTTTTGGTGGATAATTCAAAGCTCAGAAAATTTGTAATTTACAAAAAAAAAAAAAACACTTTTTCACACTCTTTTCTAATTTTAATACAACATTTTTCATGGTTTGCAAAAAAAAACCTAAACGAAATGTATAAGTTACATCAAAACTTTACACGTGAGTTATAAATTTTAAAATTAAAATAAAATAATAACTTCACTACAAAAAGTTGAATATTCCTAGCCAATACACTAACAAACAAGATACACACACACACACACACACACACACACACTCCCCCCCACACACCACATATTGTGAAAAGTGAAGATGTGCGATATATCTCCGTTGCATTTATTGTAGTATTTAAAGTAATGTAGTTTTCTATAAATAACAGTTTAACAACATTTGTTTAAGTCATGTTGATTCAGAAATTTCATCTACGAGCAATATTTTAGGATGGGGTTCATGAATTATTTTCACTTTTTAATAAATAACTCCGAAACAGGGAATATTTTGAGATAAAATAATAATTTTATTAGAACCTTTGATTTTGGTCTAGAGCAAACATTAACGTTTAAAAAAAATAAAACCCATATTTGTTGGGTATTTAAGTTTGTTTGGAATAAAACTTTCTTAAAAGCTAATGTTATGTAAAATCAGTTAAAAAATATTTGTAGGTGTACATTAAAAAACATGAACAAATATGTGGAGTAACAGTTAGGTCTAATTTTCAAAACAAAAATGGTGGTTTTGGATTACTTATTGCATATTGTGGTATAAATAATCCAAGGAGCCTAAAATTATGTCCTGTGATTGGATACCCTTATATTCTTAGACTTTTCCTTATCTGATTCGTTAGTTGATGAAGTTAGTCGTCCACAAGATTATTCAAGACAATAATAACTAAGAAGTCCCGAACTATAGAGTTACACAACGTCAAAAATACAGGGATAACGACCCTTTATTTAGAGGAACGCCTTACAGTAGATTAGAGTTCAATAATATTAACAAAATGTGACTAATTTTCTAAACATTCTAGAGTGTAAGTAAACCAACGAAAAGGGTGGTAATTTAAAACTAATGAAAATGTTCCGAACAAACTGATATTAATAAAACTAATGGAATGAATTATGTACTCGGTTACAATACAAACCAATGGCTAATGGTTTCCTATAATCCACCTAAAATGTAATATTGCAAGACCACACCCTAATACTTACGTTAATCATATAATAATAAATATTTCATTAGATTATGTCATAAAAATTAATTGTTAACAAGTGATAATGATAATGTTTTTAGTAAATTTACAAAAAAAAAAGATTTTGCAAAGGTCTTTTTAAATATTATCTGTAATTATGCTTCCTGCTTCATGCCTGAGTTGAGTTCCTAACCTGTTGCTTGGGGTGTGCAGCTCCCTAGTGTGTCTTCTGTGTAACAATTTTGATTTTACGTTTCACTGTGTATATATAACTGAATATATTTATTTTTTCATTCCAATATTAGTTAATTTGTTAACTTTATATTATTTTTAACTGTCTACGTGAACTAAGAAATGTCAGACGACCTAGGAAGTGATCAGATTCTTGATTTGTTATTTGATAATGAAGTGGATGAAGAAAATTTTAGTTTATTTGGTGATGAAGATACGGACAACGATCCGGATTATGTAGAGGAGGAGTCTGAATATTCTGAATAAATCAGCGCAGAGGAAAAGGAAGAAGACGTGAACCAAAGAAGGAGAATTGTAGCTGCTCTTGTAGGGGAAAATGGTTACAAATGGAGCTCGGAGGAGCCTCAACAGAGAGGCCGCCCGTTGGCAAGAAACTTGATGACTCACTTTCCTTGTGCTAAAACCCCACTTGAATCATGGTTGTTGCAAATTGACAAAAATATTATTAAAGAAATTGTCCTCCGGACAAATGAAGAGATAAGTCTTTCAAATTTGCGAATCATTAGGTGGAGAGTTAAAATCTGCACAAAATTCACCTTTTTAGTACGTTCTAAGTAATGCGAGTGGAAAAAGGATTTTCAAAGTACCGTATTATTAAATTTGATAATCTGTAGACATTTAAAAAATGTGTCAACCTATCTTAATGGTTATCGAACTTGATACTTTATCGGAAAATGCACACCAATTTTTTTTTGTTTACATTTTTCATTGTCTATTGTTATAAAAACACGTTTACAGTTGAAATTATGCAAGAGAAATTCATATTTATCACAATTTTATCCCATTTCAAAAATTTAGGTAGGGACAGTGGAAAATTGTAAATTTATAAATTATTTTTGTTTAATTTTCAGATTATGTCTGTATTTTCATGTTATTTCGGTGAATTTTTGTCTAAATAATAAGTACACTTGAAGTGTACTACCACAAAATATAATATTTCCACGGTCCCAGTCTAATCATTATTGGTTTCCTAAAAATATTATTGTTTACATTTTTAGTATTTTTACGATGAATGTTTATATTTTGCCACAAAATGAAGGTTACAAGTGAAATTAGGTGCGAGAAATGAGTTTTTTAGGTTAAGTCACATTCCGCATCGCGAAACTTACTTGTAACTTTGCGTTACGCGTTTCGGAATCTATGTTCCATCTTCAGAATTTCGCTAAATTTAATTTGTCTCAAACTAACCTAACCTAACCTAAGAAACCCATTTTCGCGTCTAATTTCAATTGTAACCTTAAAAAACAATTGCTGGGTCAAAAAACAAACATCCATTGTAAAAAATACCAAAAGGTTTGGTGGGGATTTTCCGAAAAAGTACCTCGAACATGTCAAATCTGAATAAAATGCAACCTCCTGAGCGTTTCCAGCAAACACACACACACACGCACACACACACTAAATGCGAACATGTATAAAGAGTGTCCCGAAAGAAAGCTGCCAAACTTTAGGAAGTGAAACATCAGCGAAACCCCAGAATCTGATGAACCACAATGAAGTTTTCCGTCTAGTTATTGAAATGTATTAATATTTTAAAGTAAAATACTTCCACACCAAATACAACGTTTTGAAGTTGCACTTTTGTTTTAAAAAAATTAAATGAAAGAAAATATATTTCTTTCTTTTACAAATAACAGATATTTTAGAGTTTACAAATTATTCAACGTATTTTTCTTTAATTGTTAATAAACTTTGTTGCCATGGAAATATGTTTTTTCTCTTTGGTTATTATAACATTTTGGAAATTTATAATTCAAATAATAGATAGAAAATACACTTACTAATATGTGACAGAAATGGTTTATAAGCTGCTGACGTCAATGTTTTGCACCAGTTGTACTTGTCAGTAGAAGATAACTTGTCTATCAGTGCTTTGTTCTTCTTTATTTTTTATACTTTTCGATACTTGACTGCCAAATTCATTTGCATTATCAAGATTGCTTTGAAACAGTCTATGGTCATCGATGCTTTTTTCTGAAAGTTAAAAGTTGTTGATGATAGAAAAGGCTCTTTCAACATTTGAATTGGTTTCTGGAAGGGATAATACGAACTCCCACATTTTTTCTTATATTTAGAATATTATTTTCTTATCTCTTATAAGTCTTGAAAAGAGATAACCATCTCTGCTGAGTTGATAATTTAAAGCTTAGCCCACTTAGTAAAGGGTTCTTCAGTGAGGTATGATTTCGCTACACACAGCTCATTGAACTTCATAAAGTGACGTAGTGGGCGGCAAAACGTTTTAAAACAATGATCAGCTTTTTTCCAAGCCCTTCCACTGGGTTACATTCTTAAATTACCCCGCGACAGCTCTGGGGCTAGCTTTCCACAGAGCTAAGTAATGCAGTTTTCGTAAAATGTGGTTGCTGTATCTTTCAAGACTCTTTCATTACTGACCATTTTGTCTACAATTAGCCACAATTAAAATTTGTGTCTTCAATTTTTTTTTGTTACGTCAACTTTTGTACTCCCCCTTTTTACTTAATCATAATTTATAAAATTTTCTTTTGTATTACACAGGCCTATACATTTTTTTTAACAGCTTTTCTAAATGATATAATATGTGAGTACTATGTATTTTTGGGCGCTAAAACAGGTTCTGGTATCAGATTTTATGTATCACCCACAGTTCTTTTACAATATGACACTTATTATTTCTATAGGCTATAATTGGGAAAATAGCGATATCCATAGAAATCATAAGTTATTAAAATAATCCTTTTTTTATTTAATTATGCTACAATTGTTGGTTAATATTGACACATACAACCATTTTAGGAGGTATTTTTATTGTATTTTTTCTCTTCTTATGAAACTTCTTATGTAGCTTTTTCTCCGATGCGATGCATTTTGTTGTTCCCGAAGAAGTGACCAACAATAATCACCCATCATGTTGGTGTTCCAAAGTCCCTGGTATTGTTTCTCCATCACATTGATGTCCTGATGGAATCGTTCCCTTTGCTCTTAACTCACATCACCCACATTTTCAGGGGAAAAGTAAAGATGGCTGTGTAAAAGAGGACTTTAAGGCTCATTAGACATCCCAAATTTTTAAACTTATCTAGCATATTAGCTACTATGAGCTCATAGTTAGGGTCTTTTACATTACCTAAGAACTTGGTTACAACTTCTTTAAATGTAATCCAAGCCTCTTTTTCCACCGTAGTCATCTTTGTTTCAAAGGTGGAATCGAACATCATTTTACGAATATCTGGTCCAACAGACGCCTTCTTTTAGTTTGGCTTCTGATAGATGAGGAAATCTTTAGGCAAGGCTTTCACAAACTGTTTCATTAAGCCTAACTCGATATGTATAGGTGGAAAGAGTACCTTTTTTTGGATCTACCAAAGATTTGTACAGAATGTTCTGTTCTTACAGCTGTTAGAGTAGAAGAAAAAGAATGAAAGAGAAAGAGAGTGTTGCAGGTTCCATTTACCACTGCTGCCAACCTACTAACATTTAATTTCTAAGTTTATTTTACTGTAATAAAATAAAATAAAAAACATACAAAAATGTAATTTATTATATTTTAAATTCAAAATTGTAAATAACTGGTGGGTGATACAGTTGGTCCTACGATTTCGTTCAAATTTTGTGAAAATTATTGACCCTGAATCGTACAAAATTACGGTTCAGCAATATTTTGAAAAAAAAAAAAAAAAAAAAAAAAAAATGAAACAAATGGTGGAAACACTGAACTCAGTCTTTCAGTGAGTTTTGTACTGTGCTGTTATAAAGTTATTTGTGTAACCGCGACATCTTTGTCTGTAAAATGTTACCAAATATAGTATTTAAACGTGAGCCACGCAGTGAGTTACCAATATAATTATACTAATACCAATGTTAATATTATTCCGTTCGTTTTAATTATTTATTTAGTGTTTTTTAGGAAATTGACAAAACATATTTCACCAAACTACGAAACTATGTCTAAAGGCACTGAAAGTACAATTTGTGAAAAATCGTATAAGGGGAGCTATTAAATTTTCGATCATTCAAAAGATTTTTGGTGATTCTCAGGCGCAGGTAACTGAAAATCTTCTAAGATCTATTTATTAATCAGGTATCGGAATAGACCCGTGAATGGACCTGGAAAATTAAACACTATGGACAAAATTCAACCCATATTACATTTGCTTTGCGACATGTTTGAATGAATAATAAGCAAATACCACAACGTGATGCTGTTAAATATCTAGTAATGCACCTTGATAAACGTCTTACATTGAAATTCCACGTGAAAAAAAGAACTGATTCACCTTAAAGCACGTTAAACGTCAATACTTTATTTGGTAGAAAATCGCAATTGAACCTTTACAACAAGCGACTACTTTATATAACGATTATCAGACCAATTTGGACGTATAACTTTGGGGATGTAGAAAGATTGTTGGTGCAACGTAGTCAAAACAGTATAATAATCCGTGTAATGACTAACACAAGATGGTATCAGCGTAACGATGAGTTAAATTCGAACTTAAATCTAAAACTAGTGGCAGAGGTAATCAAGGATTATGCAATGCGACATGAGAAGAGACTTCTTAAACATGTTAACATGGAAGCTTTACAGCTACTGGACACGGAACTGGGTATAAGACGTCTTTGTCGGCAGAACCACAAGATATGTCCCAATACTAAACACATGTATATTCTTTTAAAGTTTTAGATAAAATCAATTCATAGCTAGAACCAAGATGATTATTTAGGCTTCAACACATGCTTCTTTACACATTTGTACATGTCATGTGTTACTTATTTAAGCAGTAGCTTAAAATTGTAATGCTCAATTAATCAAAATAATAAAAAAAAAAAATCAAAAGATTTAATAAAACTGACTTTAGGGACGTTGAGAGTTATTCAAGGCCGACACGAAAACAGCCGCAAAATATTGTAACGTTTTGGAGTGGGGGAATAAAGACGATATTCTCAACGACTTAGAGTGTAGGGGGTAGAAGTGCTATATAGTATGGGGAGGTAGGGAGAGAGTAAGAAAAAACGGAGAGAGAATCAAAGGGTTGAGAGATAAACAGAAGGAGAGGATGCCAGCTTCCTCATATACTAATCCAAAACACCGCTAATATCTCAAAAGGTTGCCATTTGGGTAAAACAGGCGTGAGGGATGTCAAAATATATAATTTTATTACGGCAAATACGATGGAACGTAAATTTGAGCTGTCATATTCACTCGTATCTGAGAGCTACAGTAACTACAAGTTTGTCCTGAAAATAGGCCTCATAATTTAGTTTCTAACATGGATGTTTAAAAATTTGGAGTGTGTAAAAATTCTAAAAGTGCTACATAAAACTATTAATGTGCAATTGTGTCAAATGGTGAGGCCTCATTATTATTGCCAGACATGTATGTGTGTACGTGGAAATCACAAGGGAGCCCAGCTGTGTTTTATCCTTTTTTCATTTCATGTCGGGTTGGATCTCTTTCTTTCATAGGTCTCTCTAAAAGGACTCATATTGAGTACGGGTGTAGCAGTCCCGAGGCGTTTTAACTAAATCTACACCAACTTTTTTTCCGACTGCAGTATTCAAGGTCTAAAGATGTCTTACACAATTACCAATTTAAACTAACTGTTTTATAGTAAAGTTTATTTTTCAGAAATAAACAGAGCATTCGAACTGCATGCAACAAATTACACGTCAGAGTAGAAGACCAAGACAGCTGTGGTAGCTTTTACACAACGATATCGCATGGTCTGAAAATTGAGGGGTTAAGATTTATTTACCTGGTAATGATTTGTCTATTTCAGTAATTTATAATTTGCTACTATTTTTTAAATTATAAATATTTTTACCATACAAGCCTTAGATACTATAAGCCAACACATTAATATGTTGGCATGAAATGCCAGAGTGAACTTTTCAGAAATATATCTGGTTACATTCAAAAAGACATTTATTTTTCAATTGCGTTTACAATTTTTTTAATTTTACAACATTATAAATATTATACAATATATCACTCTAGCACATTGATTTTAAAATATAAACTTATCTTACGTCTAACTTAAGTCTAATAAATAAAACACAAAAACCAGATTGTGAAAGATGTTTTATTTCAGTCTTGTGTGTACCAGCTGAAAGACCCACTCTTATTAGAGTGTGTGTTGTGTGTTGTGTGTGTGTGTGTGTGTGTGTGTGTGTGTGTAGGTCGGTCACACCATTAGTTAGCTACCGGTTATGTGGATGCCACCATATTTTAACTACGCGGTTGTCAACCCCCGTGGTTGTCCGACCTAACATATCGACCTAAAGTATACGCGGTTGTCAACCCCCGTGGCTGTCACGCCTAGTATATCGACCTAATGTATACGCGGTTGTCAAACCCCGTGGTTGTCCGACCTAGTATATCGACCTACAGTATACGCGGTTGTCAACCCCCGTGGTTGTCCGACCTAGTATATCGACCTACAGTATACGCGGTTGTCAACCCCCGTGGCTGTCATGCCTAGTATATCGACCCAATGTATACGCGGTTGTCAAAGTGGTTGTCCGACCTAGCATATCGACCTACAGTATACGCGGTTGTCAACCCCCGTGGATGTCCGACCTAGCATATCGACCTACAGTATACGTGGTTGTCAACCACCGTGGCTGTCACGCCTAGTATATCGACCTAATGTATACGCGGTTGTCAAACCCCGTGGTTGTCCGACCTAGCATATCGACCTACAATATACGCGGTTGTCAACCCCCGTGGTTGTCCGACCTAACATATCGACCTAAAGTATACGCGGTTGTCAACCCCCGTTGTTGTCCGACCTAGCATATCGACCTACAGTATACGCGTTTGTCAACCCCCGTGATTGTCCGACCTAGCATATCGACCTAAAGTATACGCGGTTGTCAACCCCCGTGGATGTCCGATCTAGCATATCGACCTAATGTATACGCGGTTGTCAACCCCCGTGGTTGTCCGACCTAGCATATCGACCTACAGTATACGCGGTTGTCCGACCTAACATATCGACGTAAAGTATACGCGGTTGTCAACCCCCGTGGTTGTCCGACCTAGCATATCGACCTACAGTATACGCGGTTGTCCGACCTAACATATCGACCTAAAGTATACGCGGTTGTCAAACTCCGTGGTTGTCCGACCTAACATATCGACCTAAAGTATACGCGGTTGTCAAACCCCGTGGTTGTCTGACCTAGCGTATCGACCTAAAGTATTCGCGGTTGTCAACCCCCGTTGTTGTCTGACCTAGCATATCGACCTACAGTATACGCGGTTGTCAACCCCCGTGGTCTTATTCCACTTACCCTCACTAACTTCAAGTGTTCACAACCCATAATGTTGCAAATGTAAGTCTTTCAGCCAGCCTCCTGAGGAGGATGTAAAGCGTGTGAGTGTTGGATTTAGAATGAGCTTTAACAATAGAAAATTCGTATTAGGTAAATTCTGTAGTTATAGTAATCTTTAACAATATCAGATATTTCAATTGTTGCAATCTAATTTTAAATATTAAATATTACCTAATAAAATTTATGAATTTCAGGAAAAAAGTTCGGCGAACTAAATGTTTAGTGACGATTAGTTTTGATTCGTTTTTATTTGATTTTGGGGGATAGAATAGAATAGAAAAAGCCTTTATTCTGGGCAAAGTTAGGATCATCAGGTCCTCTCCTCCACTTAACCCATACAATTACAATTTCTGTACACAATTAATTACCAATAACACACTTATGCCTAAAACAAAAGGAAAATGAATTTATCTATTTAACAGGAAAAGAAACTACGTAGTAAAACAAAGAAAATGTATACAAAACAAAAAATAAAAATAAATTAACAACGAGGATGGGAGAGGACAAAGTGTGTGCAATGTTTTTCTTCTATTTATTATTATTTTAACGTCAATAACAATATTTTCAGGTTATTATTTTACACTCGTTCATAAATTTAATAATTACCAGTACCGTAAATAAATTCTCTCAAAAGCTGAAAATATATCCAGCTTTGTGTGGTATTTTCATTTTTACTTACTTAAATTTTTACATTAATTTTGTGTAAAATTGTGTGGGAAAGTTACTGTCGTGTTTTTACTTAATTTATTTTTGGATACGTAAAGGTTATTATTGGTCATAGATGTTAAATAAACAATCAGAGAAAACCTTAGCTCGCAATACAGGATAGTATTCTACAATATCCAATTAAATGAAAAATGTACAGTAACTTTTTATCAAATTCGCCTTAGTAAATTCGCATACCGCCATTTATTATTTTTTTTTTTTACAAAAACTCACTGTAACTCCAGAAATAGATTAGTTCTAATTCGGTATAAGCTAAAAAAGTTTGGTTTTGGAGATATTGTAAGTTAATAGTTTTAAACGGCCGCCATTTTATGCGATCGCCATTAATGCGAATTCGATAAAAAAGTTACTGAAGATTTTTAATATATTTCGACATATAGAATCCGATCCTTTATTTTCATGACACCCTGTATAGCTGAAATTCAGTTGAGAGGATTTCATTGGATAGAAATCGTACTTGTGTTCCCGAAAGCATTTGTTATAGAGTTACATTTTCGATTAGTTATATACACAAGGTGACTCGTAAAGAATAATATAAATATGTAATATTTCGTGTTTATTGCACTAAAATAATGGAAAACGTTCCTACAGCTTTCATCTGTCGAATGCAACCACCAACATTTATCGATGTTTAGTAATATCTACCCAACACGTTGCAGGCGTTATCACATAAGCGGCTAATATTAAAATTAAAAACAAAATTTGTTCTAATACGGATCTTGTAAGACCAACGCCTTAAACTATGTATTATGAACTTGAATGATTCATGGATGTGTCTGAAGTAGTAAAATAAAGATATAATCCTAAAAACATAATTCCATCTGTAGTTCAGTGAGTGGTTATTTAAACAAATTTATAATTAAAAAAAAAAACAAAAAAACAAAAACAAAAATGGATGAAATATTGAGTCCAGATTTAATATAGGCATTTTTTACAAAACCTTTACCAGTATACCAGTATACCGATACTGTTTTGTGCATTTTCACGATGGCAGCCGTTTTAATTGTTTAATGTCGATTACCTTGTAACTATTTGGTTGTATAAACAAATGACAAGAGACAAAATTTATTGCTTTTTTAAAGGTTAAATATCATCAAAGTATAATCAAGTTGAGAACGGACAAATAATTGTTGAGAAGATAAAAATAACATCAAAAATGTTGAGGGTTGCATTCTACAGTTGTAGGAGATAGATTGAGCAGTAATTTTAATTAACCTTTGCCTAAACTATAATTATATTCTAATCCAAATTATCTAAAACTTTCACTGTAGGTGATTTCATCAAAGGCCATAAATATAAATGGAAATTAATTTACCAAATGGGTTCGTGTTTTATTTGATTTTGTCTTTTAGTATTCTATTGAACTGTTCTACTCTTTATTTAGGTCGACTCTAAATTTAAAAGATGTTGAAAACGCAAAAAAAAATTTAACTTTTTCCATGAGGATTTTTATAAACTTACTATATTGTAATACTGATATAAACGGGACAGCTATAGCGTCTACTCAAACTTGTTATTAGCTTAAGACGTATCGTAAGCAATATGCGATAATTATCTTATAAGATGGATCTCACAAATACGGTTTAAATCATATTGTAGTGTCAGGTGTTTACTAGTACGATAACGACATCTATCGTAAGATATATGTATTAGACAACACGTCCTGACTATATCTTCGCTTAGTAACGTACGATAATTTAAAGCGTATTATCTTTTTGTTTTGTTGATAATAAATAACAGTCAAAATAGACACCTGTGAAATTCAAGACTAGATTAAAGTTAAGATTTGGATTCCAGTTGGTCACTGTAAAGATGGACCGTTGAAATGGAACAAAAACATTGCACAAACTTTCTCACACACTCATTAGATTGGTAGCCCACTGTTGTTTACTTCATTCCGCCTGACAGTGCCTGAGTGTAGTTTCTAACCTGTTGCTTGGGGTGTGCAGCTCCCTAGTGTGTCTTCTGTGTAACAATTTTGATTTTAAGTTTCACTGTGTATATATAACTGAATATATTTATTTTTTCATTCCAACATTAGTTAATTTGTTAACTTATATTATTTTTAAATGTCTACGTGAACTAAAAAATGTGAGTCGACCTAGGAAGTGATCAGATTCGTGATTTGTTGTTTGATAATGAAGAGGATGAGGAAAATTTAAGTTTGTTTGGTAACGAAGATACGGACAACGATCCGGATTATGTAGAGGAGGAGTCTGAATATTCTGAATAAAGCAGCGCAGAGGAAAAGGAAGAAGAAGTGAACCAAAGAAGGAGAATTGTAGCTGCTCTTGTAGGGGAAAATGGTTACAAATTGAGCTCGGAGGAGCCTCAACGGAGAGGCCGCCCGTTGGCAAGAAACTTGGTGACTCACTTTTCTTGTGTTAAAGGACTTGGAAAAGAGGTAAAAACCCCACTTGAATCATGGTTGTTGCAAATTGACAAAATATTATTAAAGAAATTTATTGTCCTCCGGACAAATGAAGAGATAAGTCGGAATGTTTTGCTTTTACCAAACATTCAAACCTACCACCATGCAAACGTTTCTTTGTAAAATAATTAACAAGATGACTAACAAAACAAATTGCACCGTTTTCCCCCCTTTAAAAAATTTAGGCTTGCTTCCTAAAATAGGAAAAATACATAAACGTGTGTTCATTTAGTTATATAATTCTGCTGTTGAAATATGTAATTGGTGTATTTCTTAAATTATTAATATCCATGACAAATAGAAATCTCTTTTCACTTATAGCTCCCATAATTACCTTCAAAATGATATGTCACACGATTGCTGTTGCTATTTGAAATACTTTAAGTCTCCTCTTTTAACCCTCTTTAACAATAGTTTAAAAACATGATATCCCATAAAAAATGAAAAGACTTATCCTATGAGGTTTGGTAAAGGTTAGAAGTTTTAATCTCTACTCTTTCAGAAATTACCTAGACGTTGAAAGCTTTTTCCACTTTGTATATATAAATTTCTTCTTAGAAAAAAAACAGGTTATATGATTTTTGAAATTAAGTCAGACAATGTATTTTATGCAATTTTCATTTTTTTAATGGAACAATTATTATTCCATATTTCTAATAAGTGGATTAAGAATGAAAGACGCTCCGAATGAAATATCAACGGCGTGAGTGAGGAATGAAAACCAGTTATACAAAATCATTTTAAAATATAAATGATAACTTAATTGTTTTCTATTATTTTCCCACAAAAAGTTTTTCCTCGACAAAAAAGAAAAAATATTACGTTTTTATTTTTATATTTATATAAATTAAAAACATGTTGAGCTAAAAATATATGATCCAATTATTATTTTTTTGTATTCATAAACAGACACTATTTCTTTCCCAGATAGTTGCTATAAAACTTGATATAACTCTCATCAATCAATATCAATTAAAGTAAAAATATCAGTTCGACGTTTGTTTATGCTTCCAAAGCAAATTGGGAAAAGAGTCACCGAGTTCAACCAGTGATTTTTGTGCATGTTCATTACTCAATTAATGCTGTCAGCATTCTAGGGCTTATATATATAGATGGGACACAGCACATTATTTACTAACACTGTGTCCCCAATCATAAGCGCTGATGTAAATCAAAATTACGACCTACGTAGCCGGACACTCCCACATCATTTAACTTTTATTGTTGGTTTCTGTGAGTGGTATTCAAGTATTCAGTAGGAGTAATGTTATTAACTGTATTTATTAGTATATTATTATTATTGTAAGTGACGTAACCCAATTGGCAATAGTTTCTTTGGATTTATAAGATTTATTCTTTAAATATGTTAAAACATCCGGGAATACGGTTCAAAGAACCACCAATAATAAAATATATTCATTGACTTTTTACATTATCCTTTTTGTGGTTTTATATGGATACAAAATACACTATTTTAGTAACTTTACTTTAAAATCAAATCTACTTATAATCTACTTTAAGATTCAGTGCATTAACTTATTGAAATATTGTGACAGTGTTTGTAACTGGTTTGACAGGATTGCTTTTATCAACGTTCGGAATATTACTTTGAATGTTGTGCCTTTCAAGAATTTTCCTATGGCAATTCATTTCAGAAGACATATCATACGCAATAAGAGAAACTAAAACTGATATTTTATTATCAGAATAATTTAAAGGATTATACACAAGTGATTTTCACGTTGATATTGAATATTATAACACTATAATAATTGTACTAACTAGCAGCGTACTAGTTATGATGAATAACTAGCAGCATACTGCATAGTGTTTTTAAAAGTATTAAAAACCAATGTAATTAAAAAAGTATATCTTATAGAATGTAATTAATAACACACACAGCCGATTGCATCAAGAACTGACTCGAGTGCATTATACAAATATAGTTTCTTAATGTGATAAATATGCAATGTGTCTGACACCAGTAAGCTTGTACAAATTTAGTCAAATAAGTATTTAAATGCATAGAACAATAATGATTAACAGGAAGGCAAACATTATTGTTGGATTAATTGTATTCAGTAAGATTTAAAAAGACCTCCTCCACACCCATATGTAAAGCTAATTAATCTCCTGAACGATTAAACCAGCTGTAACAAATTGTAACACATTGTCAGAAATGATTTATGATAAAATTAAGTGCACTATGTCATAATCAGTTGTGCATCCTACGTTATTGACATTTAATTACACAGTATATTAGAATATAGAATACTGCTAATACAACAGACTAAAGGCTCAAAGCGTAATAACTGAATGTGATTACAGTCACTATGTCACATCGGTTTTATTAACTATATTTCTGTATATAAAAATATTTTCTACTGCTAAAATGAATAATGTTTTAATAATTATCATTACAGTTTAGTTTAAAATCTATGTAATATTGTGGAAGACATCAATAATGATTTAAAATAATAGATTTTATAATGTTCGTGGTAATATTACTTGTTTGTACTGATAAGTAAATCAATAAATATATTCAAAGTATATCACATAACTTGTTGTTTATAGAATGTTATGTCCTTTTGTTTTATCCATCTGATTTCATTAAATCCTATCTATACATAAACGAAAGAATCACATTAATTTTCACAAATTGTGTTGCAAAGAATAAAAAAAAAAAAAAAAAAAAAAAAAAAATTTAAACAAATTTCACATATCACGAAATAATATACTTGGTGGCAAAAAAGTCCAGGGATGGTTAAATATTTTTTAAAATAATAAAGTTAGAGCTACAAAACTTGGAATCATAAAAATCTATTTTAACACATAATTCAGTGATCCGCTACCTCCTCTGGAGGACGGTCCGCTAGAAGTCAGAAGAAAATCTTAAATGTAAGCGTAGGTTGATATTCACAGCAAATTGAAGGTCTTTATTAGTAAAATACAATGCCCTTAACCCGAACTCAAACGGACAACTGAGTCAAAAATGACAACCGTTCAAAGGTTTCTTGAATTTGCAATTATTAGTTAAATTAATTAATGTGATGGGCTGTTTAATTTTAACACAATTAATTCAAAACTATATTACAATGAATGGTGTTGTACAATAATAATTTCTTATTCCTAAGAGAAAGTGAAAATAATCAATAAAGAATGATGGATTATCAATGATAGGCTTAAAAGAGAAAGTTTGTGACATAGTGATGATTCCCCCTAAAAACACTAAATTCTCTCATTTGTTGTGAAAAAGATTTCTTCTGTAAGTACTAATCTTAGTTCTAATTAAATATCCATTTTATCCCTAGATTATGCCAATAACAACGAGGTCTAATGAATAGTAACTCTAGCTTTGCCTGTGAAGGAATGATGAAACAGCCCATCACTTTAATTTAAATCATAGGCCGAATTGCAAATTCAAGAAACTTTTGAACGGCTGTCATTTTTGACTCGGTTGTCCGATTGAGTTCGGGTTTGCGGCATTGTATTCTACTAATAAAGACGTTTAATTTGATGTGCATATCAACCTATGCTTACATTTAAGATTTTCTTCTGACTCGTAGCGGGCCGTCCCCCTGAGGAGGAAGCGGATCACAGAAAATGTGTTAAAATAGATTTTTATGCCCAGTAACTTTATTCCAAGTTTTGTAGCTCTATCTTTATTATTTTTTAAAATATTTAACCGTCCCTCGAGTTTTTTGCCATCCCTTATAGAATATATTCAACACAGCCTTTCATTACTTGTTTCAGAATCTACATTTATTTCATGTGTTTGGAGTAATTTTATTAGCTATAATTCCACTGCAGAATATTGCAAAAATTCCATTATTCATTTTAAACGATCTGTCATACTACGTCCTCTGAAAACTTAGCAATATTCCAATATTTTGGCTTAAAATATTCTTTGTGTCACTATAAGTAGGCCTACATATATCAACAATTAGTAACTGTTATAATTACAAAAATGAGGGATCTGTTTATATCGCTCTGTGTTTCTAATTTGTTTTTATGTTTTGTACTTAGTTTATCGATAGTGTATTTTATTAATTTTATATCTATATTATTTTGATTTGATACGTCCGAAAGTTATGATAATAAAGTTACGTAAACCTAATCAAGAATGGAAACCATAGTAACTGTTCGGTAATTTATGAGTGTTAATGTATGAGTTTATTACTTACTAAATTTGAGTGCCGGAGGACCAGAGTCAATGAGAGTTTACCTTCCTTGAGGTTTCGTATATTGTGCCAACGAACGGTTCCACTTGATGTGTAGTAACTGGCCAGTACTTCTTCTTGCAATCACTTCACACCGACCGCACTTGACACTTTACTAGATATAAAAAATGTTTAAAAAGAGAAATATAAAAGTATTTGAGGTAGAGTAAATTAATATGAGGTAGCCGGAACTTAAGTCCACGAGAAAAGGCTTAGAGAGCAGACAACGCACCTGACTTCTACTAGAGATAGAATGAGAATGACTAAAAATTGTACAGGTATAAAGTGAAAGTTGCTGTGGCATGTAACCCAATTTAGAAAATGAGAATTGTCGATTTGACCTTAAACACTATTACGTAACATACAGGGGGCCTTGAATCCTCCTGAGGATTCAAAATAAACAAATCTGTACAAAAAAAATAACATAAAATTTAACTGTTCATAAGAAAATTAACTTAATTATTCTAGTGTGAATATTAGTCTGAGTTTATTCTAAATTAATGGGTAACGGGAAAACCTTGTGAGCTGGACGAGTCAAGGTTCCCTGTTGAGTCTTGAGGTGAACAACGCGCACTATCATTACCTTATCATTACCAGGGGACACATTTATGATTCTGGCCAATGGCCATGAGAGCGGAGGTGATGCTTGATGCACCAACACTAAGTCTCCGATGCGCAGATTATCTGTGGGCACATTCCATTTTCCACGTTGTTGAAGAGAGTGGGTGTATCGTAGAATGTAGGCCATCACACGTTGTAGTTTGCTGAAATGTGAGAATTTTGTGAGCAGATCCCATTCTTGAGGAGCAACAGATAATAAAGTGTTAGGCAACAAAGGCTTGCTTTCTCCAGTTCACTTGAGGTCTGCTGCGACGAAATGAGATACAGGCCATGTCTCTCTATGCTGTTGCAGCCATGGGGCCCAGACCACCATAATTAATTCAGAGGGTTAATCTGGTTGATTAATTCAGAGGGAAGTATTCCACGTGATGCACAGTCAGCGGGATTGTATTTACTAGCGATATGTCGCCAGCAACTAGAGGGTACTTGCTTCTGTACCTGAGCGACTCTGTTTGCAACATATGTCTTGAGACGATGAGGAGGTGTATTTAACCAGGTAAGAGTGATGGTGGAATCACACCAGAGGGTAACAGACGTAGTTATTTTCTTGGGGAAGATTTCAATGGCATACACCAATAATTGGGCGAGTAAGTGAGCTGCGTTCAGTTCTAACCGCGGAATAGTGAGTTTCTTCAAAGGAGCAACTCGAGTTTTGGACAACAACTGCCTTACTGTCACAGATCCGTCGTTGAGCTGGCATCTTAAGAATAAGACAGCTGCATATCCATTCACAGAAGCATCTGAGAAGCCATGTAGTTCTATGTCATGTGAATGAGAGATTTTTAGAGCACGAGGAATAGTGATATCTCGTAGGCTCTCTGAGGTACCTATAAAGGTTTGCCACATTTCAAGTAGCTCAGAAGGAAGAGGTTGGTCTCAGGCTAGTCCTTTGGTCCATAAGAGTTGCATGAAGCGTTTTGCCCACATGACAATGGGAGATAAGAAACCGCAAGGGTCATAGATCTGGGCTATCACACTAAGTACCTCACGCTTAGTAGTAGAATTGCGAGGTAGTCTCATGTTATAAGTGAAAGAGTCTGTCGAAGGAGACCAATGTAGGCCTAGTATGGTGTAATGAGGTTGGAGAGTTTCTTGGAGAAATACAGGAGTTTCTAGATGATCATCTGGGAGTCTACGTAGGAGTTGCATGGAGTTCGAAGTCCACTTACGTAACTCAAAACCTCCGCGACTCAGAAGTGAAATAAGCTGGTGCTGGAGGTTCATCGCTTCATCTTCGGTGTCGCCACCTGCGATGATATCATCTACGAAAGTTTGATTACGTAGAATCTCTGCAGCTGCAGGGTAGGAATCACCTTCATCTATGGCGAGCTGATGTAAAGTCCGAATGGCGAGGTATGGAGAACAATTTACTCCATAAGTCACTGTAGTGAGTTTGAAAGTTGAAAGAGGTTGATCAGGACTGTCACGCCAAAGAATCAGTTGATAGCACTGGTCTTCAGGGTGCATTCGTATCTGTCGATATATTTGACGAATGTCACAAGAAAACACAACATTATAAGTCCGAAAGATGAGCAACAAATCGCAAATGTTAGTCTGCATCTTTCTTCCGGTGAGAAGAATATTATTGAGGGAGAAACCATTAGAAGTTTTAGAACTGGCATCGAACACAGTGCGCAAACGAGTAGTACTACTGGATTCCTTTAAGACCCCGTGGTGAGGGAGAAAGTAGTGAGGATCAGTTAGGTTAGTGTTGTTAGCGACTTCCATATGACCTGAAATGAAATATTCATACATAAAATCTGAGTAGAGTGCTTTGAATTCAGGTTGCGCATTGAACCTTTTCTGTAAAGAATGAAGTCTCTGTTCAGCGGTTAACTTCGAGTGGCCCAGAACGGAATGTTCTTTCTTGAATGGTAGTCGGACACAATAACGGCCAGATTGGTCCCGAGAATGAGTGGTTAAGAAATGTTCTTCACATAGCCTGTCTTCTTCAGACTGTTTTGTCATCATAGGGGGCTCTTCTTGCTGCCAAAATCTTTGCAACGAGTTGTGTAAGTCGATGTCATTAACAAATGAAAGGGTTGCTGACATCTGAGAAGTGATAGTAGAACCAGTATGAGGTGCGCAAGGCGCTTCACCCATGACTAAATATCCAAAGTGTGATCCTATCACACTTGGTAGGCCAGGGCCGAGGTGGTGGGCTACCTGGTTAAATATTAGTGGGAATAAAGAGGCACCCAGAAGAACGTCAATGCCTCCTGGTATGTGGAATGTAGGATCAGCCAAAATGTATGGTTGGACTTTATTAAAGACATCAGGCGCAATTGAAACACGGGGCAAGTCTACACAGATTTTGTCAAGAATGAGAAAGTCTTGATTCATAGAGATCGTTTTTCCATTTAGAGTTTCAATGTTGAGATATGTTTGGCCCTTAGAGCGGGTTACAGCTTGAGAAAGTCCAGCAATGGCCTGAGAACTTTTGTTGCGGGGAGCACATAACAACTGAGCTGCTCGCTCAGTAAGAAAACAAGACTGACTGCCAGAATCAACGGGAGCACGGAGTACCTGTGTAATTCCACTGGCAGAGGTGAGTTTTACAAGCAGAGTGCCTAATAAGACTGTTGTGGACCGTTGATTAAAACGGTCTTTATCTTGACTGGTTAAAGTAACTGCAGGTGTAGTTTCCTGTGAAGTTTGAACAGTTTCATGAGATGAAGTTTGAACTATAGGCGTACGGTTTTCTTCAAAATGAAGTAATGAATGGTGCCTTTTGTGGCAATTAAAACGACTTGATGTTGACCTACAGTCATTGAGGTTATGGTTGCCCAAACATGAAGAGCATCGTTTATTTTCTTTAACGATTTGAAACCGGGATTTGGGATCCTTACTCTTGAAGATGGAGCAAGTATACACCTTGTGATCAGTTTTGTGACAAACAAAACATGGGAGAGGGTTTGAATTACTGCGTTTATTTCCATTAGTGTTGGAGGTCATCAGAGAGACCTTGTGATTTCCAATAGGACCCTTTTTGAATTTAGAAAATTGGTTTTTTGACATATAATCATGGCTTGACTCTGCAGAGGCAGGTTTTAAGAAAGGTGCAGAATGCAAACTAGCGTTTTCAATTTCGTTACAATCCTGATTGAGGAATTTTATTATATCTGCGATGTCAGGTAAGACAGGGCCATCCTCACCTTCAACGGTGGGATTGGAGGAACGGAATTGTTCGAACCTTTTTCTGAGGTCGTTGTCCATTTTTCTAAAAACCATAGCTGATAGAAGTGGGTTATTTTGGGTGATGTCCAGTTTTAACCCTTTGAGAGCTTGAATGTTTTCATTGTAAGAGTTGACAAATTTTCTCATTTGTTTTGGAGAATGATTTACAGAGGGTAAGTCCAAAATTTGATTTAGGTGAAGAGTAACGAGTCTCCTTGGAGAGTGGTAACGCTCTTTCAGGAGGTTGTAAGCCACTGTGTAATTAGAGTCGGAAATAGGTAGAGATTTAATCAAATTTAAAGCTTCACCAGAGAGAACACTTAATAAGTATTGAAACTTCGTACTGGGTGACAAAGAAGAGTCTTTATTTATACTCGATTCAAATAGATTGATGAAAGATACCCATTCTAGGGAGTCACCACTAAAACGTTTTAATTCGAGCTTAGGTAAGCGAACCACTGACTTTTGTACAGGGGCAGGTTCACTATTACTCTTGGATTGCATTTTGCTTTGAAATGATGTCAGGGTAGAATTAATATAATCCACTAACTCATCTGCACTATTAAGAGAAGCGTAATTAGGTTTAAATTCAGGATCACTAGCCAATTTAAGCTCCAGGTAAATGTCTAAAGCATCAGAAAATTCTTGGCGAATCTTACCGACAGATTTTGCGCGCACAAGGAATTTTTGAAGAATATCCTTATCAGAAGTTTTTTTTGTAAGATCAAAAATCATTTGAATCTGTGAGAATGCGTTCTCCATTTTTGCTTTGACAACTGCAAGTGATTTAGCCATTTTACAAGTTAATTCACGGAAGACACTAAATTTATTTATTTATCTTGAAAACACAAAAAGAGGTTTATTTTAAAACATAGGCCCTCAACTTAAGAAATATGGTGAAGTCTACAGTATAAAGTACAATAGAAAGTCAAAATAAGCAAAACTGAATTAAACATAAATTATTTATAATGCAAAGCTGAATAGACCCTTTTTTGATAAACACATGAGGTATGTCAATAATATTAATAAATTTGAATACCTTTTAAACTTTCTCCTTTTGTGACCTAGTTTCTGAGAGTAACTAAAATAAGTATAGAGATAACATATGAGCAGGTAGTACAATACAAAGGTCAAAATATTTATAAGCTAGATTTTGTGTACACACTAAGTGAAAGTATTAAATTTACAATATTATCTCTATTACAAGTTTAATTTTATTGGAGATCATATTAAACTAAAATAAGACAAATCGACAATTCTCAAAATAGAAAATGAAAGTGAACTTTAACTGTTTGTACTGTAGCGTAGTGAAAGTTAGAGAATACAAATCTAAAGTGAAAGTTGATAGTAAGCAATTTGAACAGAGTTTAAACCAAAAATAGAATAAAATATAATGGTATTAAATGAACTGATAGACTGGTTTTTTATCTTACGTCTAGTTAATGAATAACTAGATCCGGCCCGGGGGGACCAAAAAATGTTCGGTAATTTATGAGTGTTAATGTATGAGTTTATTACTTACTAAATTTGAGTGCCGGAGGACCAGAGTCAATGAGAGTTTACCTTCCTTGAGGTTGTCGTTATATTGTGCCAACGAACGGTTCCACTTGATGTGCAGTAACTGGCCAGTACTTCTTCTTGCAATCACTTCACACCGACCGCACTTGACACTTTACTAGATATAAAAAATGTTTAAAAACAGAAATATAAAAGTATTTGAGGTAGAGTAAATTAATATGAGGTAGCCGGAACTTAAGTCCACGAGAAAAGGCTTAGAGAGCAGACAACGCACCTGACTTCTACTAGAGATAGAATGAGAATGACTAAAAATTGTACAGGTATAAAGTGAAAGTTGCTGTGGCATGTAACCCAATTTAGAAAATGAGAATTGTCGATTTGACCTTAAACACTATTACGTAACAGTAACATCGATTACAAAAATATGAATGTAGCCAGAAGACTACTTTAATCGCGTATCTCGAAATATCAAATAACTATAACAACGAATGTGAATATACAATATTGCCTTTAGCATATATGCGAGAAGCATATATTATAAAGGACGGAAGTGAATAAATTGATTCCAAAGGTTGTGAAGGATAATGACTTCCGGAATTTTGTTTCCTTCCTAAACCTAATCAGAGTTCAGCCCAGGGGAGAGACTTTTACTTTAATTCACTTTAATATCTTGTTTTTAATGGGGGGTTTAAAATAAAATCAAATCATATCACTTAAAAAATATGGAGACGGTTTTAAAATCAAATCAAATCAAGGAGACAGATTTGAGGAATAATGATGTTGTCCAAATAGCGATAAATGGAAATGCAATTCAAGTGACCACTCTTTTAGTCATTTGTTTTAGTCACTCTTTTAGTCATATTATTAGTTTTATGATATATTGTCAAATAAGTCCTAAATTTCAATAGACATAATAAGATTAAGTTGCTGTTAGTTAGTACATGTGATTACTAATACAGTTACATGTACATTACTGCACTGATTCGTATTAGACTGTCCATTAGAGCTATCCTTTCACGTACAATTATACAACTGAGTGCAGATTTTGAATTCTAATTTTTATATAAATTAAATTTTAATACTCTAAATACACTAATAGATTTACATATTGTTAATGGTAAGGAAAACATATTGACTTATTCAATTTTATATCTAATTAAATATGAAAAATAGTACTTAAAAAAAGTTAATATTTGGTTTATAAATCCTCTTCAGGATTTTAAAATTCTAATTGTATTTATATTTCACAGCTTATAGCTTAATTATTTACTCCCATTAAGGCTTGCTCCCTTTGTAATAATTTGATTAGATTCAATTTCTTATGAGTTACATGGTACTTAATAATTCCAAAAAATCTGATCTTGTTTCAAATCAGTAGAACTCAATAAGAAGTAAAAAAAAAACCTTTTCATGTATTAAGAGTAGATAATTATATATTTAGTCTTCATCTTCTCTTGAGTGTTAAAAATATCATTATGCACTAATTAGACAAAGAGTAATGTAAGAGTATGCAGTCATGATTAGTTGATACTACTTTCTTGCATTAAAATGAAATACAGCAGCATTGACGTATTTCATTATGAGGTATGACATCATTACGCACAACCATTTTTACGTCGCGTTTGAGGCATGTTCACCGCGTTCGGAACTTGGCATCGTCGTGGTTTTATCTTTGGTTGCGCTTTGGGTTACCAGATCAATTTTGGTTGTAGCTGGGCTAACCGCAATCGACACCAAATTCAGGATAGGACGGCATCAAGAAGGCAGTACAGATCTTGCTATACCCTAGTGACGGAAAACCTATTATGTGGGGAGTCTTTGGAGGGGTTTGGGGTGAATTCCCGGTAGCTCGACATGGCTTGTATCGAATCGTTCCAATTTATTTAGTTTAAATTATTGAAAAGTCAATTCAATGTTTCAAAAATTCAAAATCAAATGTCGACTAACTTTCGGTAAACGGCTATTCCGGTATTCTCGGAAACGCCGGTGAACCATATTGACTATGAGCCTCGATAATTAAATTTATCTCGAGGTGAGTGGAAATAGGCTTTCAGTTTGTCAACCACCAATATTAAAAGTTTTGTTCGATATAATTGTTCAGTATAGTTTATTCATTAAAAGCTAGTTATCTAAGAGTAGTATTGGGTTGGACGGTTTAAGTGATTTAAGACCTCATTGGGTATGGGCGACCAAATGTTTCATAGCTAACCTTCTCCTAAGTTAACATAACCCCGGGTCTTTGCCTAAGGTCATTAACATGAACATGATGCAACAAAAGACAGATTCAATTTGTAGTTAAGAGTATGTGAAACGACCGCCTTTAATTTTGGAGTCGAGAAACACTAACAGTCAGACTCCATGTCATAACCCTCAACCAGTCCAGTTAACCACTTCTACTTTACTCCGGTTTCAATTTAAGTTTGTAAGTTTCGAAATTAAAATATTGGATTAGTTTCCACGTAGAGTCCCTGGGGTTTTCCGAGGTCGTATTATTGGTCCAGGTACTGGTATTGGAAAGTTCCCTGTTCAGCTGTAAGGCCCAATATGCCTAGTTAATTTTCAAGGATGGTTGAATGAATCGGGTTTTCAGTCCAATTTAATATGATTTATGTATTGATTAAGCCACGGACCCTACAGAAAAACCCATCTGGTTGGTAAAAATAAACATCAGAGATAGGCCTAACGTTAATACCCCTTCACGGTTTTAGCAGATATAGGCTGCTCACACTTTTTGTCGTAGCTCCGTAGAAATTTTTCGCCTTTGACTAACATGTTTTTTTATTCATATATCGTTCAGTTTTGTCGGTTTCTGTTGGACCTAATAAACAAAATTATTTCTTCCCAATATATATATTTTTTTTCAACATAGGCTACTCAATAAATTATTCTTTTTTGGCTTGTCTTTTTTTGAACTTTGTTTACTACTTACCTACCATATTCACTGTTTAATACCATTTTCATTTACCAGCAGTTTTGTTAGAGATATCTGAAAATGGATATCAATGTAAGTATATGATTGAAACATTTTTTTATGGACACCTGAGTAGGTTGATTTCTATTTCTTTCTTAGCCTGGAATGTTAAGGAATTTATCGATTATATATCTATAGAAACATTTTGCACTACTGATGATTTGTTTGTAATTTCCTTTTTTGCGTTTATTGATGACGTCAGATTTATTTCTTTTCCAACTTTAGCGTAGGCATATGTAAATCAGCACAAATGCATGGCCATTTATTTCTATAAGCTTTTTATTTTGGTTTGGTTTAGGTGAATCATGAGGTTTACTTGACAAATGATATCTATTACCAAGATATTCAATGCTTCTCTTCCGACTTTGTCATTAACAACAACCTCGAGCACTGAATTTTCACTGCAATGTCTATTACTGAAAGGTGGGGTGTTCTTAAGAAATTACAGATATAAATTTTAGGATATTTTCGTGATTTTTGTAGCAACCGCTATACTTAATTGATTACTCTTCGGTGCTTCAGAGTTCTGACCTCTAGATCAACTCTTCTCAAAAACCGTCTATTCTCCTCTTTCTTTCTCCATCATTCCACCTTCGGTATACAAAAATCCTCGCCCACATCCTCTATACATCGTTTCCTGGACCTCTCCTCTAATCTTTTTTCCCAGGCGTCTCCAGGAACACCTTTTTTCAGGACTCTATCTTCCGATATTTGTTGATCCTGGCCATCTGATCTTACCTTGCTTAGCAATTGTAACTATGTCCGGTTCTCTATATAAATTGTACAACTCGACTTTTGTTTTAATCAGTACTTGTCAATGAAAAGATAATAATGAACTTTGAAAAAATATAATTACTGTAATTATGTATTTTAATATGGGTCTAAACTTGCTACGCTTATGTCGTAAACATGTCCTCAGAATAAATGGTATTTGATTAAATTCAAGTTTTTAATGACTCCTATCAAATTTCATATTTACATTTTTAAAATTATTCCTGAACCTTTTTAGTTGCAATTTTGCACAAGGATTTGGGTATTAAGTTTGTTTACCCACATAGCTCATAAACTAACTTTTTTTTTGGAGAGATGGCGACCAATCAGTTTTGTTTGGGTCCAAAGAAGTAATATTTGATTAAAGACAGTTTCCCAAAATTTTGATTAATAAAAAATTCCAGAGAAATAAACTAAAATATATTCACAAAATAAATTTGATTAAATCGGTCCAAGCTTTCAGAATTTAATACACAAATAGAAGACAATAGTCATCTTTCCAAAACCACTTTTTTGGACTCTGGTTATTTAAGAATGTAAATGCTTAAAAACACAACTTACATTTTTTGACTCATTACATAACTTTCTCTATTTTACATATATTTGATAAAGTAAAACTCATTACAATTGTTAACGTTAGTTATAGATAACTAAAGCGGCTTATTCTGATCTTTCACTCTGATTGTTACTTAAAGAACTAAATAAAATATTACTAATTATTAAATCCAATTTGTAATAGTAGCAATATTATTCATACATTGGTGAATTGCCATAATCAAACTTTAGTTATAATAGAAATACATTTCATACCACAATATTACAGGATATTTTTTATAAGTTTGCACAAGCTGTGTATTTTTATTGCAGAGTCTACAAAAATACGGCAAGGATTGTTCTGCATTCAAACTCTAACCCATTAGCCCAGTTAACTTGACACAGTTTTCTTCAATAAATACTCAGTTCTAGAATTGGGCCATTTCTCAATATAAACAGTTTGGTATAAGGCCAGAATCCTTTAGTAGAACGTGTAAGTCAGATTTTATTACAGAAGAAAATAAAACGAGAAATGAAATGTTATAACATTTGTTTTTTAAATGGGCTAAAACCTTGTTCCAAACCTTCTGTGGAAAACCATGAATCCCGAGGTACCTAGCTGGGTCTACACTTCTTTTTCATATAGTCTTGGATTAAGTCCCTCTATTTTCTCTCAAGTCTGTCTAGGGCTAAGGTTTTTTATTTTATGTTCTATTCTTACTTTTTTTATCGAACAATTAAGACCGAGATTTTTGTTTTGGTTTTAAACTACAATGGGAAAAAGAACAAAGATTCATTTCTGATTAACTTAACTTTACCGGACCTACTAATTTTGGCTTTTTTATAGTTATCGCTACTTAGCTAAAACGTAAATCGTTTTAGGAAATAATTTGTTTACCTGTGTATCCAATATTTTATTGTTTTGTAGCTAGATTGAAGAGATAGGCATACTGTAGATTAACACAAAACACAATCATACAGATATTACTATCATAATAACAATTAAATAGGTACACCCAATTAAAAACATCAATTTGAACCAAGGTCGCAATGATTTTGTTCAAATATGTAATCATGGTTAATCATCTATGACATGGTTCATTCCTACAGGAAACTACTATCGGCTTCTATGTAATTAAAAACCACATACGGGAGAAGAGGATTATATTTTCCTACTAAAAATCTTTCGAAAAACTTTAAAAAAATTTTTTTAACCATATGGTGGACCGTAAGAAACTATGAATGTTAAATTAGACGAAATTCGCAATATAATGAAATGAAAAATGCAGAATAAAAGAAGGATATTTGCATCACTTTGGTTATTGAGTATAACGTTTGAAACTAAATGGTGTACATACTTTTTCACTAACACATACTTAGAGAAAATACAGGCACTGTACCTACTTTGATATTTGAATTTCGTTTCTAAATTGCACCTTCACATGGTATCAAGGTGTCGGCAAATCGAAAATGTATTGTCACCTAACAGTTCTTTCTGAATCAAACCAAATTTGATATATTACAAATCGGAACGCTATCACAACTTTATCAACGCGCTTCCCTCATGTTAAAAACTGGCTCTAATTGCCTTATGGCTTACCATATTTACACGTGTCCGCTCGTGTAGGTAAAGCAGCGCATAGTCCATATATTATAGAAAACAATTTTTCATTTTTAAATTGTAGCTATGAAAGCTATGAGGTGGATTAAAAATCATGAAAACATCGTATTGATCGACGCCGAGACCAAAATATGTTTCTGGAATATTATCTGTTGTCTATGCAGTGATCTACAGAACAAAAGTGTCAACCGATTTTGATGAAATTTAATATGTTTTTATATTTTAATCATATCTCGGTTTATTTGATTTTGTTTTTATTTTATTAATAATAATGATATTTTTTTTTACTTTCTAACACACAAGGAAAGTTATTTGATGCATCAAAAAAATCTGTGTAGAGTATTTTGTGGATATATCCGTTTAGAAGTCCCCTGAGTCTAAAAAGTGTTTTTAAATGATGTCTGTCTGTCAACTGTCGTGTGTGAAGAGCTTTTACTATATAAAAACAACTTTTTAAATTAATTTGCTACAGAGAAAAGTCCGATCTTATATTTAATTCCTAAGGAATTCCTCCGCCAGTAGCGTATTTCTCTACTATTTTTATTTTATTTTATCTTCCCCCACGGTTATCAACGAACACAACAATAGTTGGGTGATCTGATATTATTATACATTATATATTAAATCATTAATTATACATTGAGAATTTTTCTAAGTTCCACTCAGACTGTCAAAGTAAGAGTTCCTCAAGGTTCGTTGTTGAGTCTTAGAGAGTTCTTAATTTATATAAATTACCTGTTTATATAACGATGAATGGTCTAGTTTCCAGAAATTTCCTAAGACTTTAACGATAACTAATTGCAATGGTATAGCTTAAATGTATAAATGTATGTAAGATAACTTATCAATTTTTCAAATAATGATTTTTTTAACAACCTGACTACTACAGCTTGAAAACTATATCAAAATATGTTATCAATAAAATGTATTAGGTAAGGATAAAATGAATACACAGTTTTCCTATTAAGGGGGTCGGGCCAGAAATTTTTTTAATTTTTTTAATTTAAAGTTTTTTAATTTTTATTCTATGTTATTTTCTGTTTATAATAAGTGATATAATAAGTGATATAATAAGTGATATAATAAGTGATATAATAAGTGGTATAATAAGTGGTATAATAAGTGGTATAATAAGTGATATAATAAGTGATATAATAAGTGATATAATAAGTGATATAATAAGTGATATAATAAGTGATATAATAAGTGGTATAATAAGTGATATAATAAGTGATATAATAAGTGATATAATAAGTGATATAATAAGTGATATAATAAGTGATATAATAAGTGATATAATAAGTGATATAATAAGTGATATAATAAGTGGTATAATAAGTGGTATAATAAGTGATATAATAAGTGATATAATAAGTGATATAATAAGTGATATAATAAGTGATATAATAAGTGATATAATAAGTGGTATAATAAGTGATATAATAAGTGATATAATAAGTGATATAATAAGTGATATAATAAGTGATATAATAAGTGATATAATAAGTGATATAATAAGTGATATAATAAGTGATATAATAAGTGGTATAATAAGTGATATAATAAGTGATATAATAAGTGATATAATAAGTGATATAATAAGTGATATAATAAGTGATATAATAAGTGATATAATAAGTGATATAATAAGTGATATAATAAGTGATATAATAAGTGGTATAATAAGTGATATAATAAGTGATATAATAAGTGATATAATAAGTGATATAATAAGTGATATAATAAGTGATATAATAAGTGGTATAATAAGTGGTATAATAAGTGATATAATAAGTGATATAATAAGTGATATAATAAGTGATATAATAAGTGGGGTACATATAAGAAGCATACGTAAAAAATATTTTAAAAATGTATGTTTCGCTTCACTCAAGGAAACTTTGTGGCGTTCAAGCAAGCAACATGTCTTATAGTACAGCAAACACCTCTATTAGAATTATATTTGTTTCTGTTGGGTTGGTATAAGTAGTTAGTGTAACATCATGAATGCAGCTGTTTTTTTTTTTTAGCAGATGGAATTATTGTTGGATTGTATGTTTATGTTTTATGTAAACAAACCTGTAACCTAGGTAATTTATATTTGTGATTGTGAAGTAGTGCGAAGTAAGTTTTTATAAGTTATAAATTTGAGCGTTGTGCTGTGTGTTTGTTATATAAAAACAATGCCCCGCTCAAAAAGACTATTCAAGAAAAGAAAACCATTTCGTGTTTCAATTGTGTCTGGTGAATGTAGGCCTAGGCCTGTCAATCTAACCCCAACTGAGAAGACTGGTCCCAAAAGTTGTTCAGATAAAAAGCTTACGCCTAATATAAGTGTTTATAGCAAATATGATTATGATACCAGTGAATACTTAGTTATAGATAGTGGTATTTTAAATAAATTAATATCTGAGGTAGCAGTATGCCGAGAATGTGGCGGTAACCTATCACTAAGTATTGAGCGAAACATAGGCCTAGCAACAGAGCTAAAATTTACCTGTGATAGTTGTTTGGAAACAAGGACCAACAAGTATTTTACCTCTACTTTGTCTAACAACACTGAAGCCCAATGTGTCAATATGCATGACATAAACTTACGCTTTTGTTATGCTATGCGTTGTATTGGGAGAGGCCAAAGTTCTGCCAATATGCTTTGCGGAATTTTTAACTTACCGATTGTCCCGAGAGTGAACAGGTATGTAGATATTTTAGTTAGAGCGCAACTTAGGTTTGTTCAGATTCAATGAAAAGGGCAGCAGAGGAATCAGTGGCTTTGAATGATGGTAGCCGTGATGTTTGTATTGCCGTTGACGGCAGTTGGCAGAAAAGAGGCCACACATCTCTTAACGGCCTAGTGACAGCAACAAATGTTGATTCAGGCAAGGTATTTGACTATGAGGTGCTGTCAAAGTACTGTAGATGTAAAGAGAAGTACCAGAACCAACATGAGAATAATTGTCAGGCAAATTATTCCGGTGTCAGCGGTGGTATGGAAGTGGTAGGTGTAACAAAGATTTTTGAACGGTCTATTGCCCTACACAACTTGCGCTACACACAGTTCCTCGGTGATGGGGATTCTAAGGCCTATGATGCAGTTTCTAGTTTGAATGTGTATGGTGATGACTGTAAAGTTGAAAAATTAGAATGTGTAGGCCACGTTCAAAAAAGAATGTATAACCGCCTAAAAACTTTAAAAGCAACCTTCACAAAAGAGAAAAAACTAAGCGATGGGAAAGGAATCGCAGGAAAAGGCAGACTGACTGATAATGCAATGAAGCAAATCACTAATTATTACCACTTAGCAATAAAAAGAAATTCAGGTCCTAATGCAACATTAGAGAGTATCAGACGGGATGTTTGGGCTGAATGGTACCATCTTGCATCGAGTGACGAGCAGCCTATTCACGGTCTATGCCCTGCCGGTAAAGAAAGTTGGTGTAAGTTTAGGAGTGCTGAGGCTAACAAAGAACCTTACCATCATGGAGAACATTTTCATATTCCTTTAGTGGTAATGGAAGTGATCAAACCAATTTTTATGAACTTATCAGAGCCACACCTCTTGAGAAAGTGCCTTCACGGGAAAACTCAAAACCCGAACGAGTCTGTGAAAGGAGTGATATGGTCCAGACTACCAAAGATAGTGTTTGCGGGAATAAAAACTCTAAAGTTAGGAGTAGCAGATGCTGTGTCAAGTTTTAATGATGGTGCAATATCCAAATGCCATACACTAGAAGAGTTAGGCTTGAAACCAGGAAAATACTGTGTAAAAGCTATGTCGAGGATTGACAACGAACGGATCCGTAGAGCTGAAAAGGGGCGTGAAGAGCTGTTGAAAAATATCAACACCAAGAAGAAGGCAACCTTGGCTAAAAGAAGGCTGGAGTTGGAGGAGGAAGAAGCTGATGCAGAGGCTGGGCCTTCCTATGCAGCTGGAACTTACTAAAACTTCAAGGTAGGCTACTAATCTTGCGTTTTCCGATAGTTATGTTTTTTCAACTTTATGTTCCTTTTTCTCAAGAACCATAATAGTTAGAGACCTCAAATTTTTACCACATGTTTTTCAATATGTTTCACAACAATAGACATGGGGGGGGGGGGTTTTTTTAAATATCTTGCTTAGTTTCAAAAATTAAAAAATAATTAACGTCAAAAACTTAATAAACAAATGACCGTTTAGGAAAAAATTAATTTTTCATAAGTCGAATAAAATAATACGAAACTGCCATGTCTAAAGGTGTAGAATATATTGCTAAATATGTGGTAAAAATTTCAGACCATTATCTATTATGGTTTCTGAGAAAAAGGTACATGAATATGTCTTATTTAACATGGCAGAGATAGGACTGGCCGGAGATAGGAAAACTGTGTATTCATTTTATCCTTACCTAATACATTTTATTGATAACATATTTTGATATAGTTTTCAAGCTGTAGTAGTCAGGTTGTTAAAAAAATCATTATTTGATGAAAAGGTGATTTGAAAAATACACAACTAAGTCTCAAAGTCTTTAAAAAGTTCTCATGAGGATTTATTGTGCATTTATTCAGTCTAAATTGGATTATGGGATTACTGTTGGGGTGGTACATATAAATCCCACTTGAGAGCAGCAAGTTATTTTTTGGATGCATAGTTAAGTTGTTTAAATCTTTAAAACATTTACACCATCTCCACAAGGGCAATAACGTCCCTGTAATATGGTTTAATTAACATAAAACAAACCCATTTTTCCATTAAAATATTTTCCCAGGCTTTAATATATTAACACACATATAAACTGATTAATTTATAAAATAGGGTATATAACATATTTAATGTAAAACAAATATTCTATTTCAAAACATAAATTTTGTCCAAATATATTGTCCAAATACTTCAATATCGGAGCTTGTAATATTTATGAACTGCTACAATCCATTATGATGCTATTATTTAAATGTAAAATGTAATTTTTCTAATAGAACGACAATCTTGTAATGCATAATTGTGTTGACTAAATATGGAAAGGCTTTTTAACACTTAAAACTGAAAATAGCAAATATTATCTTAGTTTGAATTCATTAAATCGATTGTAAAAAGTTTTCAGTAGCAGGATTACAAAAAATTACCTAAATCAAATTAAACATAAATATAAAATACAGATAAACAAATATTTAGTCTATGACGTGAGAGGTTTCTTGATGTGAGAAATAACTATTAATTATAACATTTATCAACTACATTGTTTATTTAATGACTGAACTAAGAAAAGGTATTTAAAATTTTAAAGGATTAAATAAAGTAATAAAGCTAAAGTTTCAAAACTATTTTAATACTATAAATGAGCTACAATAGTTTCGCCTTGCGGCATCATCGGGCAACATTTTTAGCTCATTTATATTATTAAAATAATTTTGAAACTTTAGCTTTACTGCTTTATTTAATCTTTGAATATGGAGTAACAAGAAATATCTGCTGTTACATTAAAAATTATTTCAAATTTTAAAATTTAACAGTAGTTTTCCGTTTTATGAAATAAATTTAATTAACAATTGTTTCTATTCTGAATTGAAATAAGTAAATTTAATCTCTGTAAATGAGTTCACGTTATACGAAGAGAAAAATTTATATTGGTCACAGCAGGTTTTGTGTTGCAGCAAATAACACCTGTGAAGAATGTAATGGGATAGCATAATATCATCCCCTAAATTTGATAGCAATTCCTTATCTAGAGAAAACAACTATTCTAATAACAACAAAGTTGAGATATTTAGGGTGAAATGAATAATACTAATTTATTTAGCTGTGATGAAAGCAAATCAAATTTTATGACTCCACCTTGCATAATATATTATATAAAATGTTTTATATTTACCGGTTAATTAGAAACACAATTTTTATAATTTAAAAGTATTATTTATAAAAAAATACCTGCCCGTTATTACCTGAAGTAGCAAGGAAAGTGTAAAGGGATATATATATGTATATATAATTTCAGAATAAAACTATACTTATTTGTTAACCTAAACTGCAGACAAAAGAAAAAAAAGTTGTTAAAATTGCTAATTCAAGTAACACTCCACCCCCTTCTTTATAAAGAAGTCTAGTTAAAGAAAAAAATACACTAAAAAGCGAGACACAACAGATAATCACCAACAAGACATCAATTAATATCAGTTAAGAATCACTCCGATCAATTGATAGCAATAGTGAGCTTTATACTTAATTTATGAACACTCTGAGTTATAATCCTTTTAATTAGTTGAACCGTTTACAATTCAAGTATCAGCTCTCTATTTATTCAGTGACTTTTCTTTCTTGTTGTTGTTTCCTTACTACAGTTTTTATCTCTGTAGTTAGGTTGTAAATAAGTATTAAATTGGCTTATCAGAAATAAGGATTCAATAAATAGGCAATCGACGAGAACAGACAAAATATTGAAGATCAAACGTAAATAAGATGTTACAGATTATAAAATAAGTTTTATGCTAAATTAAATGAAACGGCTAAAATAGTTTTAGCTGAAACATGTAACAAAACACAGAATTTGTAGTAACGTAGACAAATTGAAGAAATAAACTAAAAATGAGAGAGAAATAGCCGGGTGTGACTGTGTCGCGATTATGAACAGTTAACATGAAAACGTGTACCATGTTCGACAAGAGATCGTTGCTGTTGTACCTTGATGTTAATATTGACGGATAAATTGATAACTTGATTGATGATGCTGTAGCTGCAGTTGTAACGCAATCGACGTGTCTGCATGAATAGTAAACTCGGTTACACTAGACAAGCACTAATCAGGTATAACTCACTCTGTTCTGTTGTACCTTGATGTTAACATTGACGGATAAATTGATAACTTGATTGATGGTGCTGTAGCTGCAGTTGTAACGCAGTGGATGTGTCTGCATGAACAGTAAACTCGGTGACACTAGACAAGCACTAATCAGGTATAACTCAGTCCGGTCTGTTGTACTTTGATGTTAACATTGACGGATAAATTGATAACTTGATTGATGATGTCCAGTGATTTTCAACATGTATTGCACAGATTAAAGTCAGACACTGTTGTATTATTAAGTCGTGTTTTCTGTCCTTTCAATGAGTGCAGACAATATAGGCGATCATTACATTACAATTATGGGAAACAGAATGTTGACAAACGTATTGTAAAACGCGCCCTATCTGCCGTCCAATGTTTGTACATGATAAGTGATTACACAATACATTGTTACTTTGATATAGGTTGCGATTTATCTGTGGCAAAGTCTGCAACGGCGAAGGATTCCCGATATCGCTTACCTCTGTCAAAAGGGGTATGTGTAGAATCACTGGATTACTATTGTTATGATTGCTTGGCTCTCTAAGCTATGCCTGGGTTCTGATGTTTCAATTAATTATCATCAAATCAGTGGTTCAGTATACTAATTAATTTTTATTAACAATGACTATCTACTATCTTATTATAATAATACAATATCTTTATTACTACTATTAATCCAGAATGACTCTAATTATTGTGACTCACAGATCTGATTCTACGTTATATATTATTATTACTTGTGTCTGAAATAATTGCAAGGTTTAGACACGAAGTTTGCTCACCCTGCTTGCCATTCATGGATGCTCATCTGAAGTCTCAAAACTCCTAGGTAGCTCGTATACGCCAAGTCCGTCTGGCTATCTTCCAGAATTATGCTCCCAGGATTCTCTTGCTCGCCAAGTCCGTCTGGCTATCTTCAAAAATTCCTGCAGCACTTCCCTCGATTAATCTTGGCCCACTGACCAAGTTTTCTCCCACCCAAGGGTTTATATGTGTTTGTAGCATCAATGACGTCTGCCTTGCTTGCAAGGTAAGCAATTTCATCATTTTTTCAGGTCTGTCACAATAATTGTTGTCATACTGTGTTCCTAAAAAGAACTTAGACTATATTCCTAACTAAAACTATCCTAATTCCTAACATCACCGGCGCCCTCTAAACATCGTCTCGATGTTTTAAAAAAAAACAAAAAACAAATTGTTGACACACCATTTATGTAACTGTTTTACAAACATTTATATAAATGTAACAAATTCTCTATAGCTATGCGATTTCTTAAAATGGTTTACATTTTTGCGATAAATTGCACACTTTGGTTTAGCATGTCTAAATTTTCGCCGTAAACCATTATTTGCCATAGAAATCGCATAACACCTTAATTTGTTGCAAAATCCTCAGCATTCACACTACACACCTTGCCAAAGGTATGCTGAAATAAACAATCAAACTCCAAAGAATTTCCCTACTCAGCATGTTATATAATCTTCACATTACACTTCATTCACAATAAACCTGACCTAAGTATTTCTTTCAGTTCATTGCCTATGAAACATAAAAGACTAACTTAAACTATTAACTATAGACGCTGACAATATCAAATGTTTCAAAATGCATAACAACCATATATATATATTCAAAATTTATTAATTCAAACTGTATAATAAATAAATAATTCTTAAATCAACAGATTAAATACATTTACACAAAAGGGATTAATAATCTTCAGAAATATCAAACATTTGACAACCTAAAAGCGTAGAACAAGTTGAATATAAATGTTACTTCAAAACTTAATAATATTTCTCTCAAAGTTTATAATAACTATTTACAAATCAACTTTTCAACAAATTAAACAATTAACATAACATAGTAATCCGTCATAAATTTCAAAATAACGAAACAAAACACTAAATACAGATAAATTAATTGTCTATAACAAATTTTTCCATTTTAACGTTTATCAAGTAAATCAACTTCAAGTCTACATTCAATTAATAAAATCAACAAATAATTAAATAAAGTAATAAAGTGTTTAGTAAATACTAAACCCATGACCGATAAGAATTCAACAAAACTCAACATTTTTAAACTTTTCAACTTTTTAGTAAAAACTAAAAGCACGGCCGATGCACCATTTGTTATGATTGCTTGGCTCTCTAAGCTATGCCTGGGTTCTGATGTTTCAATTAATTATCATCAAATCAGTGGTTCAGTATACTAATTAATTTTTATTAACAATGACTATCTACTATCTTATTATAATAATACAATATCTTTATTACTACTATTAATCCAGAATGACTCTAATTATTGTGACTCACAGATCTGATTCTACGTTATATATTATTATTACTTGTGTCTGAAATAATTGCAAGGTTTAGACACGAAGTTTGCTCACCCTGCTTGCCATTCATGGATGCTCATCTGAAGTCTCAAAACTCCTAGGTAGCTCGTATACGCCAAGTCCGTCTGGCTATCTTCCAGAATTATGCTCCCAGGATTCTCTTGCTCGCCAAGTCCGTCTGGCTATCTTCAAAAATTCCTGCAGCACTTCCCTCGATTAATCTTGGCCCACTGACCAAGTTTTCTCCCACCCAAGGGTTTATATGTGTTTGTAGCATCAATGACGTCTGCCTTGCTTGCAAGGTAAGCAATTTCATCATTTTTTCAGGTCTGTCACAATAATTGTTGTCATACTGTGTTCCTAAAAAGAACTTAGACTATATTCCTAACTAAAACTATCCTAATTCCTAACACTATTGAGATGCTCTTTCCAAAAATATAAGATTTATGTTTTTCAACTTGGCTTTTCCAAAATGACCGACATTGTTTCAAAATTTTCAACATGTACACATTAGGCCATCTCAAATTAATCTTCTATACACAAAACCAATTAGATTATGATGAACTGATGTTGTTTATCACCTTTCAGATACGTTATAGATAATATTTCGTACCTTTCAAGAAATGATAGCCATAAGGATATATGAGGAAATTTAATTGACGCATAGTCTGGAAGTAAACAAAAAGGCAAACACAGAGCTCAGTCATTGACTCGACAAAATGTTTCCGAAGATTAAATATTTTCTAATAATTTGATATTATCATGTAATTATATATTTTTTCAGCATTAACATTAGTACTAAAAAGACATTTACATTATTGCTTAGAATGCTGATACATTTAAAGTGTACAAAGTGTAAAATAGTAAATATAATATTTACAACTTCATTAGTAATAACACAGACGAGAGTATAAAGATCGTCTGTGGTAATGTTTACAATCGAATCAGTGATAGTGACATATTTACTTTTAAACATTTTTTTCTCTAACGGTAATAATTATCCCCCCTGTAATAATATTAAGAACATAGTAAAAAAAAAAAATTGAATTTTTACAAACTTACATTATCAAGGATAAAATAAAGCAAAAGCTTAAAGTTTCAAATATTTTATAGTATAAATGAGCTACAATTGTTTCGCCTTGCGACATCGTCGGGCAACTGATAATGGAGTTTCAACAAGAAATATCTGCTATTACATTAAAGTTAAACTTACATTATACTACACTTATTTATATAGTCAAACCAATATTCTTTTTCGTTGATAAATTTTTTATGATTTATGTATATATGGAGTTGTTTATATTTATTTTCTTATGGGATTGTCTGATATATGATTTAAATATTCTTTTTTTTATAATTCCTCGGAAGTTATTTGGGTTGTTTCAGCTCAGGAATTCTTTCCCCTAAGTGAAGTCTTACATTCTTCTAAGGCAATTTCTGGGGTGCTTCTTATATCAAGAGTGAGATTCTTCCGAGTGGCCTGTCTACTATGACTGACTTCCAAGTATCCACAGGCTCCGTATGCGACATCTTTTGTCGGGTGCCATTCACTCCACCAAAACAGGTCATATTACACTGTCCCAGAAGAAAAGGGGGATGAAGTTATAGTACGGGGAGTGAAGGTGAAAAATGTATACACAGGAGTGGTAAGTATTGAAGGTTACATGTAAAGTGAAGATCTGAAGAGGTTATTTGCAATAAATGTTCACTGGGCAATGGGTTTGCCAACCTCTACACCAGAAATAAATAACCCAATTAATTGTAAAAATAGATTAATAACCTCCCACTAAAACAATAAATGATGATTTACAATATTATTTTGTTACAACGAAACTTTGGATATACGGTAAAGTATTATTACAAAACCTAATCTTAAGTAAAATTCAAGTTATCACATAAGTATAAAAACAGGTTTTGATATGCTACAGACGGTTTAAAATATCATATCTTAAACTTCAATTGCAGTGAGTAAATTTGAATATCAATCCCTGAGGGCTGAGTATCCTACTGTGGTTAGATTCTCCCTATCTATTAACAAAACCACAACTAACTTTGCTGTTTAGTTAAAACAAACTTCCTTAAGCTCACTGGTACATTTTGTACTAATTTACATAAAATAGCGATGGTAATTGGTTCTGTGTACGTAAGAGAAAAGTAGAACATTTTTTAGCGGTACTGTGAAAATATTCCAAGAAAATTTTAATTATAATTCTATTACTTCTTAAGATGGGAGTATTAATGATTTAATATATTTTAATTAATGCAATAACGATTAAGTGGCTAGAAAACATTATTACGGATGTTGATAATTGTTTACATTTCCACAGGCTTGGGGTTTGAAGATGTTCCTTAGTACAGATTGCACTAACAGTTGAAAGTGACTACCTTAGAACATATCATTTCACGTCATAAAGAAAATGCGAATGTGAAATAAACATATATCGTTAGGGTTACAGGAAATTTGGAAAAGACGGAAGTGAATAAATTGATTTGAACATGACGACACTGATTATGATTTCCGGAAGTGTGTTTCCGTGTAAACTAAATCACGTCGCTTTGAAAAGGAGGATGCTGATTTATAAAATGAACATTTATTTGTGCACATAAAGATACGTCCTTAGTTCTCGCGACATTTTCAATTTTATGTTACCATTTCACATATAATAAGCTGTGTATCTTTTTATCATTATTAAATGTTATTAATGCATGCAGTGATTTAAATATATTTACACTCATGTAAAGTCCTAGTTACAACATTTAAATTGTTTACAAAAATTAGTAAATTAAGGTAAATAAACAAATGTTTAATTAAAACACGAAATACAAGAGGTAATTGTAAATGAGACACTAAATATATTTTGTTTGGTTTTAACTACTTAAGATAGTGTGAAAAACAATATGCACTTTGGCAATAAATGGAGGTATGTCAAAAACAATATAAAATAGTTTTTACCTACAAAACCACTCAGCGTTTACATGTAGTCAAAAAATAAAATAAAAACATTACTCTGACAAAATATAAAACAATTAAATTAATATATATTGAATTACAATTAAATATTATATATATATATATATATATATATATATATATATATTATAATTAAAAACGTGTATTTTTTGTGTCATGAAATATGACTGCACAATTTTAATTAAGTTAATTAGAAGGATGGAATTGATAGCTAAATGCATAACACATCTGTCTATTCAACTGTTCAAGGATAAAATAAAGCAAAAGCTTAAAGTTTCAAATATTTAATAGTATATTTGTAGCTAATTATGTATTTGTATTGTAGCTAATTATGTATTTGTATTGTAGCTAATTATGTATTTGTATGTATTTGTAGCTAATGTATATAATTTAGCTCATTTATACTATTAAATATTTGAAACTTTAAGCTTTTGCTTTATTTTATCCTTGAATATGGAGTTTCAACAAGTTTTTATCTGCTATTACATTAAAATTCAACTGTTGTTAAATTGTATTAATTAACTTACCTCGTAGAAGTGTATATATTAAACCTTCTACACTAGTTTTGTTTGTATCAATGTTTCGACTCTGGAAGGCCTTGAAGATATGTTAAGAAAACTTCACTCGCTATGCTCGTTTTGGTGACTCGACCTTGATAGGATTTCGTAACTATAATAATATTACATTTTTTGTGAGGTCACAGTTTATAATAAATTACATTTTTGACAATAACTTAAATATTATTCATCGTAGAGATACGGGGTTGGTACCATTACATGAAAAATTAAAATAGGCAATTTTTATTTAATCTACTGGGTTAAAAGTAGAATAATATATGAGATATTAACAACAAAACTGTTTAAAATTACCGTAATTTATACATAAAACTAAAGTTTTTTGAATTTTAATAAGGTTTTTTATAATCACACTATAAAATCCTGTACTAAATTTAGTGTCATTATCTTAAAATTTTCAGCTGCTACTTTCACAAAGTCGACACCGATACGAACAACAAAGGCAGACGGACGGCCTGTTAAATCGTTTATTGGTTTCCTGAAATGTGAAGATCAGTCAAAAAACAGTGATCGATTTTTTTTTTCAATTATCAAACTTAACCTATACTATAAATAATTTTTTTAAATAATATAAATTCTATAAATAATACTGTAAATAATTACATAAATATAGATTTAATTTGTTACTTTAATCAATCCTACAAAACCTTACATTTTGATGTTATCAAGTTCAACGTGTTGCTATGAATTGATGGTAGTTAGCAAATGATTTTTTTCACACAACTATGTTTATGTTGATACAATTTTATATTTCAAAACTCATCTAAATATTGTTAAATTTCACCGCCAATAGGGATATAAGTAACAGGATTACTGTCATAAAATGCATGTGATATTAATTACGGCCGACGGCACAGATCAAGTGAGTAAAATGTAAATTGATTAGATCTGAAAAGTCTGTGACTCCCTTTTAACTCGATAATAATCCTTTACAGTCTAGACTTATATCGGTGCATTGATGCGTTAATTTGAATTTAATTTTACATAGCCCATCAAGTTGTTAGATTTACTTTCACATCCATTTTTACAAAATAGTGCAGATTTAAAGTTTTTATTAATATTTTTGCCTAAATGGAAATTGTATTTTTAACCTACTAATGCGATAAGTCTAGAGAAATAAATATTACTAAATTCCCCAAAACATTGTTATTTTTTTTACGGAAAGGAAAACACTTGACTGATTAAATATGAAACTAAAGTCCGTCACTTTGAAGGAGAAAATTAAAGTACAATATACTTTAGGATTGCATTGATATTTCATCCTTAACAAATATGTGTATGGAAGTGTAATAGAACATATTATGATACTTATTTCTACTCTATTTACTAATAGGAAACATATGATCTGAATTACTTGTACGTTACATTACAACATATAGTAATTACTATATATACTTTGTCATTATTTAAATGTTTTACATTATTGTTGATGCTATTAAATAAAATATTTAATATATGTTCTACAAAGAGAACAAAATACATTGGTTTTAAACATCAAATTTTAAACTGAAATAAACAAATATAAATAATTGATTTTTATGTTTTAGAAACTATCAATTGTCGTATTTAATTTACTTTACAAAATTGAAGACAAATTTGTGATTACCTAACAACATTGAATTACATAACAAGCTTCATTGTATTTATTGTCAAGAGAAATGACTGCTAGAGTTTATTGAAGATTTTACTCTTTGAATACAAAATTTGTATAAGAGGTAATTTGTGATCACGGTGGAACTCAAACTCAAGTATTATTTTAATCTACGATTTGTGGTTTCTGAATATAAATTCGTTATTTTTTAATTAATAAACAAAATAAACAGAAACAACATATCCTAAATCTGTTTTAGAAATACATAGATGTTATTACTATGTTCTAGTTTAAGTAGATTTAAAAAAATATATATAATAAACACAAGTATCTAAATAACTAGATACGACGAGGGTGTAAATTTACAGACTTATTGCCCACTTTTGAAAATAACTTCTTCTTTTTATTTAGTAAAACAAATCGATGGCTGTCTGCCAGGCGTATTTTGCCTCTGAAAATTGTCAATGCTGGTTGTGAAAATTGGATCAAATAACAGAAAGAATAAGGTTAAGGGAACAGTAGTTTGAGACTCATATAGGTTTGGCAGCATTTATTTATCGTGTAAAGTAGAACATCTGCAGAATATATACAAAGACAAAAGAACAATATATATTATGATAATTTAACCACAAATAAAACATTCATACGATAAATTGATTATTTCTTTATATTCCCCTGGGGATGGTAGCTATGTTACCGAAATGTCCATAATGGTTAATTAAAATGTTTAACATTAATTGTGTTGGTAAAACAGAATTGTGGTATTTCATATTTGATTTTAGTTATCTTGTGTTTAGCTTCAGAATTGTGTTTCTTTCTTACGCTACTAGTTTTAGTTTTATATTCCAACAAGGCTATATGTTACAAGGCTACATTAATAGTTTTCACTTTTTCATGTTCTAGGTTTATCACATGATATAGACATTATATTTATACTCTCGACACCTACTTTATTTGTTTTTCATACACAAATGGTGGGAAATAAAAGGTATCAACAATAAGTTGTAAAACTTTAGGAATATATTACTTTGTCATATATACTACGATACGTAAAGTCCGCAAACAGGTATTTATTTGAAAACGATAATATTCTTATGGGCTGCTTTGTTTAAGTCCTGTGAATGTATTTAGACATTCAAAAGTTTTAAACTATTTGTATAATTTTGACACAATTTACTACGTAATTATTGTAGCATATATTCCCAAAGCATACATTCCAATATGCTACTTGAAAATATTAATTTATTTAACGTATGTTAGGTCATACAATCTATGAATAACACATAACAATATTCACAATATCTTCAAAGTATTATGAATTTGCATTTTTGTTTGGATATTTTGAAGCTCTATTTACCTTGAGCAGGAAAATTGTATTAGGTTATAATTTGTTTAAAATTTCGATATATAATGGAAGACATTCAGTTCAAATTCTAAATATTAAACGTTTATTAAAGGTTAGGTTATAAAGAAAATTATATTTTTAACGTGGGACATGATTGAAATAGTTTAAATATTATAAGTACTGAATATCATAATAAAAAAGTAATTTTAATACATTACAATTTTAAAATTTAAGAGAAAATTTATACATTTTAAATGGTGGCCGTAATATTTGACTATGTACCTAGTTTTTTGTGGACAGAGAGGATAATTAAAACAGACTTATATGTACGAGTAACGTAAAAAAAAAGTAAAATATCTACTTCGCCACTACAGTAAGTCTAGAATTACATCTATTTAAATTCTTTCATTTTATTAATAGATCTGTTTTTAACTCCAAATTTTACTTGAATAATATTACTGAATTCTCTTTCAAGTGTCTTTAGCAAATTGGCACTAAACAACTCGTTTATAGCAGTCGTATTTCTTCAAAATCTATAAAACGTTTTAATGTTTACTTAGCTGATTGATTTCTGAAGGAAACAAAATAAAGACAAAGAAGGTTAAGACTGACTGTAAATTAAAGGTCACAATAAAATTATTTAAAAACACAAATTACACAGTGTTAAACTGTCGTATTAGTAACGGTTTTGCAACATAGTACAGACAAATGTTCATACTTCTATTTTACAGTTTAATACATTTTACATAATTTTCTGTCGGCTTATACATTGAATTCAATTATTTCTCCATTTCAATCTATGAATAATAAAAATATTATAAATTCTTCACTTGGTGCTTTACCAATGTCTCATATCAAGTACTGAACGTCTAAATAAAATACAGGAACTTGTATTCAATCGAAATTATACAGTTAAATTTATAATTTCAGTACATTTAACAGTAGTTGATTTTATAAATTACTTGATCAGAATCGATAAACTATTTTACATATTTTCTTTATTTAATTTGAAAATCAATGCGTAAAAGTTGTTGTTTAAATTAACTGTTACGAGGGCCGTCAGGAATTAATATGCTTGTAGTTTGTTTTAATTGTTAAAATATCATATTGATCAAAAGAAACAATAATAAATTAAAGGCTATTTGTGTAACAATGTTTTTTATTAAAAACATGTACTTCTGTAATTACTTACTTCAGGTACAGAGAATTCACTTTTAAATTTTTATTTAAAAACACATGTTCAATTTGTTTTCCATCACTCTCTAAAACTGAACTCGTAGCGGCTGCGTAGGTTTTCTAACATGACTCTGAAGAGAGGTTGATTCATGTTGAAACAATCTTCTCGCGTAATTCACCAATGGTTGCTGGTGTTCTTTTTTTTTTTAAATCGGTCCAATCAGAATTCCCCAAATTAAGTATCACGGGGTGTTAAATTATTGGAATGGGAGTGGTGTGAAATGTCTACTCAACGGTGTATCACGAAGTTGCCTACGGTGACATGAATCTTCCGAAGTGATATGACAAGTAGCACCATCCTGCTGGCACGACTTGGCTCGAAGAGGTAGGTTGTATGCTAGCCTATGTTAAGAAAACATTCGAGTTCTAGAACATCTGGGCACTCTGTAATTTGTTAATAGATTAGGTGGTAGACCTAATCTAGAAATAGAGAGATATCAGGAATTTTCCAAACTGTTTGTAGGTTTTCTTAAAATAGGAAATTTTAAAATACAAAATTATAAATTTTAATCCAGGTACACATTGAGAAATTAAAAAAAATAAATAATGCTTTTCACCACATGAATTCCAAAATAATCTAAAAATGTAAAATCTTTATAACCAAACTCAGAATAAATCTCATCAACACAAGGCAATGTAAGTATTTAGAGAATATAAATTTGGATATTAATTTTGAAAATACGGGAATCGTGAACATATAAATTATTACAATTTAAATTCCTACAAATTAGGTTTGTTTGGTACCAACAAATTATAAGCTGGAAAATAAAATACTTGGTTCTTAGTATACTAGAAATAGTTAGAGTAAGATATATTCTGTAGCAATGTATATGTATAAAAATCACGAGAAATATATTTTACTGAATTAATTCCTGTAAACATTGTAAAATTATCACGAGTACACTAAATGTGTGAATTGCTACAAACAAAGCCAAGGCTTATTACTATATCTCTGTTGCTTGTGTTATTCCACACAGTTTTTGAAACTCCAGACGCTATCTGTATGACAGTAGAAGTTATCCTGCCCCCTTAGATGACAACACCCCACATTGTGACCTGTACACATGTAGTATGTATGAATTAAACAGTTAGGAGAATATATTGATTAAAATATTAAGATTTTTCGTATCTACAACCACATAGACTCTCCATTAAGGCATGTTAGCTACGAAATTTCTGAGAAAAATATCTGTTCATCCTGGATAGACAGCTGATGTTGTGTCTCTATATAACCTGTTCAAAGACAAACTGCCTGGTTCATAATGTTTTAATACAAATAATGCAATCTAAAGGTGACACAAGTAGCCGTCTGGGATAGACTAAATATTTAACGTAATCAAAATGCTATCATACAAACCTTGTTTTTATTTCAATTGATTTTCTGAAACTATTCGTAATACAAATAGATTTAATCATTCAGTGGTGTGAAAGACAGCTACAATTGATGTTTGATACCAAATAATTAAATTTGACTGTAAACGTGTTTCTAAATTTAAATTTAATTTCTGTTATATTTATCCTAATCTAATTTCTCTTTTGTATAAAAAGCTATTATAGACGTCCGACATGTAAATCTTCAGAACAAAGATAGTTAATTATATATTTACTCTCTCTCTCTCTCTCTCTCTCTCTCTCTCTCTCTCTCTCTCTCTCTCTCTCTCTCTCTCTCTTCTTTCTCTCTCTCTTCTCTCCCCCACTCAACAATACTATTTTGGAGTTAAAAAACAGGCATTTATTTGAAAATGCTTATATTCTTATACAATTCCATGTTTAAGTCCTATGAATGTATTTAATCATTCCAAAATTTTAATATTATTGTATAATCTTGATACATTAATTTATAAAACTGTTGTACCACAATTTCCAATGATTAAAGGAACAATTTATTCTATTTTTATAGCGGATGTATAGCATTTAAAAGACCTAAACACAAATTGGTAACGTTTTATTTTTAAAACGAAAGCCTTATTATTATCATGTATTCTTACTACTATACCTGTGTCGTTTCTTTTCTTGGACACAGTTTCTCAATGTGCAGACGTTTCTGAATGCCACTAGGAGTTATCCTGCCTCCTTAGATGACAACACCCCACATCATGTGAATTGTACCCATTTAGTATGTATGAATTAGGTATTAATAATTTATTTCAGAGAATATATTGATTGAAATATTAAGGTTTAAAAGATGTTCTGAAGAAGGTGGACGGATGTAGCCGCCTGGCGTAGATTAAATATTTAAAATGGTATCATAAAATTGGTTTGTTTGCTTTGAAATTCAATTTATTTTCTGAAACTATCAGTAATGAAAATTTAAAGTGAAAAGAAAGCTATAATTGAATTTTTAAACGAAATAATTAAGTTTTACTGTTAAAGTGTTCCAAATTCCATGTTATTTTGTGTTATATTTTTGTATATCTAATTATTTTCTGAAAGAGCTATTACAGAGATTTGACATGTAAACTTCAGAAGAAGAAACATTCAACATATTTAATGTTTCTCTCTTCTCTTTTCGCCAACTATATTACTGTTTGGATTGGTTTCTTTAAACTGCCTGGGTTCTTTATTTTCAATATAATCACATCAGTGGTTCAGTACCCAATTAACCTTTAACAATAATAACCATCTCCTATTTTATTACACTGCTACAATAATTTTATTATTACTTTTAATTCAGAATGATTGTAATTGTTGTGACTCACAGATCTTATTCTACGTTATAGTTTAATTATCTGACTCTGAAATAATTACAAGTTTCTTAATACACAAAGTTTGCCCACCCTGTTTTCAACTCTTACGGATGCTCGCCCGAAGTCTCCTGGGAAGCTCTTACTCGCCAAGTCCGTCTGGCTATCTTCAAGAATTCCTGCAACACCTCCACATGATCAATCTTGGCCCACTGAACCACTCCCACCTAAGGGTTTATATGCCATTATAGCATCAATGATGTCTGCCTTGCGTACAAGGTAAGCAATTTCGTCAGTTTATCAGGTCTGTCACAATAATTGTTTTCATTCTGGCTTCTTAAAAAAGTACTTGAACTCTATTTCTAAATAAAACTATCCTAATTCGTATCACTACTTTGGTGTTTATAAACAGACAATATTTTAAAAGGTAAACATACGCTGCTATGTTTTAGTACTATTAATGTATTTATTCATTCCAAATAATTTGGAGACATTTACTTTAAACAACTGTTGTAGCACAAATTACCAATGACTAAAACATCCATTTAAAGTATTTTTTTTGCAGATGTTCATTATTTACAAGACTTAAACTCATTTTATTTAAATAAACAAGTCAAATTAAAATAAAATGTAAAAAATTCTTTTTAAAACATACTTTTGTTTATATAAAATTTCCAACTCACACAAAAATTTTAGAATTAAATTGGGATAAGTTCGCTAGTAATTCTCATCTTGTTATTACTGAGATATTAAACCTACGAAACAAATTAATAGCAAAATAACTGCATTTTTCAAACTATATTGATCATTGTTGTAATATCCTTATGAGGTTTTACCAAGTTTAAGTTTAGGCGACCTAGTTTTTTAAGTTTATTCACTTTTGGTAGTATCAAGAATAATATCAAAACTCCCTTATAAGAAGGTAATGTTCGTTAATGCCCTGAAGTTAATAGTGAAGGACTAATGTACAAACATTATCAGATTGGCAGCAGTGTTTACTTAGGTTCTACTAAGTTAATAACTTTGAAGTTTGTAAGTTATAATGTATTTAGTAGTTGTGCTACTTCCAGAGGGTGGGAACAATGAAGTTCTATTGGTAGGTCGTGCTCTAACTTCAGGTAGTAATAAGACATTCAATGTTAATTATAACAAAGTTCCCTAAAAAGGATTTGTTAACGAGGAAATAACGCATGATTTACTATAAAGTAACTTTATATCAAACATGATTATTATTTGTAAATTTTGTGCTTGATTATTGATACAATGTAAACTCAGTTTCGTAGCAATGTATGTGTACAAATCGGATTCAAATTGTTGGTAAGAGTTAATTACAATAATCACAATCATATCATGATTTATTACCTTTAACTAATATGTTTAACAAAATATAAAATTTAAGTGTGATTTATTAAATTTGTTTAAATGTAAATACTATTTATTATGAAATGAATGACATGTATTATTGTTCTTAAATTTATGGAACTAACCATAAAAATCTATGAATTCAAAACTTCAATTAAAAGAATTATGTCATTTAACATAGTTTAGATAGAATTTAATTTTAAATTAAAATAGTGCAGTGAACTACATTACATATATATATATATATATATATATATATATATATATGATTATATATATAACAAATCAGATTGAATTGTGTTACCTAATTCAACTTTATCTCATGTTTTTTTTTTTTTTTTTTTTTTTTTTAAAGTACAAGTTTCTAAATTAGCGATTAGCCATATATGTATGACTGAAACCTTATATTAACTTCACGAAATCCCTTGAATCATTGCTTCCTTTTGAGATCAAGGTCAGTGGTAACAATAATTTGATCAATATAAAACAGGAAAAAATACTAAAGTTCTACAACATTAAAAAACAGTTACTATTACAGAGTTTGAATTTTAGCAATATTTATAAACACATAAATGAAATATTTAACTTAAACAAGAAAATAAACCTACAGCTGTATATTAGAAATGAAATAGTATACTAATGCATGCTGTCTTCTAGATGTACATAAATATATATATATATATATATATATATATATAAATCCCACTATCATTATGGCATCATTTCATATCCATACAATATGGCAGCCCCTTAAAAGAATAGAGTATATTTCTTTTTAGAAATGTATAGTGGCTTTGCAAGGTGATATCAATTACTTTATACATTTTGATATCTCAAAAAATTTAAAATACAATTTTTTTTTTCAATCACTAAATTAACATCATTGTTGCAGCTTTTGACGTTTCTAACATTACGAAGGCCACTGTATATATTTTACATTGCGATACCATTATGGCAACTAAGGTGTATATTTTAACCACCGAAATATCACAAAGAGAACCGGCACTGTTGCCAGTTTGACATCCTGTTGGCCTTCTGTTTTACCCCAAGTCGCTTAAGCAGTTTTGAAATGCACGTAGACATTTGTTGTGTGTTATCGTCGTTTGGTAGTATTTCACTTATAAAATATAGTATTTTATAAGTGTTTATAGTATATCAATCGGCCTACCTGCTGCTATTGGTTCTTCTATGAATCACCAACTAGCCCTTGTGCTACAAAATCAATTTTTTCTAGATTTTAACTTTACCTAACCTTTACTCTAATTACTAAACTCTAAATATTATTTTTCGCAAAGTGGGTCCAAACACGGTACAATTGTGACAACTCTAACCGGGTTTTGAGTTTAAAAACTAGAAAATACTTAAAACGTGTCCTTTATCACGTGTTTTATATTGTAATAATCAGAAGTCTAATGTAATAGTTATCTGATCAATACAATGGAAAATGTTATTGTAAAGTAACATTTAAAACGAATTTGTAATTATTTGTATTTTCTTTTACTTTAGTATACGTTCACTGTTAGCCTATATTGATTCTGATTTAGATTCTTTGTTTTTTTTTTTTGCATACCGGTACGTTTGAAAACACTGCTAGAATTACTGTAATTATTATGTATGTTATTGTGATCGTGCTAATTCAAATAAAATGTCTATAACCATTTTTAAGTAGTCAAATTTATGATTTTGTAACCTACTGACCATAAAACCACATAGAGTTGTCACAATATTGTACCGTGTTTGGACTCATTGTGCTAGAAATAATATTTAGAGTTCAGTAATTAGAGTAAAATTTTAGTAAAGTTAAAATCTAGAAAAAATTGATTTTGTAGCACAAGGGCTAGATTATGATTCATAGAAGAACCATTAGCAGCAGGTAGGCCAAGCCGCACGTGTGAGTGTGTCTGCGCGTTGGGGAGCAAGGGTCACCCTAATCCTTTAGAGCGCACGGCTGTTTGGACAAACTATACAAAATATTGGGGCCATTTTTCAGAGGTGGTCTTTACTACAACCAATACATTATTGTTGGTAAATTGTTCGATTGTCAATGTGTTGACCAAAATAAATCATTGTAAAAAACAAATTAAGGTTTTGAAATAACTTTTAGTATTTATTATTATTTTTGGTGTGATAACAATGGTCCTGTGCTGTGAATAAGTGTGAAGCGTCATCCGTCACGCGTTACGCTTCGTGATGATTAGGTTTCATTCGTCAAGCTCATTCGGGTATTTTCGAGCGAAAAAACGAGTGTACTAAAAAAGAAAGTGCTGTATGCAAAAACTTCCCTAGAAAGCTTCAACATTTATGGTTCTGTACTGTTTTATAAAATAAACTATGCAATATATTTCTCGAATAAAACTTTATTTCCTTGTCCAGGAGACCTCGCTGTCTTATATAAAACCAACTAAGCAATAACTTTCTCTGATAAAACTTATTTTCTTGTCAATGAGATTCACAGTCCTAAAGAAAACTAACTAAACAATAACTTTATCAGATAAAACTTATTTCCTTTTCAAGGTGACCTCGCAAATCTTACAGAAAACCAAAAAAGCAATAACATTCTCAGAAAAAACTAATTTCCTTGTCAAGGAGATGTTGCAATTCTGAATTACGCAATAACTTTCTCAGGGTAAACAAATGTTTATTTTAAAGAGATGCTTTGCACTTTTATAAAAGAAACTATACAATAACTTTCTTAGGAACAATGAATATTCTTGTTAAAGAGGTGCTGTAATCTTTTATAAGAAAACTATGTAGTAACTTTCTCAGGTTAAATTAATATTCACGTTAAGGAGCTGTTGTACAATTATATTTTCAATATTGTTCTAAGGTTAAATAATTGCTCATGTCAAGTAGGTGATTTAGCCTACTCTTTTGCAAAAGAAACTATGCAATAATTTTCTTAGGTTAAATCAATGCAATAAATAATAATAATAGTATTACGTTATTAATAATAATTATTAATATCAATCATACAATGTAACTACTATATTGTTTGGATGTCGCCGTTTCGAATATTGACTAAAATTCAACAATTAAACAGCAGTGACTTGAAAATGGCTAAATAGCCGAAACGACCGTCGTTTGTATGGAGAATACGATAAGTCTCATAATTGTTGAAATGTAACTATTACTGTGAAATGGTTTTGATCACCATAGACATTTTCACTTCCGTCGTACAGTACACCACACACCAGATAAAACAATAAATAAAAGTATGTAAACATATACATATTGGGATGGAGTTTTATAATACTTAGTAAATACAAATAGTACTCGGTCTTCTACTTCTCACGCTCAGGCGGCCTCAATAATTCCGAGAAATGTATCGAGTATCGTTGCCAACAAAACAGTTTTAGGGGCTGGATACTGGACAGTAATATTCAACTTTGTCCACAGCTTTGAATGCTCAACTCTGCGTCTTGTGTGTAAAATGGAAGGAAACAAGCAACTGATATCAAAGCAGGTACGTTCAAGTTATAGTTATTAATGTTACTTTATAGCGTCATTAGTAATTTCATAATATTATTGTGATGCGTATGTGCTAGAATAAACAGACGGAATTAACAACAAATGTGATAGGCCTAACCCTGGATATGATGTATGAGAAGAACTACCGACATTTCATGTTTATTTAATAGTTGTACCAAAACCTGCTTGTTAAAAATAGGGTCTAGCTATTATTTAGATTTCTTAACTTTATTTATCGCTTATTTAAATTTTTTGTAGTGGATCCCACTCTTAAACCGAATTCAAAATAAATCAACAAAATTTGAAAAACATTATTATAATAACAGATATTGCCCAAACTAACACTATTTCAGATTTTCTAAGTACTGTCGGAATTTTACTTCTGTGTTTTACATAATAGTGGACACCACTTTTCAAAAAACCCATCAATATATTTAAAAAAATATCTATTTATTGACTGAGTTTGCCCAAACTCACAATATTTCAGTTATTCAATTTACTAAGTGGAAATTTGGCATTTCTTTTAATGTAGTGGATCCCACATTTTAACGAAATTCATCCCACAAAAAAATTAATAAAACTTTAGGTATAGATTTTGCCCAAACTATATACGTTTTTAATATACTGAGTAAAAATTTTAAATGGGTTTTAATGTAGTTGGTCCAAAAATAATCAAATCCAACCAAATCCAAAATAAACAATCAAGTATGAAAATATGGAACATGTGCACAGCGGTAATGCTGAGCTCGTTTTATTTTATTTTTTTAATAGAGAATGGATAGATATATAGGATTCAGTTTACTGCATTTAATTCAAAATTAATTAAATGTTTGTAATAGTCTCAACTGCATTCTTGAAATTAAAATGTTTACACATTTTCAAAGTGTTTGACAAATTGTGAATCTTTGTTGTTTATTTTCGTTTCTTTCTTCTTCTCGAATAAATGGTTAAGTATTAATATCATCACGTTTACATTGCAAAACAATATTTTAATGGGTATAGTAAGATTCTGCAAAAATATTTATAAGATGTTGTAATTTCTTATGTACTTATTTCTGAAAAACCAATATAGCTACACTAAATGTTATTTCATCATTATTATCATCAATATTCTCTATTTATTAGTGTATGGTATATTTATAAATATAAATAAATATAAACTTGTCTGAGCAATATTTATATAATCTTTTTTTTTGGTATAAGTGTAAGTTATTTGAGGTGAAATGAAAACAATTACCCTAAATTATAGAAATTATAAAACAAAAAAAAAAAAATTACGTAAACTAAATATTATTTTTATCAATTTTAAACCTTAACAACCTATGAAAATGTTTATTTGTAAAATAAAAAAACATCCAATATTGTCGGCTAAATCAAATGGTTTTAGTTTTATTTACTTACAACCAACCGTTAAATATTTATATCCCAATAGGCCTTTAGGGAAACGTTTTTGGAACGAAATTTCAAACTTTAATATTTTGTATTTTCCCAAGAAATAACTAAAAGAGACATCTTCTCAAAGTTTTCATTAAAATTGCCAGAAATTGTGGCTTCTAGATCAAACTATCGTAAATAGGCCTACAGTTTTTTTTTCTATAGATTATCTAGCAAAAATAGCATTACGGTACGATTTTGTAGGAACTCTTGAAGAAATTGATAATTTTGTAAGGAAAAAAATAATAACATTAAAAAATGGTTGAGGGATTTTGCTTATATTTATTAATCTGTTTGAAATTCATTCAACAAGGTTTGTAGTCCTTTGATTAAGTAGATGCCTACAGTAAGGAATCCTACCTTGCTTTAAAACCTATTCATGTCACCTGTCAACAAGTTTTAAAATATTCTACTGCTGCTCTTGAAGTTATTGAAAACTTAACCTTAAAACTACTGTTTCTAAGAAATATTGTGTTTATTTAATTCCTAGGCCAGTGGTTGCTTTCCCAGTAAACAGGTAGCAAAGAATACAGAGGGATACCATTGTATTCTAACAAGCTTCTGTTTATAACCATTTAGGCTTAAATGACATCTTTCAATCAAAGGAATCAAAGGAATTCCATAGTCAAACATGCTAAAAACTTTATTACTAGAAGTAAATAGGAAACTCATCTACAGTGGCAACTGATTCCACTATTTTATTTTTACTTTTAGGCAATTAATTTGACGTGTACCCGAAAACCGTAAAACCATATTGATACTAAAGTACCAGGCTGTCCTGTGATACGCATAACTCCTATGATGCCCGAATTCAACAAAATGTATTCTATGCATAAATAAATGTTCTGTGTAAATTTCATCATGATAAAACTAGTTTCAATAATTTTGTGTATGAAAAAACTACAGGTTATTTCTAATTTCCTTCCAACGGTTCATTTGGCCTTACACATTTTATAAAAACGATCACGAAAAGCGTATTTATAAATATTTTTCAATAAATCTTTCACAAAATGTTCTTTGTATGTTCGATAATAGACTGTTATAATGTCAATTATATCTAATCGTTTTAAGTATGTTTTTTGGTCAAAAAATCATTTACGCTTTATTGTAAATTGTTCTTCAGAGTAGGTTTTCGCTTATAATTCGAATATTTCTTAATATTGGCATATATATATTATTATAAAATTTCATTTTATGAATTTTAATTTTAGGATAATTAGTTTCAAAGGAAAGAAAACTGAATTTGCGATCTATGACATTAATTATTAAAACAAATATAAAAAGTGATTTATTTGGACGTCATATATTTTTTTTTTTTTTTTTAATAATTAAATATGTGAACGTTAAATTTTTATTATTTATTTTAACTCGAATAAGAATATGGAAATTTACTCATTTTTTTCCATGAAATATCAGCATGTAATTAATATGTTAGAAGTACGTACAATGTTAGAATTGAGTCGATCATTAGTTAATAGTTTAAGGTTATAGTTTTAAATACGGGACTGTTGTTTATTAGGCCTATTTGTTTATTTTTCCCATGAACTGTGAAAGGTCGCATGGTTCCACCAGTTTAATATATGTTATATTTAGTGGTTTACAATGTTTTAAAACAAATCTACCTGATCGTTTATCACTAACCTAGAAAATTTCTTATAGGCCTATTGTCTTTAAACTGTGGGGAATACCAGATAGTTTCAATGCAACAGTATCTTGCAGAGAGATTTGTTAAGTTTTGACATAAAAGGGTAAAATATATGTCTTCTAAGAATATAGTCCGACCACCACTATAGTTCTGGAATGGTCGTAGTTAGGTAGAGATTCGGTCACCTGGCACTAATCGGCTTAGCTTGCCCGGACCCCATTGTTTAACAAGACTGAAAAATTATTATTAATTTATGTGGGATTATTTTTATATAAGTTTTAAATATTGTATAAGGCAGTTGTGTATTTCAAAAGGGTAATTTGTCCCTTTCAACGAGTCTATTATCTTGTTTCTATTAAACTATCTCTATAGTTTATCTCTGACAGGAATGTGGGTACACATTGAAACGTCAAACCTATTTTGCAAGAGAAGTGTCTTTGCGGTTAAACCTCTTTTGCTGTAGGCCTACTAGTTACCTAAAAACTCTCTATTGTTATAAATGTTTATTATGGATAATGTTTAAGTAGATTTATATGATAATATTCTTCTGTAATACCTAATAAATATGTTTATGCATGGTGATTCAAGAAATATCAGGATGTAATTAATATGTTAGAATGTACGTACAATGTTAGAATTGAGTCAATCATTAGTTAATAGTTTATTTTTCCCATGAACTATGAAAGGTCGCATGGCTCCGCTAGTTTAATATATTTTATTTTAAAGTTAGTTGTTTACAATGTTTTATAACAATCTAACAGACTTTAAAAAATTATTTTAAAATAATGAAACAAATAATGGAAGTTTAAAGTAACATCCAAGAAATAACTACTAACTACATTATGTCCAGAAATACATACATAGTTGGAAGTATTGTTATAAAAACTCTAACTTTGTTAACAATTTTTTGCATTTAGGCCATAGTTTTGATCCCGAAAAGAATGTTTAAATCTTTTATATTGAAAATAAATGCCTATGTCTAAATAATTTAAAATGTTTAGATATTAATAGATCTATGTTATAATAACAATAATACAAATCTACAATGTTTTGCTTTTTAGGATGGAAAATGTTTTTATTTCAAGAAACTGAGAGCATAACGCCAATTTTTCAGCCACTTGTGCCGTACAGTGATAGCTCTGATGGAGAATCATCAAGCAACTCGATTTCATTTCCTGGTTTGGTTTCAAATTCAAATGAGCCAGTTCAACAAAAAGACGAGACATTTAATTTTGAAAGTTTTGTTCCTGAAGAAAATACTCAAGGAGGACAGATACCAATCAAAGGACATACAAAACATTTTAATTATTTACAGGGCAGCTATTTATATGATGAAAATTTGACTCGAACCAGTCTTGTGAACTGTCAAAACCCATCGCCTTCCATTGATTATTATGATTCGGATATTGACCCAGAATATGTCCCTGATAGTAGTAGTGGTAGTAATACAGATTTTTAAGCCCAGACATCTTCACAAAATAACATAATAGAAGACTTCTCGTGTTCATTCGATCTGAAGGTATTTTCTGAAGAACGATTAATCCGTAATAGTATTGAAGTTGGAGCCAGATATGAAGAAAATATTATTGATAAAACAAATTCACCCCAAAGAAATTTGTTAACTGAAAGTTGGGATCTCCAAAACAAACCGTATTCGGGTAATAATTCTGAAAATAACACATTTTTATTTCAGGATAATAATAAACCTAAGCGCGTTAGAAGAAAAGACTTTTGTTTTTATTGTGAGACACTAGTTACTACATTTGCTAGACACCTTTTAAGAAACCATCGATTCGAAATTGAAGTTGAACGAATAAATTCAAAACCAATTAAATCTAAGGAGAGAAAACATTTAATTGATTTACTACGAAAAAAGGGGAACTACCTTTACGGTACCACAAATACTGTGTGATCTGCGTGCCTACCGTCAGTTGGTTGAGACTACATACTGTAGAGTACTCCTTTTGTGCAGAAAACGAGTAGGTGAGCTTCAGAGACTTCCACTAGATCTATATGAAAATATTCAAATAACCATAATTATGAGGAGTTCGAACAAGTAGTGAGACCTATTGAAATGATTCTTATAAGAAAATTTAAACGGGTGGTCAATCAGGGAAAACGAAAAGTGACACCTGTGTTGTTCAGTTTTGACGTGCAAAAGATTTGCTGATTAAATTAAGAAGCAATTTTATTCCATCAGAGAACATATTCCTCTTTGCAAATGTAAATACTACTAATCCGATCACTGGTTATAAAGTGTTGCAGAAACACTCCAAAATAGCAGGTTTGAAAAATCCTGATGCAGTCACATCAAGAACCCTCAGGAAATATTAAGCAATAATATCTCAATTGTTCCAATTAAATGACCAGGATATTGAACAGCTCGCTTCGTTTATGGGGCATACGTCTTCAGTCCATCGTAGTGAATATAGGCTCCCAGATGACGTTTTCCAAACAGCAAAAATTGCAAAGTTATTGTTGTCAATTGAGAGTAGCGAAGGAGCTAAAAATAAAGGTAAATCGCTAGATGAGATAGAGGTAAATCTTGACGAAGATATATTACAATCTACCAACTTCAATGAAGTTGATAAAGGAAGTAAAAGTTCAGAAGAAGAAGAAGACGGAGACTTGTTACCTTTAAAAGACCTAATCGGAGTAAGTGAGTCTTCTTCCAGTTCATTTCTGCAAACTAAAAGAAACATAGTAGCCTCTAAGAAATCTATAAAAAGAGAGATTACAAAATGGACCGATCAAGAAAAAAATATTGTATTCAATTTTTTTTAAGACTCACATTGCCAAGTGCAAGCCACCAAGAAAACACGAATGTGAGATGTTAATGTCCCAATATCAAACAGTTTTCAAAAACAAAACTTGGCCTGAAATAAAAGTTTTAGTTCAAAAACTTCTATACAAAAAAAGCTTTCTGTAAATAAACAAATTGTGTATATTTTCATGACTCTTATGAGACCTTTAACTATACGCTATTCGGTTTATTTGTAAGACTATCGCAAGTACAATGTTCAGCCTGTCCCAGCTTCGATACTCTCTCATTTGTTGACGCGTTTCGGATAACCTACATTGTCAAAACAACTATTTGTACTGATCATCCTACTCTGGGAATCGTTATATTAAATCGACGTTAAATTTAAAATAACGATTCCCATAGTAGGATGATCAGTACAAATAGTTGTTTTGAAATGGAGGTTATCCGAAACGTGTCAACAAATGACAGAGTGACGAAGCTGGGACAGGCGGAAAATTGTACTCATGATAGTTGCAACAATTCAAGCGGAAAAGAAAATATTTAAAATAATTTATTTGAGGATTTTATAACGTAATTAGAACAATTTATTGTTTTAATTTTTCGTTTTTATCTATATACATGTATTAGATTTAAATAAAAGGTATCACTTTATATAGTTTTCTCAGTTTGATTTGATTAAAAATGTAATGTTCATTTTTTTAAATCAATTTAAATTTTTTAATTTAAAATGGTGTGTAATTTCCCTTACATAATAGATAAGTCTAGTTGTTGTTTTATTTTTATTATAACCTCAAAATAGGTTATAATATACTATCTCACATTAAAAAAAAAATACATATATGTATTTTTACTGATTCATTTCCCAATGTTTATGTTTATTTTATATTGTAACTTTGTGTAACATTTATTATTTTCCTATTTCTATAATTTCTATAATATTGTATTATAATAATCATATTATAATAATTTACTTATTAACTTTGTATAATAAATTACTTTGTAATTTTGCAGTTAAATTCGATAAGCTATTTAATAAGTTATACCTACATTTCATACTAAAATTAATTGTAAATAATTTTAATATGATGGAGTACTTCTGAAAACGAATTATTCAAAATGGTCTCCAGTAGATTAAAATTTATTAAACACTAGATGGTGACCCAACTTTTAAAAAATCAAGATTTTTAAAGACAAAACCGTTGCAGACGTATCTTATCAGAAAAAAAATTGTATTACGTGTAATTTTTATGATTACTCTTACTTAATAGGTTTAGTTACTGTATTTGTAATATAACATGTTTCATACTAACAGTTAACAACAAATACAGTATTTACTTTATATTGTAATTAATTTCGTCTACTATAATATGATATTACTACTTCATAATTTGATGAAATATAATTTCGTCTACTACTTCAAACACATAATATAGCTTCCAATTATACCAGGAACTAACTAAGCTAATTTTTACACTATCGTTCTAAACATTTTTTTAAAAAATGAACTTTATTTTTTTCTGTAATAAATAATATTTAATTAATGTAAGCCTTTTCCTTGTATACTAAATAATATTATATTGTATTTTTACCACTCATATTATAATTAAGAAAAATTATTTAAACCCGATTGTGAGATTGTGTAGTCCAGTTATTGTTGGTTCTGTATTAGGACTTTTGATCATAAAATTGTTTGTTATTATTGATATTGTTTTGTAACCATGTGTTTCATTCGTTATTTATTTCATTTCCAATTATTTGCATTTATTTGTAAAATTCAATATTTAAAATAGCATGGAGTGGTATATTTTCTTTAATTATTTCTTAGGTAAAGAACGATTTAAATAGCGAGCATTAGGTTAACACAATATATTACTTTTGTTGTAATGCAAATATTTAGATAAGTATGGACAAAAGTAAAGATATAATTAATTTGATTCATTTTGTAAAGATGCAAAAGATAGGTATAGATACGTTTTACATCAGAACATTAGAACTATGCGCAAACACTTTGACCAATTTCTAATAGAATTCAATATGTTTGGAATGGAATGATATGTGTCTGTTCACTCTATAGCCCAAACAGGTAGACTGATTCTAATCAAATTAGTTTATACATACTTTGGTACTTTAGTCAGAAATATATTTATTTATTTTTTTGCGATAAGTGCTATATATATAAATTTATCATTCAAAAATACGATTTTCTAAAAACCGGCATTAACGATTTTGTTCATATTTTACCTAAGTGTAGCCTCAAAGAACTCAAACAAAACTCATTAGTTACCATTTTTGCAAAAAAATTGGTTTGTGAGTTATTTGGACAAATCGGCCATTTCATGAACAGGAAATTTCAAACTAGATTTTTATAGCTAGAGAGATCTACATATTGTGTTTCTTAATTGTTTTTTGTTCTCTCTTAGAGTGATACAATTTTCATATTTCTTGTGATTTGTCTGAAACTAACTAACCACTATTAACACCTGATTCACCTCCTACATTCCTTTGTCACATACCTACAATCTTATTCTCAAGGCTGTTCTATTAGTACAACAGTAATCAGTACTCCCTAAAATATTTTCACATTTTTTAATTATTTAAATTCTTTTTGATCCATTCTAATTCAAATAAATATACTAAATTGTTCTTTAATCTTTATATTTATTTATTGATATTTTACTTAAATAATTATTAATTCTTTACTTACATTTATTTAAATAATTTTACAATTTATTTCTGGTCTGTTTCTTCGTATAAAATTTACATATAAAATTTAATAATTATATTTCTACTTAATTATTTATTAATAACAGATTAATTTATTTAATTCCATTCTTTCATTTTGAAATTTACAAGAGTAGGTCTAAGTTTTTTTACTAGCCTTCAAATCAATTATAATTTCTCTCTCCAATCTTCTGGTCCAAACATTAAATTTGTTTATTATAATACCTCATTTTTTTACATAAAGTTTGACTAAATTAAAACAACAATTTTTTTTAGTATAAACCACAATATTTTATTGATTCTTGCCGACAATGTTTTCGCTAGTAACAGCATTGTCAAGGTATTTTACAAGAATGAAGAACAAAAAGGTTCAGTACATATACAACAATAGCTGGGTATTTCACTTGTAACCTAAATGAGAAAAGGAGAGTAGGGGAGGAGATACAATGACTTATCGTGGTTAATGGTTTTAAGAGTGGAGAATTAATTGTTCAATTTAAAACTAACAAATTTTTATTCTTAACGAATCTATTAATTTCTAAATTTTCCAGAAGGTTTAATTTTATAGATTTATTAGCTGTGTGTAAGGTATCAAAATTTATATTAGCATGAAATTCCGAAACATTATGTGTTATTAAGCGTGATTAGCAAAACTATAGTCCTCATGTCATAACCTCAATCTTCTATCATACTCACTTAATCTAGTTTTAAAATTTCTACCCGTTTGCTCTACATATGTAACGTTACAAATTTTACAAAATAATTGATAGACCCAACATTTACTCATTTTTTGGTATTTTATCTTTACTATTATTAACAATTTACCCAAATTATTATCTACATAAAATGCTGGTTTTCAACTTTTCTTCTTTTCCAATAGTTTGTTTAATTTATAACTAATTTGACCAACATAACCTACCTTCCGCGCCATTTTGTGGAATGCTGTAACTACCTTGACAATGCTGTAACTAGCGAAACCATGGTCGGCAAGTTTCAATAAAATATTGTGGTTTATATTTTAAAAAAAATGATGTTTCAATTTATTTAAAATGTACCTACGGTCTTTAGCATAAATAGTATAAAGTTTGACTATTGTTTTATATATTTTTTGATCCTGTATTTGTTAATTCATACCTTTAATTATTTCAAAACATATATTATTTAAATATTTCTAATCATAGAACTTCCAAGGTATAGCATGTCTTACAAGTAACCGCATATTCTCTATAGTTTTATAAAAATACTAGTAAAATGTATAACAAACATATAACACGATAAAACAAAAAATGATAAACTATTTGTTTGTAACTTTTATAGTTTATAGTTTTATAGTCTATAGGTGACACAGTTTTCGACATATTTGTATCAAAATGTCAGGGTATGTTCTGACATTCATTATGAATCAAATGATTTTCGTTCTGTTCTGATAGCTCAGACCGGTCGACCGTGAATTATGTGCATTCAGAAGCGCTAAAAAAATTTTTTCTTTTAGTTCATGATTACGCGTTTCTAAAACCGGTTCTGGTGTTTATAACTCAAGAACGGCACAACAGATTTCGAAGAATAATAAAATATTCTATTAAAAATGATTATTAGAATAAATAATTGTAAACGTTTTAAACTGATATTGGACGTAATAAAAGACCCGTGTCAAATATAGAGCGATTTTGTCTATACTTTTGGTCAGAGCTTTTTTTGGAAGAGAAATCAATTTTAACGTTATCAAATTGATACTTCATAGGATTGTTACAAATGATAATACGAACATTATTTGAAAGTTTTTAATCGATCGTAATAAATTATTACCGGTTAAATAATAAAAAGTTGTGATCATAAAAAAAAAAAAAAAATCCCTAAAACAAAATCCATTTACTTAGAGTTAACAATTACGAGTATTCTAAAACCGATACTGATGTTTATAACTCAAGAACGATTAAACGGATTTTGATAAATTAAAAAAAAATTTCAATATGATTAGTGAATAAATAGTAAAAAAAATTATTATGGCGTTTGTGTTAAAACAAATAAAATGACGGCCATTCTGGAAAAATGGTGAAGATTAAAAATATGGTAACACCTTAATTTTAATTTACTTATAAATTCATGGAAGTTTACGAATTTAAAGTTTTTTGAGAAACTGATAGCTTCCGAGATCCCAATGTTTGGTCATCTTGAGTTGATCACCCTGTATAACGAAATTACGAATATTTAAAGTATAACAACTTGCACTCTACATGTTAGCATTGGAATTTAAAAGAAATCAACTGTTATAGAATCATTTTTCAAAAGCATTTTTTTTGGTTTCATGAAGACTAGAATCGTTTATTCATAATATATATAATATATTAACTATCAATATGAAGTCCTGCATTGTTGCCAGATCTACTGCTGCCACATTGGTATCTTAATGGGTAAACTATACAATATCTTAATATACACAAACTGACTGAAGCGCAGTCGGTGGCTAATGTGTAAACTTCTAGTGTATAGATTTTCTACATTATGCTATCATTATTGCAGCCGATGCATTATTTAATATTTGATTTTCATACATTATTTTTAAGAAATAAAACAAAATGGCGGTTGATAAAGTCATGTTACTATCTCTAGTTGAAATTAATGTTTTTATTTTGTTCATAATTGTTTCAGGTTTTAAGAAAAGCACTGGTTTTAAAGTGGCAGCCGTATACGGCTGCCCTAAGCACCCGGCTGCCACTTTCAATATAAAATTGCCCATGTACGGTTCTCATAGTGATATAGGGATGTAAATATATATATATATATATATATATATATATATATATATATATATATATATATATATATATATTTACATGTTTAGCAAAATGACGTAAGATTCCAAATTACACTGTATTCCAACATTACATTTTACAAGTTGAGTTTATATATTGTAAATGCCATCCTTTGTACAAATTTCAGTCACTCGTTCCTAAATTCATATGGAAGGGTAGGGGATTAAGAAATCAGAGTTTTAAAATGTTTAGCTATATTTTGAATTACTAGAATAAATACTATATCTATTTTTAAAATTATTTCTTTTACTGTAGTATTATTGAAACTTTTAAGAAGTGTTATTTTTAAAAGTTTATTTTTTACACATGACTTACAACTAAATTTATGTTTGTAAGGAGAAAAGTTTATAATAATTTAAATTTTTTAAATAATTACTTGAAAGTTCATTAAACATATCATGAAACTCTAATATATGCAAATTGATCGATTGTAGTGTTGCCATTATGAATTTATTGAAACAAACCTTTTGACAAATTTCTATAATTATATATACCACGCATTAGATAGAATGATATATGTGTAGTAAATATATGAGAATCATAATATTATATTACTTTTATAAAAAGAAATAAATATTTTAAATCAATTAATTATAAAAATTGGAATAACATTAAAAAATATAATTTTATTTGGAAATATAATCATTGAGCCGTCGCCGTCATACAAATCGGAGACCTGAAGACGATTCCGAATTGTAAGTTTTAAGTTTTAAATATATATATATATATATATATATATATATATATATATATATATACGCGCGCGGTGTCTGTCTGTCTGTCTGTCTGAAAAAAACGGTTTTCATGCCGAAAAACTGAAAGGCATTTTTACTCACTAAAAACTAGATATTAAAAGATCTTATTACATTAAATTGAAATGTTGAAATTAATACATAAAAGCATGAAATATGTAACTAAAACAGCAACATATACAGAGTCAGCGTGATTCAGGAAGAAACGTAGAAACTTACAGTACGTGTTCTACTAGTGATTATAAAGAAACATTATATAAACATAAGTCCAGAAATGCTTCGTTTTCCAGTTATCCGGCATTTTTTAAAAACAAAATACTTAATATCTTTGGATGTAAAAAATATATTGAACCCAAAATTTGTATACATATTGGTAAAACATCTTTTACCCAAATACAAAAAGGAAAAAGTCTTTTCATATATTTCAAAATAGCTGTTTAAAGTTTTTAATGTCAAATATCTCAAAAACCGTTAAATTTCAATTTTTTTTTTAAATTCCCTTTTTAATGAGAAACTAAACTTTTTTTTTTACTTTTTCTGTAACTTTAAAGATAACCTAGTTATTTTCTAAAAAACAAAAATTTTGTATCTTGGTAGTTGTCCATAATATTCAAAATTAGGCTACTCCGGAAATTAAATATGAGAAAAATCATATAAATGAAGTCCATAATAAATTATTTCAAACTTATCATCAAAAACAGGTTTGTATTACACCAAAACAAAAGAGAACTCTAAACCAAAATTTTAAGTCATTTTGAAAATCTTTTAAAAGTAAGTTTAAGGGGAAAAAGGGAAATTAAATTTCCTAGGTTGGCAACAATGAAATGTTTAGCAAACATTTCAAATGATGAGTAGTTTGGATATTGCTTTCAGCGTAGTAACTAAAACAGTGCATGTTTTAATTGCAAACTAAAATAACCGTTATTGTTTATTTGTACGGGTTTTGTAATGGAAATGCAGAACAAATAATTTAACCTGAAGATTCCACTTTAACTCAAATCAAAAAGTTATTGAGCTAGAAACATTGTTTTATTCATTTCTGGAATTATAAAAAATGGTAATTCTTTTTTACAATGAACTTTTTTACAATAATTTGTAGGAATTATTCTTAGAATATTATGAAAAACGAAAACATAAAGATAATTATAATTCATTAGTGAAATTAGTTGTTAATATGAATACAAGAATAGAAAATGGTAGCGTAAAGTAAATAATTAATCTTTTAAAACTAAGTTTGCTGAAAACATGCACACTTAACTAATTGAAATATACAACATATTGATGATATTCTGGTTTTAAAGATCCTTATTGGAATCTTACCAACTTCCGTGTGTTGTAACGTTAAAATGAAATTTCTTGGTATTTTAAGTTTTTCGCTTTTCGTAGTATCAAGAATAAATCCAAAACTCCCTTATAAAAACACAAGGTTTAAATTTTTCTCTAATGCCCTAAGGTTAATGATGACGGACTAATATTATCAGATTGGCAACAGCGTTTACTTAGTAACTTTAAGGTCTGTACATTGTAATACATTTAGTAGTTGCGTTACACCCAGTGGGTGTAAACAATCAAGTTCTATTGGTAGACCGAGCTCTAACTTCAGTTATTGAGAATAAACATTCAATATTAATTATAACAAAGTTCCGTGATTAGAATTTTCTAACGCATGTTTACTATAAAGTAACTTTATCTCTAATATGAATTTTTCGTTGTAAATTTTTTAACTGATTATTGAATAATCTCAGAATGTTAAGAGTTAGGTACAATGATCACAATCACGTCCTAATTTATTAGGTCTAACTAATCTGTTAAACTAATAAATGAATTTATTAAAAAAATAAATAAAACTATAATATAATAAATGACATAATAAATGTTTGTATAATGAGTTGCGATTTATTAGAATTGATTTAATGCAATACTATTTATTTGAAAATTGCATGATTGTATTTTATTGCTATTTTTATTCATAGAACTAAACATAAAAATCTATGAATTCATAACTACTCTACATGCTTTACAGTATATCCAATTACAATTTTTCTTATTTGTTACCATTAAGTATATATTAGATGGAATTTAATTTAAAAGTACCACAGTGTAGTGCAAATCATTGCAGTTGCATTAACACAAAAACAAAATATATATTGAATTTTGTTAACTAATTCAACTTAAATTTATAGTTTAAAAAATAGATGAATTTCTTAGTTAGTTATTTGCCATATAAAAAATGAAGAAAACGTTATATTAACTTCATGAAATCCAAAGAAACAATGTTTCCTTTTGACAGCAAGGGCAATGCTAAAAACATTAAATTGGAATAATATAGAAGAAGAAGAAAAGGTATTTTAGTTCAGAAGAATGATCTATAGTATCCAATCAGATTTACTATAACAGAGTTTGAATTTTTAACAGTATTTTAAAACAAATTAATGAAATAATTAATTAAAATAAGCAATTAACCCTACATCCACATATACAATTATAAATAATTAAGTTCTATACTAAATCAGAATGTCCTAGAAGAAAATTTTACAAGATTATAAATTAAATTGTATTCCAACATCGGATTTTCCAAGTTGATTTTATATTTAGTAAATGTTATTCTTTTACAAATTTCAGTCACTCATCTCTTAAGTAAGAAGTGTGTTAGGGGATGAAAGGAAATCAGATATTTAAAATGTTTAGTTATTTTTTAAATTACTTCCTTTACGGTAATATTAATGAAAGAGTCTTAAAAAATTGTCTGACGCATGATTTAAACCAAATCTATGTTTGTAACTACAAACCTTAAAAAAACAAAATCATACAATTAAAATCAATAATAAATATTTTTCTAAATACCCTCTCGGACGTTCTTTTGCAACAATTAAATTTCACATTCTATTATAATTTTACCAGTTCTACTACTTTAATCACATTACCGTTTTAAAATTTTATAATAATAATTTGTAGATTATAAGTTGGGTTTTTACATTAGGAATGAGAAATAAATACATTTAATGAATTTTAAAGAAATGTCCTAACAATGTTTATAGATAAAGAGTCCTAAATATATAATTTAGGAATAGTAATCTCCACAGAAACACCTTTGTAATCAAAACTATTCTCTCAAATACTTTACCAAAGAAACTTATACAACAACCAAACTTATAATTCAACACATTATGTTCCTGCTTTCTGAAAACTGTACAGTACACTTAAAATACGAAAAACAGTATATGAATTTTTTCCTTCTCAGACCAATGTTGAAACACATTTAAGCTAAGAAACTGAGATATCTGTCAGAATGTTAAAAAAAAGAGTATATGTTACAAATTCGAAACAACGGTACTGCTCAAATGCCTGACACTATGTTATACGGGTTTTCTCTAATCTTGTTTAACCTCTCCGTCTGTAAAGATTCAACTTCCTCTTATGTTATATTGGCTAATTCTGCTCTACAAAGCAGATTTTGAATTCTTTAAATAAATGTCTAAATTTGTGTAAGTATGTTTAGTAGTGTTTCAAAAGGAAGAAACATATTTTTAACGTAGGGGCCTTATACGTTAACCGTTTAAAACGTTAAATACAATAAGTATTAAATTTCATTCAGAAGTCGTTTTTATACACTAGAATTACAAAAATAAAAATATATTTTAAATGTTGTACGTAATATTTTTCAATGTACAGAGTATTTTTGTGGACAGTTAACATGATTGAAACAGATTGTCTTAAGTGACAACATTAAAATATCTACTTAGTCACTACAGTAAATCTTGAATTATACCTGTTTTGATCCTATTATTTTTTAATCCATATGGTATTACTCCAAATTGTTAGACTAATATTACTGAACTGCACTTTCTAGGGTCTATATGAACTTAAAGTTGCACTAAACAGTTCGACAACTCGTTTATTCTTCAAAATCAATAAACTTTTTCTATGTATACTTTGATTGATTTCTGAAGTAAAACCCTTAAAACAAAACGAAGACAAAGAAGGTTAAGAATGATTGTAAATAATAACTCACAATAAACTAATTGGTCTCACATATATTTAAAGAGTAGATAAATTATTTAAAAATACAGTTTACACAGAACGACAATGTTAAGCCGTCGTATTAGTAACGGTTTGCATCATAGTACTGGATCGGCAATTTTATCTTAGTTTAACGAGATTCTATTTTATAATTAAACACATTTGACTTAATTGTATTTATTTTAGCTATGATTCAATTATTTCTTCCCTTCAACCTAAATATAGTCAAAATATAATAAACTCTTTACTTGGTGCAAAATAACTACCAATTGCAGGTACTGAACTTCTAAATACAATACCAGATCGATTTTTCAATAGAAATTACTAAATTATATTATATTCTTTTATTGGTAAATGATTTTATAAATTTATCAGATTTCTAATAGTGAAAATACATTGTCTCAAAACAAATTATAAGAATATTTTTTATAAAAACAAATTCCTCTGTAATCACTTACTTCATGTACAAAAAAACTAACATTAAAAGTTTTTGTTAACAAAATATATTCAATGTGTTTTCCATTACGTTCTAAAGCAGAACTCGTAGGGTTGTGAAGGTTATCTAACATGACTACGAAGAGAGGTTGGATACAGTTCAAACAATCTTCCCACACAGCTCACCAATGGTTAACGTTGGTTGTTCTTTAAAAGTCGCTTCCATCAGCAACTTAAGTATCATGACGTGCTGTTAAATTAGAGGAATGAGAGTAATACGATATGTTTGCTCCAGGGGATATCAATTGGTTTTCAAATGTGGATAATGGTGTTGGAGGAATTCTGAGGAGGACAAGCTTATATTTCAATAGGAGCTAGACTGAGTAGTTCTTGCGTGGAGGGTCTTGGAGTCTACGAGGTTCTTGCAAACTATCCATTGGGGTGCATCTCTATCTGGGGAACGATTGGTCCATTAACGTTATCAGCTTTCTTTACAAAACCTGATTAGTTTTTTTTGCAATAATTGATTTTAACAAAATTTGTGTGCAATCATTCACTTCGATCATTTTGTGACTCCACTGAACTAAAAATAAGATATTAGTAATCTAATATTATGCTGAAACATTTTAAATTAATATCGGGTAAATTAGAGTTACGAGTAACTTATAATGTAAATAAAAGTGCATTGCATATTCAAGGAAACCATATTCCAAACATTCAATTTATAAAAAACAGCTTTAAAAAAAGGAAAAAAAAGAAGTAGCTCAATCACATATTGCCATGCTTGGTATTGTATTATTGGAGATTTGTGTTATTTCCTTTAGTCACAAATTGGAATCTTTGTTAAAATAAACATGTGTCACATTCTGGGATTAAAATGTACTACAAATGTGGATTGCCAATTTCAAAACGAAATACGCGTTTGTTCAAATATATTTGGGAAAAATTTTATGACTGAAGTAACAAGATTTGTTAGATTTGTTAAGGATTAAGATAGGGAAGATTGATTGTTGTAATAGAAGGATTTACTGGTACCAGCTGCTTTCACTAATACGGCAAGAAAATATAAACAATCACCTATCATTATCGTCTAGTATTCAGTAGCAAGTTAATTGGAGGACTTACTGGTAGCAGCTGCTCTCTACAACACTGTAAGTTAGTAACAATAATCGCCTAATATTAACATTTGGTTTTCAGTAGCGAGTTTTTTGGAGGACCTACTGGTAGAAACTGCTCTCAACAATCCTGTTAGTTAGTATCAATAAAGGCCTAATATTAACATTTGGTTTTCAGTAGCCAGTTAATTGGAAGACTTAGGTACTGGTAGCAGCTGCTCTCAACAATACTGTAAGTTAATATCAATAATCGCCTAATATTAACATTTGGTTTTCAGTAGCGAGTTTTTTGGAGGACCTACTGGTAGCAGCTGCTCTCAACAATACTGTAAGTTAGTATCAATAATAGCCTAATATTAACATTTGGTTTTCAGTAGCGAGTTAATTGGAAGACTTAGGTACTGGTAGCAGCTGCTCTCAATAATACTTTAAGTTAGTATCAATAATCGCCTAATATTAACATTTGGTTTTCAGTAGCGAGTTAATTGGAGGACTTACTGGTAGGTAGCAGCTGCTCTCAATATTACTTTAAGTTAGTATCAACAATCGCCTAATATTAACATTTGGTTTTCAGTAGCCAGTTAGTTGGAAGACTTAGGTACTGGTAGCAGCTGCTCTCAATAATACTTTAAGTTAGTATCAATAATAGCCTAATATTAACATTTGGTTTTCAGTAGCGAGTTAATTGGAAGACTTAGGTACTGGTAGCAGCTGCTCTCAATAATACTTTAAGTTAGTATCAATAATCGCCTAATATTAACATTTGGTTTTCAGTAGCGAGTTAATTGGAGGACTTACTGGTAGGTAGCAGCTCCTCTCAATATTACTTTAAGTTAGTATCAACAATCGCCTAATATTAACATTTGGTTTTCAGTAGCCAGTTAGTTGGAAGACTTAGGTACTGGTAGCAGCTGCTCTCAATAATACTGTAAGTTAATATAAACAATCGCCTAATATTACCATCTGGTTTAGAGTAGCGAGTTAATTGGAGGAATTACTGGTAGCAGCTGCTCTCAATATTACTGTAAGTTAGTATCAATAATCGCCTAATATTAACATTTGGTTTTCAGTAGCGAGTTAATTGGTGGTCTTACTGGTAGCATCTGCTCTCAATAATACTTTAAGCTAATATCAATAATCGCCTAATATTACCATCTGGTTTAGAGTAGCGAGTTAATTGGAAGACTTAGGTACTGGTAGCAGCTGCTCTCTATATTACTTTAAGTTAGTATCAATAATCGCCTAATATTAACATTTGGTTTTCAGTAGCGAGTTAATTGGAGGACTTACTGGTAGCAGCTGCTCTCTATGCCGAATATTACACAATACTTCTATGTACATATAAAGTTTTTTTTTTACCCTCAGCATATATTTATGGTTTGCCTTAATGAACAAAAACCACTGAACTTTCTCACCATCTTCAAGAGAGAGTGTACATCTAGACGGCTAAGTGGGCAGGGTATCAGAGCAGCCGAATAAACATTCTTAACAAAAAAAAATTATTAACTAAATTCCTATAGTTAAAGTGTTGTCATAAATATAATAAAAAGAAACAGTAGTCTTTCAAACAAATTCAGAGATAGACTAATTACTTATGAATATTTAACCCCAAAAAGTTTGAAAAAATTTGAATTTAAAAATTAAAAAATCCTAAAATGACCCCCACAATTCTGATTGCGCAACGCCATGATCCAACCGTGGGTATTATTGTACCTTTCTGTTACAAAATTACTCAGGATTCAAAGAATTATTAAACGTTTGTTCGCGTCTCTTGTTTAACTCACATAACAAGGAAATTTTAGAGATAAATTTCCGCAAAGATATTGGAGAAAATATGAATTATTAAACTTAAAATGATTAATTACCATAATGTATTAACATGTGACCATCCATAGTGATAATGTTATGAGAAATATATACTTTCAACGCCAATATGAAACAAATAAGGGAAGAAACGGGGGTGGGGAAATTAACACTGGATTATTAGGAAGAGTGCATTTCTACTTTCATTATAAACGCAGGAAATAACTATGGAACGAAACGGATATATATATCCACTTCAGTGTAATGACGTAGATTATGTGACAGAAATATATTGTCAAGTGGAAACTCAAACAAAGTTCATTATACATTTGTGTTGTATAATGAAACAGAAGTGCTGTTTAATAATATTTAAAAAGCTCTTAACGTGAAACATTAAATCAGTTTATGTAATTTTATATTCTACCTTAAAAATATGTATATTATTCTTAGATACGATGAAGCCATATACTTTATTATATTAATTATCTAAAAGTCAGTGTTTTAATCTACATCTTTATATACGCCATTAGATACATTTTATATACAGTAAGGGAAGTTATCTTTAAAACAGCTTTTGATGTAATACAGCCACGTTAAAACATTGGTTCTGAAATTCCAATTGGAGTTAGTAAATTTGCAAATCAAACACAGATGGTTGACTGTCGTGCTGTGGTTAGATTCTTCCTTTCTATTCACTAAACCACAACTAACTTCAGTATTTCGTTCAAACTAATTTTTCGACGCTCGCTGGTACATTTTGTATTTAGTTTACATAAAATATAGATAATGTGGGTTATTTAGCTATAAAATGGAAATCGAATTTTTAATAGGTATTCACTTTTTATTTGTCAAGGATTTTCATCAGATCGGTTTTTAAAATGTCACCTTCGCTTTAAATCACTCTCAAATCCAAAGCTTATTTTAACAAAATTGTTATGCCTTAAAATATTATTTCGTAATTTCATAATAAAAAATAAAGAAATTATTAATTAATTGTACACTATCCCCATTTTTTTACAAAACGGAGTTAATAGACTTAAATCAGATAAATGTGAGAGGGCTTCAAATAACTCTGACTCCAGTCACGTATGATCTATAAAACTATAACACCATTATCTGGTAGACTAGATATTTTTAACTCTAGTTGTTTAAAGGAGAAAAACCTCTCGATCACCCTCGTCTTTAATTTTGTTTTATAAAAGACTCATGAGATGGAATGATGGACTTCAATCTTCCGAAATAGCTGTATTTTATGAGTTTCGGTTTTTCCTTTATTTTAGGTGTTTGTGTTGATAAGGGTTATATAACCTGCATCAAGATTGTCCTAAATACCAGCCTAAATATTAACTATATAAGTAAGTTGTATTAAAATTCTAGTTATTTTAGAATATAAGATAGATTGCAATATAATACCCCATAATTATATTCCTACATTGTGTCATTTTATTAGGTGTGTATGTATATACAACGGATATTAGAATATATAACAATTAATTAACAAAAGCTAAATAAATTACACTGGTACACCTTAATTATATAAAAAAAAAAATAGTAGTGAATATCTGAGAATCATAATATCTTATTACCTAAAAAAACATTATTATTATTATAAATTATAAAATTTGGAATAACATTAAAATTAAAATTTTAATTGGAAATATAGTTATTGGAGCTAGCAAAGAAAGAGGCCCAATGACGACCCCTCAGCATAAGTTTTGAGTGTTTGCAGACAATTTTATATATAGGCCTATGAAAGCATTTTTAATTACTTTTTAAAAACCCGATAAAAACTGAAAACAAAAACAAATTATTAGATTTTTAAAAAATATATAGAAATTGATATATTAAAATTAATATATAAAATTATAAAATATATAATGCAACCATATATATTCCATGTAATTATAAAGTAAATAAATATATGTGGTTGCGTGAACGTTCTGAGAGTTACAACCTTGAACTCATTTTCGTTAATAAGGTTTTTTTTTTTAGTTTACATAGCTTGTACTATGTTATAGTTTTTTTATACAGTTATAGCTTAGTTATTGTATCTCATGTATCACTGAGGATGGCGAGTTTGTCGTTGAAACGCGTTTGATTAAGAAACCAAATTTTTTGTAAGATCTGGTGTTCGAGTATTATTCTATCTATATAGTTTGTACTAGTTGGGTTATAATTGTTTTTTAAATGGCTGCTGTGTTAAACAGTTCTTTAGAAACGACGTCTGATTTATAAGTAGTACGACCTAAGTCTCAGTTATAAGTTATTATGAGTTGTATGTAAATCGACAATCAATGTTAAATGCATTTCTAATAAACCAAATAAAAGAGGTTAATACGGTTTTATGAGACAAAATGAATGGCGAACATAAAAATGTTGAACAGTTAAAGCAGTTCTTCGAAAGTATCTTTTTAGCCTGAAGATTCCACTTAACTCAAAAAAAGTTAAAATTAAAAACTATTTTTTTAAGGCGGGAAAAAACAACAAAAAAGTATGTTTGGTTTCAATTTTATGATACAGCTTAGTGTGTATCTTCGTATTGTTATTAGTTTACTTCAGTTGTAAAATGATATAAGTGGTAGCTCTTTTTTTCTATTTTTTAATTTTAATGTAATAGCAGATATTTCTGGTTGAAACTCCATATTCAAGGATAAAATAAAACAATAAAGCTTAAAGTTTCAAAATATTTTAATAATAATTACATATTTTGAAACTTTAAGCTTTATTGATTTATTGTATCCTTGGTAGCTCCTTTTTTATATGAACTAATTAATTAAAAAAGCTACTCTTATATTACGAAATATAAGTAAAAAAATATTAATATAATTAAATTGTGTATTTAAAAAAATATATAAATATGAATATAAGAATGACAAATTTTAGCGTAAAGAAAATTAATCTTAAGAATAAGTTTGTGTAAAAATGTATACTTAATCATTTCATAAATAATTGAAAATATAATAATTTTTGTCGATTTTCTGGTTATAAGGTTATTTGGTAATGATGGATACCAAATCGTAAGGTTCGTATTATTAATGTGATTTATTCGGACGTTTGCTTTCATTAATTTGTGTATGTAAAAACTAATAAACGCCGTTTCGAGAGTTTATATCGATTAATGATATTTCTGAAGAAGAGAAGAGAAGGAAATTATATGTTTGTTTCAATAATATATTTTTGATTAATTGTATATTATATATTTGTTCAAATAAAACTACACACAACACCAAACAATTAAGGAAACATTAGTTTTATATGCAATATTCCTCAAAAAAAAAAAAAAAAAAAAATATATATATATATATATATATATATATATATGGGAGTTATCAATAAAAAATGGAAAGGAACAATGAAAATCTTGATAGAATGACTAATATTTCAAAGTGTAAAATATTTTATGAAATTATACATTCCAACAAATTAATGTATTTTAATATAAAAATATTTACCGTAACCTATGGTCAAACCGTTTTGGTTGTAGCTTATTTCAACGACGTCTGACAGATGAAATTTTTATACACAAATTTATAAACGAAATCGATGATTTTTAAACATTTCACAAAAGGTTGATTATACTATGAGTATATGCAAAAGTAACAGACAAAATATTCCTAATAATAAGAAAACAATATACAAATCTTTTGTTTGGCAACAGAACGTACAGGCTCATAAAATTGTTCAAATTGAGAAAGAGTATATTTGTGTATTATTTGAAGGAAATTAATTACATTTGACTAGAGGTAGAGAAATAACAAATTTATTTAAACAAATAAACATTTGTTTTGTTATCCATGATAAGGTGATCATTTGGTAAGTCCTCGATCCAAACCATGTCATCAATTTTTGTGAATAAAGATTCCATCGGTGTTTTCTACACATCCATGTAGTTCTGATGGAGTAAATAATCGAGTCTAATTTTATATCTTACAAATCAGAATTACGAATGGAATGAATTTCTCATGACTTGAATCTATTTAAATCACAAAGTTTTATAATAAATTGAATAACTTCAAAGATGTGAGATAAAGTTGTAACTGACGTTGCATGAAATAGACTTCATGATATTGCAACTATACGTTTGTTGAATTTAATTTCCTTTGTATAGTATCCCAGTGTTACTATTGCCTTACAACAACAAAAGATTTACGTTTTATTTTATATATACCAAATAAGAGAAGAAAACCATTATACAACTTATACAAAATGTTTAAAAAATAAATATTATGTTTCAGAAGTGATTTTCTAAAAATATAAATCAATCTACGAAGAAGTTAGGCTTAAATTTTCTTTAGGGCCGCAATAATCATGTGTGACGAAAGAGGAAAGAAAAGTCCTCTGCAATCAAACAATTAAAAAAAAAATGCCTTGATTTTATTCCACATGTAAATATGAACAGTAAAAAATGACTACGTAGTGCACAAGTAGGTAACCGAGGAAAAATGTTACTAAAAACGACATGAAATTTAAGAAATAATTTCGGTTCTAGAACATCTGGGCAACAAGTAATTTGTTCTTAGATTTGGTGGTAGACTATATGAAATAGAAAGATATCAAGAATTTATAAAAATGTTAAAATGTTTATACTCTTTTAAAGCGGAAATACGAAGGAAATTTTAAAATGCACACTTATAAAACAATATTCAGGTACACATTAAAAAAAAGTTAACAATTAATACGTGTCAACACATGAACTTTTCAATATAACTTTAAAATATAAAAACTTTATATTCAAAACTCAGAACCGTAACAATTACAAATATTATATATTTTTAAAGTTCCATCAACAATAGGCAATATAATAAGTATTTAGAGAATTTAGGTTTATATATTCATTTTGATAATATACGAATAATAAACATATATTTTTTTAAAATTTGAATCCAACCCAATAAAACAAAGGTAGTAATGATATTATTATCAATCAGTTAATATATGTTTTTTGTAAAATTTAAAATTTGTTTTAGATTTTGAGGGTAATCTGGGATGTAAAATTTGATGAAGGAAAAATTTAGCGGCATTAAAATTTATATACATATTTTCAAAATCATTCAAATTAAAAATGTCTAAAGTTTTTATTTAAGGATGAGGAGTAAATTGGGTGCGAACAACATACGAATCTTATATTCAGATTTTGCTATATGCGTAAGGCAGATAGTTAAAAATAGATGATTAATTTAAATAACATACCTTATTTGAAGTCGATAGTAGTTCCTTTATTATATTAATTGCTTATATTATATTAATTGCTACATGTTTCGCTGCCATAGGCAGCATCATCAGGCCAGCTAATAACATAAACACATTGTTCACACACACATCACAAAAACATATAAATTCTTGGTCTAACACAAATCATCATGCAGAACCGGCACTCGTTAAAAGTTAAAAATTGTTTTAGTTCCTCACAGTATATTGGCCACATGTTCACTGTGAATATTAATTTAAACTAAATTGTGATAATAATTTTCATAAATTTATGGAAAACTGCAATTTCTTAAGTACAACGTGTTAAATTTAATCAACCTTTGGGGCATTTACACTACACAAAACTACAAACAACTAGTCACTACTCCCAATCACTTTTTATCTACAATTAACCTCCACTCACATTATATTCATTATTATATTTCATTATAATTTAGCACTCCTAAATTCATAAAATGTCAAGCTTTTGATATTACAAAATAAAAGTAATTAACCTGGAGAACAACTATTTCAACACATTTCAGTCATTAAAACTACAATTTCCTACGATAATAAATGACAATAATTTTTCTCTATGACATTATCTCCTCCCTACAGTTAAATGATTTTATCAAAAATAAAATTATTTCATAGGACACCATTTTAATCTTTTAAATTAAGAATCAATTGAACGATTCGTTCCTAAGATTATTAAATACATATATGTACTGTGTTTTTTAAAGTAGCCAGTTGGATCACACTGATAATCCATAAAAGATATGAATATTCCGTTTATGGGAAACATATACCACTGTAGGTGGAAGTATTTCTTCCTGGCAATGTGAAACAACTTTCTCTCGCTTCTCCAGCACCCCACCCTTAAAATCTTAAATAGGAACACACCTCTTGTTAGATCTCAATCGAAAGGATATAAAAAATGAAATGATAATTCAACAATTTTTAATCTGACTAGTTCTTTAGAATGATAAAACATGTAATTTTGTATATACACGCCTTTTTTGAAAACATTATTATATTTTTTTAAATACACATGTCACATTCTGGGATTAAAATGTACTACAAATGTGGATTGACAATTTCAAAACGAAATACGCGTTTGTTCAATTATATTTACTTCAAATTAAATTTTGAAGTAAACAAAGGAAAAGTCACATGGGTTAGCATTATAGAAGAGGCAAGGCTACTATAAACAAGATGAAATACGCTTGCAACGATACTGTGATAAGGGGCAGTCGCCCACCAGTGTAGATTACAACGAATGCATAATTAATAGTAAGTGGTATTCAAATGTGTTCTGTCGTGTTATCTCTACTTTTCAGTGAAGTTGTGTTGTCTGTAATTTGGTAATAGTTTAAATATAAAAACGTGCAAATGGTGTACACTTTACAGGAAAGAGTGGACATTATTTTTATTTATGGATCAAGCTTGAGCGCTCGGGAAACCACTAGAATACTTAATGAAAGACACTTGGTTCGAAAGTAACGTGATCCACTTCTATATTCAGAAATTGGTTCAGAAAATTCGTCGAATCTGGTTTGGTAGCTAACATGAAGTGGAGTGGTAACAGAGTAGTAGACGAGCTAGCTGAAACTGATGTGTTAGGAAACTATCCAATGACATCACTACAAAAAGTAGCAAGTATTGGGGTTGTCTGTCAGTTCTCTACACAATGTGTTTAGAGTTCATAAATTCCATTAATACAAAATTCAAATTTTATATGAGCTAAACGAAGGGGACAGTGATAGGAGAGTGGAAATTTTGTGAGGAAATGACATGTAAAAAGACAAAATTAAAATTTATTGAAACATTTGTTTTCAGATGAAAGTACATTTTATTTAAATGGGTTTTATAACAAACACAATTCTCGATATTGGTTGGATGAAAATCCACGTATTTCTATCAAGGCTATTTGAAAATACCACACAAAATAAATGTATGGGGTGGAATATTTGGTAACACTATCGTAGGCCCTCATTTTTATTAAAATTTAACAGGTGAGATTTATCTTAATTTACTTGAGGAGTTCATAAATACACTGATAACTGAGTTAGTTGAAAATAGCAAGGAGGAATATGGTAATTAGGAGTTTTATTAACACCTTGTTCATTTCCAACAAGATGGCGCTCCTCTTCACTACCGTTTAATGGTTCGAAACAGGCTCCATGATAACTTTCCTGCAGATGAATAGTAAGAAGAAGACTGTAGCATTCATAAATAAAATCTGCAGTCAACTTACCAACTCGGTTCCTACCGCTGTACCTTCCGTCCCTTGACAGGTGCTGCCGCGTAGCAGCCTTTACCAGAAAGTATCGCGTGATGCATGTAAGGCAAAGTTAAACCGCAAGCAAGCCTGGTCTAAATAAAATACGTACTCACTCTTGCTTTAACATTCGTAAAATGTAGTTAATACTCAATCACGTCTCAGTCAAAATCTAAACTCACCAAAATGCAGCAGTAACAAGTTCTTTAAAACAACTAATCAATATTTCAGTGATGTGTTTTTTTTTTTTGAGTGCTAAATAATATAAAGTCAGTTAAATCTTTCATATCACGGCACACGTTCACATGAATTTTCGACAGGACTCCAGGTAACCAAATTTACAGATTTTATCATATCATAAATTTTGTTAATGTTTTAAAATTTATTCATTAAAATATGTATTTCATGTTTTATTTAATATTCAATGTTTTTCAGAAACTAAATAATTATAAAAAATTTCTTTTCTTAAAACATAGTTTACAAAACCTTAAGCAGTCAGATTTTAAGTTTTGAGCAATTATGTGAAATTAGTGCAAACTAGTGTTAAACATTAAACAATCAGAATATCTTATTGAACATGTCAAAAAAGACTAATTAAAGAAGTCTCTTCTAGACCAGAATATTTGTTTTACAGATTTTACAGATTTTTCAAGTTTCATACAAGCTTTGTTTTAAACAAAACTAAGTATATATAAATAGCTTTATAATCATCTAAGAAGCATTTAATTATAAGATTAATGAATTTCTGTGATGCAATCAATATTCTTTAATTTTGACAAATAACCAGATATTTTTAATAAAGAACATTAATGTTACGACATGTCTGAAATTGCACAGATGCTAGTAAACGTGTTTTTTGCTTTAGCTAAAACGCTGGTCGGAGAAACACACCAAATCTTGCTAGACTTTGCATACTCCAGCAAAAAGTGAATAGCATGTTTCTGCCTGTTATCTTTTTTTAAATAAAAAAAAACATGGTTTTGTATAACAAATCAGAAATTTTCCAAGTGCACAAAGTGACTCTTTTGTTTGAAAACTGACTTTACAGAACTTTGTTGAATATATATATATATATATATATATATATATAGCAAATGTACCTAATCTGGTTTAGCAAAATGTGTTCCTAAAACTGTTATTTGAATGTAATCTTGTATAGCTATTTAAAATTTAAAAGAAAAATAATTGGGTGGTGCCTGCATGCAAACTTTTCGGTCCTTACAGCCTCCAAGAGGTTATTTTCTAAATTAATAAAAAAAAAATTGACGTCAATTTATAAAACTTCAGTATTCAAAATTTTCATTCCTTTTTTATAAACTTCTCATATTATAACAAATTCTTTTATTTAAAATATATATGTATATTGGCCAATTTAGTATTTAAGAAATTTAACAAACAAATCATATTATGTAACATTTAATCTAATAATGAACTTGTTAGAATTAATATAAATTTTTTTTTTGAATTTAAATTATCAACCTCATTTATAGAATCTTTTCATTGTTAAATTCTGTAACTGTTTTAAAAAACTATTATCTCATAAACTAAAAAGGGGGGGAATAAATATCAGAATCTTTTCATCATTTTTTTTTTTATATTGTAATTTTACATTAAGGGCGTATAACATTTTTTTTTTAGGATTAATTATAATCCTGTTAATTATTAAGCTGTGCTCATAATTTTTTTTTATTGTTAAATTTTGTAACTGTTTATATAAACTAAAAAAGGGGGGATAAATTTTCAGAATCTATTCATCAATTTTTTTTTAATTATTATATTTTACATTAAGGGCGTATAACTTCTTTTGATTAATTATAATCTTGTTAATTATTAAGGTGTGCTTATGATAGTCTATCTCAGGATGTTTTTTGCTTTGTAAATGATAAAATCTGAACCGTCGAAATTTCTTTTTTTTTGTTTAATAAACTTGAGCCTTGTTAATTACTGAATTTGTCTTTGTCTTTTTTTTTACTTTTCAAACATTGTTACCATTTGGTTCCGCCTTTTGTTTAATTTAAGTCCCCTGGTAACAAGACGACCGATTGAATGGCCCTTCAGATATCCAGTCTTAAAACCACTTTATTATTTTTTTATGAGCACATCTTAAATCGATTCTGTATAAGATACCGGTAGCCACTTTAAAGGAACTAAAAAATATCCTAGACAGATATCCCAAAATATAAGGAGTGAATTTGAAAATAGATTTTACTATTGTATGGAGAAAAATGGCGAACAGTTTGATCAGATGTTATTAGCTACAGAAAACCTGGTTACAAAATGTTGTAAAACACTTACAGTATCATAATTATTTGGCTATTTGTAGGTTTAGTTGTTGTTTCAATTTAACCTCAATGTGTAGCGTAAATCATGTTTAGTGGTTAATATTACCCATAATGATATTTTATAAAAGGAGACGTTTTGAACCAGGTTTACATTTTGTTTTCTTTACTTGAGAACCATCTATCCGATTAATTTTTTTTATGACTTTTAACTTAAGGTGTCACAAGAGGTTTGTATTTTAAGAATGGGGTCCAGGAGGAGGGGGATGGATTTACGCCAACTATAATATAACTGGTATAATTAATTCATCCTACACTGTTTTATGTTTTCCGTAAACTGAATTTTTACTTTTTTTTTTGGTTTGGCAGTAATCGAATTCGATAGTTTTAAAAACACCTTGTATATATATATATATATATATATATATATATATATATATTATTGAATTATATAATAAAATATTAATTGTTACAGAGAAAACCCTGCAGTAAATTAGGTGATTATTTACTGGGAATCAATGAAAATACCTAACATTATATGTGTTACGTTTCATTTCCGAAACGTTAGGTTTTAGAAAAACTTTAACTATTATTAACAATCTAATATACATTTAACAGTTTAAAATAATAATAGTTTCATAAAAACTAATGTTGACTTACTTAGATGTGTACAGAGTAAGCTTCTGACTAACATTGTGTAGCAAAAAATTGATACTTCTACACATAACCTATGTTTACTGTGCTAAACATATATATTAACATGATCAATAATATCTACATGTTATACAATATTGCTAAACGTAACTCCTCACCCGTAAAGAGAATATAGGGGGTTGGCTGACACGTTTACTTTGGTCACGTTTACACGACACGTTTACCGTTGGTCGACCGTGGGCTGAATTATCGAATTCCGTGATGTCTGAATCATTTAATTTAGATATTTATATAATATACATAATATCACTACGATTCTGATACTATACAAAGAGGTAGTCCATATATTCAAATCTGAAGTTATCTTTGTAGATTTATTATTTTTGAAATTTTATTTATATTAGTCTCATCCAGGTCGAGTGTCTGTAGGTTGATGTAATATATTGATCTTCTTCCAAGTTACAATATGTAGCATACAGAATTTTAGGATATCCTATATTTGTATGAGTACATGGTTATTATATTCAATTAAGTCATTATTGTCTACGTTTATCAAATAAATACCATATAAAGGCACTCCTTTGTGTTTTTTTTTTATCATTAGTTGTTTTAAAGCTTTCATTTTAGGAAATATATTGTAGTTAATTTCCTTCTTCACGTATTTATATTCCTTTGAGGTACCAGACGTTCTAATTGATTGCTCATATAAGAGGTTTTGGTGAGTCATTTGTGTGAGTGATTGTATTTGAGTATTGTGGATTCTATTATTATATTATTTTTCTAATCCTAATATTATCCGTCTTATTGGATCCTTCCAAGCAACTGCTTAGAAGAAGGATCCAATTTGATTAAACTGATCAGTCTATGTGTTTTTAAGTGGAATGTATTTCAAACTTTGTGTGTCGACATTTTCATAGGGTTATGACAAGTAGAATTGTTGACGCTTTTTTAACTATACCAAAGTTTAGTATTTTAAGATACGGTTTTTCAATACTTGTTAATTTTGATTTTATTTAAAAACTTTAAGTGAGCAGATGATGGTATAGACTGGCGAAACTGGTAATCTGTGATTACCTATATAGGATTGTCGCACGTATGAAATAAGGCAATTTATTAGAATTTCATTACAATTTAACTCACACAATCCTGGAGCGTTTATACTTCAAAATTTTGTAAATGTTTAATTTTAACAGTAATTAGTAATTAGATTTTCTTAATTTATTTCCTTCGTGTATAACGATAGGTGCAAATACTTTCACTGAAGTCCGGAAAATAGTCACCTAGTATTCTGCAGGGGTTTCTCTGCTGAATCGGTACAGATAATACAGTATAGTGAATTGGTTCACTTATTTCAATTGTGAAGATTTATAGTTCTGTTTTCTCTTTGGATAATTTTAATTTAATTTTGAATTTAATTTTGCAGGCAAAACTATATTTGTTTGTTAATTAATTCAATAAAATTATATTTATAAAAGAACGTAGAAACACTAAACCAATCGCATGATAAACATGATTTCTTTTGTTTTGGTTGAATGTATATATATTTATGTAAGCGAAAAAAAGTAAAAGTTACCATATCCTTATGATAGCACATATAACACTTATGGTGTATATAATTTGAAGTACTATATTCTCATTGTCACTATAATAGAAAATTTTTATTTGTAATAACGACCGTATTCTGGAATTACGGACTGAAAAGCTATACTATTATATAAAAATCTAGTATATATATATATATATATATATATATATATGTGTGTGTGTGTGTGTGTGTGTGTGTGTGTGTGTATGTGCTACTCAATCAAGTATAAACTACTGGACCCATTGAGCTGAAATTGTACATGGACATTCTTAGGGTCCCTGGTTAACACATAGGCCAATTTTTATTTAGAAATTCCATCAGGGCACCGCCCCACTGGCCTTGAAAACTCCCTTAACACTTATTTATCTATACTCTCAACCCCGTACGAAGGACGGGTACTCTGCTAGTATTTTATATACTTTCGTGGATTGAGCTGTTTAGTTGATCCTAGTTTGGGCCCTCGTAGACCTATTCGAAATACATAAACTGGGTTGTCACTGTTCAATAAATAAATTTTTGTATAAAGTCCATAAATGTTCTTCCATTAGTAAATGAATGGTTGTGAATAATAAATAATATATATAATCTTTGTTTTAAATTATAAACAATTCACACTATATAATAAATTATCGTTTCTTATTTAATATTTTTTATAAGTTATGTGAGTTACGTCTACTTTAAATAAACATAGTAGAGTCTACAATAATTTTTGAAGTTTATTCATAAAACTGTATCGAGTCATAATAGTATGATCAACATAATTATATGACAGTGATATTTAAAAATTACCTACTGTTAGAGTTATTATTTTTAATGGTATTTTGATGGTAAATATTTGTTTTTCTTGTTCTTTATTGGCGGCAATATATTTCGGTCATTATCACCTTTAAATAATTAAGAAAATAACAAAAATAAAGGAAGCTAGTATTCAAATACTCTTATAACCTCAGGGTCGAAAGGTAACTAGAGTTGGTCAAACTGATATTATTATTTATCAATTTAAAATATTAATAATAACCAAACTTATTTTCTCAGGAATTATCCAATTGGTTTTTCATACTTCTCTTAAAATATTATTTGTATATTTAAGTAAATGTTAAATATTTATAACTTTAATGAGTAGGGTATTTTTATTCTTAATATTATTTTATTGATTTCATTAATATATTAGATAGCAATTGTGGTAAATTATTTTTTTCAACAATAATATATGAATAGTTTATACAATAAGAATTGTTGTGGTTCTTGATAGGAGAATAAAAATAAATATTGTAACGTTTGTTGATAACTAATTAGTAGTGTGCAGATTCATATTCAAAATAATTAATTTTATTTTAGTCCTTGTAGAAATTATTTAAAAAAAAGAATACCATTGTAGCTATGCTTTAATTAAAAGTTCAATATTAATCCTGACTATATTTTCTTTTTAAACAATTTAATTATGGAATGTAATAATTATATAGAAAGTTCCAAGAATATAGGTTTGGTACATTTATTTTATTCACCTTAATTTTTAATACAATGGGGTTACAACAGTGAAATTTATATTTACAAGTTCTACGAGTTTTTATGGTGTTTCTTTTTTACTGTTTAGAATGGATTTTAAATGTTAAATATATTCTATTATTTGACACCATTATTACAATTATCGTAGGTAAGACTACTTATATTGTAACATCGATTTCAATTAATATAATTTTCAAAATAGAAATTCAATTTTTAAAAGACGAGAAAACTATTTAGGAAAATGATATTTAATATATTTTCTGTGTTTTAGAATACAGAAGTGTTGATACCTGCCTATCAGTAGAGGTATTAAATTAACTGGAAACAGTGCTGCTCTCTATAACTCTTGTCTCACTTACACCTGTTGATAGGCAGTTCTCGCTCTGCTCTTGAATGTTTCGGTTCACAAACGGTATCGAAACCATATCAGTTTATTCAATGTTATGAACGAGTTTATCTATTCATTGAATGGATTGTGTTGTGCTATTATTTCTCTTTGTGAGTAGGTATATTTCGGAATTGTAAAGCTGCTTCATGCGGGATATGAAGTAAGTTGTTCATATATTTCTTAATTTGTAATAAACATGTTCATAAAATGTATTCATTTTTATATATTTCCTTCATAAGTTTTGTTAATTTCATTCGTCTCTCACAAATTTAAGGTATAAATTCATTTTTTTAAACAATAAACTGATTTTGCAAGTGGGTGGATACACTTTACTTGTTATAAGTGAACACAAAGCCTTGGACTTTTTATCTCTTCATAATAATACTATTATAAACTATAAATATATATCTCCCATTATTATATATATATATATATAAAATTTCACTAAATTTAAATAGAGGGCGAAATAAAAGAGTGAATCGTGTATAATGTGTCTCATATATATTTTATTGGAGTTTATTATATCTCTTAATCTTACAATATTTAAAAAAAAATACATTGTTTTAAATACGTATTAAAATATCGTATTTACTTGTCATTATTGTAAATACAGATTTTTACAGAATCTATGAATATATATAACAGAATATATGTCCATTTGATTGTCGGTGTTAGTATGGAATTGCTGATTTGTGTCATTTAAGTTTCTGAATTACTGATATTGTTTTAAAAAATCGTTTTTATGTGGACTCAATAGGAAAGTCTATTTCAAACTAATTTTAATAAATATTTTGAATTTTGCTATTCACCTAGACATATCATCAAAATTTGGTGAAATATCATTTGGGATATTTAATCTTCTATTGATAAGTTTTGACTAGATAGAGCACACTTAAAATTTTGAAACAAAACTAGAAACATTCTTCCAGTATTTTTTCTTTACAGATTAAAATAAAATCGTTAAAAAAAGAAAAAAGCATAAGTTTAGTATCTGGCAGGTTTCAGTAGTGTAGTATGTAAGTTGTTACATAACTTGTGATCATAACGGTTGCTGCAATTTTCATGGATTTTTTTATTAACATTTTCCTTTAGTAATCCAGTTAATAAGCGTGGTTTATATTTAAATACCCAGTCACTCCCACAGTCACACTGTTAAAGCGATTTCCGTTACTCTTTCCTATACGGTCTTATTGTTCGGAACTAAGCTCAATTTAAGAATTAAAGTTTTGTGTTAAGATTAATATTTTAAATAACAGTTTATATATGAATAAATATATTTTAAAAGAGATTTATAGTTAAAATTTTACAGAGTATAACATCGTTAAGCGACGTTTAAAGAAACAACTATGAAATTTTATTATAGTGGCAATTGAAATAATCCAGAAATACAAATTGTCAATATGTATTCCTACAAAATTTAAATTGGTCACCGCAATGTTCAAGGATTCTACGAACATTGTTTCGATGAAACTCAGTCACCACATTTTTTAAGTGATGCTGAACACTATTTCGTTATTTCATGTATTGTTTAACATAAGTCAAAATTAAAATATTTAAGTTTCCGCACATTTATACCCCTATCTTGTAATGTTTGACCTATGACTTTGGTTTTAAGCGTTGGAGTGTAAATGCATCTTTGTTGTGGAAATGGGTTTGCTTTTATTTATAATTGTTAGAAGCTGGTACACTGCAATAATTAATTCTGAGTATTTGTTTTTAGGAAAAGTGTAAATATAACCTCAAAGTCAAGCTGATTAATGAGAAAACAGCTGTTAAGGGCAATTCTATCATATATTCCTTTAAAAAATATTATTAAACAGATATAGCAATTAAAACCATCATAGTGGCAAAGTAAGGACTCTCAATTATAAAATATCCATTGATTGTAATTGAAAAAATATCTGGTCAGATTACTAACTGTAAAAACAACATTCCTTCCTAAATTGCTTACTATTTATTATCTTAATATGGCTTTTAATATTATAAATAAACAAGTAAAAAAGAGTTTAATGTGCGCAAATATAATTGAAACAACATATAATCTCACATAATATAAAGGAATTTATTGGAGTTCAAAGATGGTTTACGAGGTGTACAAGTTGTTGAAAATTTTGTAGAGAAAACTAGAATAAAGTAACTAATTGGCTTCGTACATGAAGCTACAAACTTAGTAAATTGAATCACATGCCTTGATTAGGAATGGACATGTTTCACAAAAGAGTTTCAACATTCAAAGGGTAAATCAAATTGATGATTCTGTGAGATCAGTTAATTAAATGTTACCTAGAAATATTCTGTTTCGGTACGCAATATTAATTAAAATACGTAGTAAATGAATTTTATTTTGCATAAGTAGAAGGATATGTAATAGGTCAATTTGGTATCATATACGATTATGTTGCGGTCGTAGTTATGACTAGAAGTGTATAACATAAATTATTATATATTTGAAGAAGTAAAGAAAGAACAGGGGAGTTTGATTAACTATACGGTCATTTTACAGTCCTTGTTATGACTAGAAGTAGCTAATATGCTTTCGTCTTTGAATCTTTCACCTTTGGAACAGTTACAAGACAATAACTTTTCTACCAATACAAAATGAATTATATAATTGAAAAAGTAAAGAAGGAAGAGAAGAGTTTGATTTACTATACGGTCATTTTACAGTCCTTGTTATTACTAGAAGTAGCTAATATGCTTTCGTCTTTGAATCTTTCACCTTTGGAACAATTACAAGACAATAACTTTTCTACCCATACAAAATGAATTACATAATTGAAAAGATGATAATAAAGAAAATAAAGAAAGATGGAGAACAGGCATTTTGATTAAGTATACGGTCATTATACAGTCCTTGTTATGACTAGAAGTGGCTAATGTGAATTCATCTTTGAATGTTTCACCTTTGGAACAGCTATAAGACAATAACCTTTCTACCATATTGGAGCGGACCAATTCTCTGTAGTCTTTTTACTGGAAGAGATGAGGGTGTATGTAAACAATAAGTTTGTATCCAACAGTCTTACGATGGAGATAAACCGGATTTTCAATATGAGATCGACATTACATATATGGCAGCCTTGATGAACAGTCTTTAATATTGGCTATTTGGAATATTCTTGTTTTCCATGGACACTGTTTTGTAGAACTGTCTTCAAAACCAATAAGATAAGAAGAACTATTGAGGTATTGTTGTAAATATCTAATAACTGCCTAAATATAAAATACATTGATTTAATTAAATTATTTCTTGAATTTAGTTTTGTTTACTTATACGGTACCTACTACCTTTCTTTTTCCATCCGAATCCATTTTCGTCCCCAAACCAAAAATTCCTAATTTATAAAAAAAAATTTAATATATTCGAGATTGTATAAAATTTATCTTTAATATGATTTTTTAAAGATAAATATACCAATGCATTCCCTTTAAATCAACATGGAAACATATATTATATATATGAAACTTTTCAATATAAAATGTTTGAAATAAATTACCTTTAATTTGATACTAATACAAGATTATTACAATTCATCCTCCACATCCCTCCGGCTCTTCCATCCTCTTCATTTCTCTAATGACACTGTATTAACTGGTACAAACAAACGTTTTAATAGTACCACTGAATATTTTTTACCAAATTTGAATATTTTAAAAGACACCTGAATTGCTTATTAAGCAATTTTTATGTTAAAGTCTACAATTTAATTCATATTTTGTTTTTGGGTGTCTATTTTAAATGACTGTGTCTGTACATAAAGGTGAATAAACTGATACCTTCTCGTCACAAAATGCCGATAATTACGGATTAGAGCCAACTATTTAAGGTGATAAAATTTTAATTAAAATTAGTTTTACATCTTAAGAGGAAAAGGTAACAAATATAAATATGTGAAACATCACAAATAATAAACAGGATTATGCTAGCTTGTATGAAAAGCGTGTATGATATATTAATCTTTTTATCATGGACATGTGTCAGATTTACAATGTCGATGTTGAACAAATTTGAATGTCAAGTTACATATTGCCCACATTGTTCGCTTTATCAGATCCCTTTTGAAATGTCACTTCGTCCACTAAACTGTCTCTCCCACTTCTCCTGTCTACCGTTAATACACGACTGTTACTGTCACCCTTGTTTTGTGTCGGTGTCAGGGGTTAAACGTTTTATAGGATGCTCTGTTTTTAAACACTTTTAACATGTGTTACTGAGTTCCGTTTGAAAAAGTAAAAAAACAAAATCCAAGCTGTAATATAACTTATTTATCTTACAACAAATTTAACTCGATAGTGATTTAGTTTTATCCTTTAGATTCAGTTTGCAATAATCGATTCTACGTAAGAGATAATTCATTAACTCCCTAACTTTATACTTCCAGTTTTGCATGTACAATTTAATCGGTTATAAAATTACAGGAAGGTATTATTGAGAATATTCCTCATATTTGATTTATTTCATTTATACCATCGTGGTGTCAGAAAGAATCGAAATGTCAGCGAATAATTCCCCCACCCTGATGGTAAGCCCTTCGCAAACCTCAAGGAAAAAGTTAATTATGAAAAAAAGTTGTTTTGTAGCTCTTCTTTAAATTTATTCAACAACCTTAACTATTTTCCTAAAATATGGTTGATATATGTAGACGATTTATCTGCAATTTTTAATGTCACTAAATGTAGTGTAAATGACAAATTTGTTCAAATTAACAATAAGCACAGCTCTATCAAATTTACTCATGAAGTAGAACAAAACTACAGTTTACCGTTTCTAGATTTGTTATGTTTTAGAAATAAAAATGGAATAGAATTTGACATTTACAGAAAACCCACAACAAATAACAGATTCATATTAAGTAAATCCAACAACTGTATTCAACACAAATTAACAGCATTTAATAGTATGATTAACAGGTCCATTAACATTCCTCTTACCTTTAAACGTTTGAACAAAGAAATAAATAATATAAAAGAAATAGCTCATTTTAATGGGTTTGATCTTAAAATTATTGATAACTTATTTAGGAAACAGAAATTTTAAAATGCTAGAACAAATTCCACGACACTCCACCGGAAGAAAGTAAAGTCAGATATATAAGTTTACTTCATGATTCATCCCTCACCAACGGTCTGGGTTCTATTCTTAATCATTATAATCTTAAAATACCCTACGAAAACCAAAATTCCCTTAAAAATTTAATAAGTAACCCAAAGATAAAATTCCGATGTTGGAAAGGTCAGGAATTTATGAAATAAATTCTAATACATGCGATAAGAAATATCTTGGACAAACGAAGAGAATAATAAAGACTAGATTTAAAGAACATTTAGCCCACATCAAATACAACAGGCCGGAAAAGTTTAGTGTAGCTGAGTATATACTAGAAACAAATCATGATTTAAAATTAAGTAATGTAAAAATAGTGAAAAATGTAATCTCTAACAAGTTATTGAACAGTTATGAAAGCATTTTCATAGCTAAAATCAATGATAACAGGTTATTGAATGCAGATAGAGGACCCATCCCTAATTATTCTTGTCTTTTCTCTTTATTGAAACCAAGATATTCACTTTCACAATAATCTTAGGGATAATACAGATTTTAAGTTATTTCAAAATTAACAAATGTATTTTATTGGTTGTAAGATATATACAGTAATCTTAAGAAAAATAGAGATAAAAAGTTATGTAAAAATTTACAAAATAAAAAAACAAAAATTTATTTTATTGGTTGTAAGATATATACAGTAATCTTAGGGAAAATAGAGATAAAAAGTTATGTCAAAATTTACAAAATAAAAAACAAAAATGTATGTTATTAGAGGTAAGATCTACATAGATATTGGCAAGAAGCAGTCCACCTGTTCTTAATCGTTTTGTTAGTGGTACAGTATTTTTCACCCCACTCCACAGGTCAAAGAAATATAACAATGACAAGCCTTTATCTTACAGGTTAATTGATCTGTGGAGTGGGAGGGATTTTAGCTTAAATTCTTGTTAAGTAGTTTCAAGTTTAATTTTATTTCACAAGTAGAAGTGTAAGATTAGATGTAGTTATAGTTTAGAAGTAAGACGACCATGATATAGAAATGTACATTAAGGCATTTAGAGGAATAAACTAAATAAAGTACAAGTAGTAAATAATTGTGTTAATTTATTGTTCCTAGTGATTGTGGTTAAGGGTATATTCAAGCCATTATTGTGAACTCACCCCAGTGCTAAAAAAGATTGTATCTTCCTAACAAATATGTGCTGTTTTAAACGGGATTATATTTTAACCTCAGTTGCTATCTTACCCCATTTTGAACAATAATTTGGGTACATTTTAGTGACCAAGTGTAATAACATTTGGTAACTCTTCTCTGGAGCTCCAAGCGAGTAGACACATTCCAATCAAATGATCAAATTTGATAATGTGGGAATATTTTAGTCATGTCTTGAGACTTAAAAATTTTGATACGAGAAGCAAACAGCTGTAACGATTTTAATTAAATATTGCAAGAAAATAGCCTTTGATATCAGCAATAAAAAAGGATTGATAAAAGGCATTGGTGTCTTCCCAAAATGTTTGGATCAAGAGTTATTTGTAAAAACAAAATGTGGATTTTGTTCAAATTTTAATGTTTTAATGTTTTAGTGTGTGTGCTAATCATAAAAAAAACAACCTAAATTACAGTGATAATAAAAAAATTTGTAACGAAAATGAATTTTCCCTACTGTTATTAAAATCTCGATTTCATTGAAGTATGATTTACTCCCAGAAAAATTTATTGGCACAAGAAAGTCAAGCATATATATAAATATCTAAAAAATGTTATATATTTTTTAACTCTATAAAAACCTATCTCCGAGAAATATTAAAACATGGACAAAAGATCAGTAAAAAAATTTTGATGCTATTGTATAAGTAGGGCGGATACATTAAGGGCTAGTAGGTAACAAATATTATTATTAATTTTATGGATGGGTATGTGATAAACTTACAAACATATTAGAAAAAAATAAAATAGTGAAGTTGTTTTAAAAATATGAAAATATTTTGATATATTTGAAAAATATTTTAAAATCTAATCGAGTGAGGATAATGTAATCCCAGGACTTTTCAATCTGTAAAACATGATATCTCTCATAACTGTGGCTTCTTGTAATCTTTGTAGCAAAATAACAATGTTCAATAATTAATTTCATATATTTCCTTGACTGTCAATTAACAGTATTGAGTTTTCTTGTATCGCTTTGGACAGCTAATTAATAGAGAAATTATGCTGTAACAGAATATATTCAATTCTTAGAATATGTGTCTCAAACATACGAACATATTATTACTTAACAGCTTCACTTGCATGGTTGACAAATAAACAAAATGCTATATAATATTACATATTTAAACAACCTCTCTCTGTGTTGTAACTTCCAGTTTGTGTACACGGTTAACTATGCACTGACAACACTGAGGCAATAAATAATGTGATTTATAACGGGTAGATGGTAATTTTGCATATCCGTTTAAAACATTGTTGGCCACAAATACATGGTCAAAGAGTTAGACAGGTTCGACCTGTGCTCCAGTGACTCTGTGTTCACCCATATGTGTGCAATCTGTGTTAACATTTACGCTAAATTTAGCAACAGCTTTGTACCTGACGCATGCGCAAAAAATGTTATTCCAGTTCTTTTTATGTAATCAGTTAACGAGAATAAGCAAAACATACATTGTGTAAATGTGTTTTGTTTGCGAATTCCTCGAATAGCGTGATTGAGTACATTGATAGTTATGTATATATAGTTAATTTATTGTATTGGATATTTCTCTTAGGTAAATTAAACTACTTTTCCTAAAGAAATTTAAAAAAAAACCTTTTATATCCAAGTTAATTTTTTAGTAATAAATCTAATTGTGGTGATATTAAATTTGTATTATAAAGAACAAAACTTAAAATTCCAATTTTATTAATATAGACTTTACCGATTTTTATCGAATTTTTCTCAAATGATTCCTCCAAAGATCCAAACAAAATGTAGGAATTTCTACCGTCCCAAAAATGATATTCTGAGAACTATCGGATTATAATGATTAAAATAAATATTCCCCCATGAATGTTTGGCATGATTATTATATTGTTTTGTCTATGGTTGTATGATGAAGTTTATGTAATATCAGTCAATATTATTTCATGTATTCAGGCGATTAACATTTTTTAAAAAGTAAATGTAGTTATGAAGTAAATATACTCTACACGAAGTAACAAGTTAAATTCGATACAGAAATGGTTTTTAAATTCATAACAAACTTAAGAAGAATGGTAGAGTTTTTAAATGCAAGGGGATCTTGTGGGAAATATTGATTTAGCAAACTCTATTTTTTAGGGTTGAAGATTTTCATTTGCTATTTTCGAACCGCCACGGTGATTTTTCCTTGTCACTTAAAAATGAATACCTATCGGTCTTCAAATTCTCCAACAGCGTCAGGATGTGGAAAGAATAAGAGTTGGTCAAGAGAGGCCTGATAACAAAGATGGAAGAGAGGGGTCTAATCCAAGACTACATAAAAAAGCGTAGATCCAGATAGGCTCTTTAGGGATTGTCATGCCGTACTCACATAGGGCATGTCAACTATTCAGGGCCTGCCATCTTGAAACGACATTTAAGACCTATAGATAATAAGTTGGTTGGTGGAACTTTTACACCCTTTTTGTTCGTTTTAATACGATATGAATTTTGTTTAATCTGTTTAATTTCTTGTAATTACCGAGAAATCTACTATATTTCTAAAAGTAAAAAAAATGACACCAGATATCAAAATTTAAAACGAATTAAATTTCTCAGTAAAAACTATATTCGGAGAAAGTTTATTGTTAAAGAAAAGTGTATTTAATAAAGTTGTCAATTTTTATTTAATATCTATATGATTTCTTTCTTAAAGAATAGAAATAAAAGTAGAAGAAATTAAAAGGAAAATGAATAATCTTTGCTTGACTTTTTATCTTACATAATGTAATGGCAAATGTATGCACTGTTTTACTGCAGACCACTGGTTTAAAATAGGAAAAACGAAGTAATTTATTAGCTGTTTTTATCCAAACAGAAATGTTTTATTAAATATAAGAGACAACTCATGTCGTGCAGTTTTCAGTGTATAATGTTTTATTATATAACTATGATAATAAATAATGCTTCTTTAGACTTATGTAACATTAAAACACTAAAACTGTCCCATTTTACAATCTACAACAATCCGTACTTCATACTGTTGTACACTCAGTAAGTGTACACGTAAAACTTTGATTTCTACGTCAGTAGCTTCACTTGTTGTGCGGATTTGGGCAATAGAGTGTTTAATAATGTGATTCCGTGTGCTTGTGAGTCGCCGATCACAGTCAGCTGCTTCCAAAATGGAGACAGATACAAATTAAAACTAAAATATTTGTATTTAATTTTCGTCTTACAGTATTACGAATTATAGGGTAAAAAAGAATTCGAGCAGGTGTTTCGACTGAACTTTACGTTCGCTCAGGAACAGAGAAACTGATTTCTTACATGTTGGTATTGAAAATGAAAATTTATTTATTTGACCCTCTTTTATACATAATTTTAACAGGAAAAATTTGACAATCTTATATGCTTAATAATAAAATAGACAACTGTTCACATTATAAAATGTAATACATTGATTCCATCATATTCCATCATCGTTGCCATTGTCGTTTGTAAAAGCAAGATAGCGGTTACAACAATTAAGATATCATTATGCAATTTTTTATAGGGGTGCTCATATATAGAACCCTATTGAAATTTAGAAAAATCGAATTAAATGTCACCTGTTTTGTTCATATATATCTTGTGTTACTCAATATATAAAACACTAAATTAGATAAAAATGTGCACATTTATTTTACACACAGTCTCTTTTAGCGAAATTATATTGAAAAAAGTAATTTTGATCTTTGACCTCTCAAAAAAGTAATATTCAAACAGTTTTGATAATAGACAGCTCCGAGTTACCGACACGAGCGTAGCGAGTGGAGGCTTTCCAAATATTCACAAATGCGTGACCTCCAAACACAGCTATATAGTCACAGTTAGGGCCTAGCCGATGTCAATAAAGTAGTGATATACACAATTAAGACTTTCAGAAAACCTGTCTTACAACTAACTCTTTTGAACAACTGAATAAGACCCGTTGATCAGTTAAAAATTTTCTACACCCATAAACCGATTTTTGAACATTACATTTACAGGATTTACTTGTAAAAATAGGGCTGGGTAAGTACCACGATGGTTCTATCAACTCGTTTCCCAAATTTGAACATTTTTCTTGGAGCAATTGATTTTACGACTACATGTAACTTATTTTATAGGCATCAATTGGGCTGTAACGAATTAATAGTTTCAATGTAAGTGAGAGTTCCACCTGGAGTTGTAAAGCCTTATTTATATATTTTGATGTTTTAACATGAACACAACTCCTCAATAAATCACTTGCAGTAGATACTTTTCTTATTTTATTTGCAGTGAGTGTACTGTAACGCGACTGTCTCCCAAGAGAACATCTGTAACACGTGACTCAGTCATTGTAAAATAGTATCACATACCGATCTAGAAACTAGTCCTGTGTGTAGACCTAATTGTCTATATACGTTACTTCCGTCGACAATCATTTAGTTAACACATTACAACCTACTCACAACTTCTCTTTAGATAAAAGTGACTTTAAGATTCAATTCTCTATACTTTAAAGACGGACTTTATTAAGAGATTCATTTTAAAAGTTTAATTCCGTTGCTAGTGTATTTGACAAGGTGTTTGAGACTAATCTTTGCAAATAAAAAAACAAAAAAAACGTTAATTAAGAAAAACATGTTTAGGTCAGAAATGAATAATTAAATTTCCATTGAAGTGTTTCGTAGTTTTTAAATAATATCTTTTAATACACTAAACTGTAGAATGGCTTGTGTTGTTTTCTGAGTGAATATCAACTTTTATTTATTGACCAATATAGAGCATTATTAATTTAAATTTTAAATAATGTTTGCCCGAAATTGAATGGGTAAAGTCGTTGGGAAAAAAAGAAAAATAACTTCTTTAAAAGTAATAATAGTATAAAAAAATTCTTATGAAGATTTAACAAATTTGATGATAATGGGAAATCGCTAGAAACTCGTCATCTGAAAAAATACTACACGAAGTTAGGAATGCCTGAAGATTACACTCAAAATATGTGTTCACATTGTTACGACACATTAAGAAAATTACAAATTATCCATCGTTAATTTAATATTACGACTTTTGGTTTGCTAAATTCCCATACAAATTTATAAGCTGCCTTTTGGAATGAGTGTGAGTTAACAGTAAAACTTAGGTTGTGTTCTAATTTTGACTTAAATACAATTTCCTAGTAACTTATGTTCCGGTTTTGTCTTAAATACAATTTAACTAATGGCAACCGGATTAATTTTTTGTTGCTATTTATAAATAAAGTGAAAAATTTGGTTGTTAACGTGTCAACACAAATTATTACTATATATATAACCGCTTCGGAATGGCGTTCAATTGAAATTTGTAATATTAAATAAATAAATCCAAATCCATTATATTTTCTGAAGAAATTACTTTAAACCATTTGTTTTGACGTTGCAACAAATGTATGGGTATTTTTGTTTCAGTTGTAACACAAAATAAACCGAGATATCGTAAGAAAACAAATTCTTTGTAACTGTATTGATCACGCAAGAGATTTCTCACGCCATCAAAGGTTTTATAATGTTTGGGACTAATGGGAAAACTGTGCAATATTTTATTAAAAATAACGAAATATAAAGAAAGCCTTCAACGAATAGAAATTGTTCCAATGCCGATTTTGAAAGATAAGATGAAATATTATTTAAAGTATGATTTTGTGTCTGGGTTAGAAATATTTTGAAAGTTTATATAATTTTAAATAATTTTGTTTCAGAAACCATTAATTGAATAATATTTTATTAAGATTAATACTCATACAATGGAAACTCCCACTACATAAACAAAATGCACAGATACAATATAACATAGAATATATAACAAAGAACAACAGCAAACAAAAACATTAAAGCCGGGGACCAATTCTGCGATTTATGTGAGTGCACTTGTCAGTTCGTGTATAAATTGCACATTCAGTTTGTTTAAGTTGATGTAGGTTATTTCTTAGGAAAGCTGTTATTCTATAACATACAAAGAGTAAGGTTTTCTCTTGTATTTTCCTCTTGACTTGTTTATTTAACATTGTCATCAAATATAGTATTCCAAAATATTAAGGCCAGGAGACGTAAATGGCCATGTTTACTATCACGGTCGATTCAACGATTTAATAATTGGATATTTAAGAATTATCCGACATGCAGTGTACAGTATTCTAATACACATTAATGAAATATTTAATTCAAAATTTTGATTCGATACCCTACATCTATTCCTTGAAAAATGTATTTTTAATAATACAAATAAACTGACAAATGCTAAACTGTGGGTTTCCGTACAAAGTTGAATGGTTCGTGTTTGTTTATCTTAAGAACCTGAACGTATACAGAGTACTTTGAAAAAATACCGCACTCCTAATATAACACTTAACTTAATGGAGCAATAAAAATTATTTGTTAGTTATGATGAGGTAAACAATTAGCAATAGTTTCATACCTGTGCACCTTTTTGTGGAAGAGTGTTGGGAACAAACTCAAGATTTTCAAATATAAACAGCGTTTAAGTTATATCACATTATAAAGATTTATTAAAAAGGAAGCAATGTTTGTCTTTATGTTTGTCCAATGTTTAAAATCAAAACCCACAGATCGATCACGAAATCTCTGGATCCAAGAAACCTAGAGCTATGAATTTTTGAACATGGCTTGGGGTAGGTCTTTAAACACGTACCGAGAAAGCGTTTTGAAAATGTTCTACTCCAAGGGTGATTTTTACCCCTAGATCATATTTCTGGATCCAAATAGCCTAGAGCTTTGGATGTTTTAACATGGTTTGGGGTTGGTCTTTAGAGGCGTACTGGGAAAGGATTTTGAAAATATTCCACTGCAAGGGTGTTTTTTACCTCTACAGAATATCTCTGGATCCAAATTGCCTAGAGCTTTGAATTTTTTAACATGGTTTGGTGTAGGTCTTTAGACGCGTACTAAGAAAGGATTTTGAAAATGTTCTACGCTAAGGGTGTTTTTTACCCCTAAAGCATATATCTGGTGCCAAGAAGAATAGAGCTATGCATTTTTTAACATGATTTGGGGTAGGTCTGTAGACGCGTACTAAGCACGGGTTTTGAAAATGTTCCACTCCAAGGGTGTTTTTATCCCTAAGCATATCTCCGTATCCAAGATATTTAGAACTATGTTTTTTTAACATGGTTTGGGGTAGGTCCGTAGACTCGTACAAAGAACGGGTTTTGAAAATGTTCCACTCGAAGGGTGTTTTTACCCCTAAGCATATCTCCGTAATCAAGATATTTAGAACTATGTTTTTTTAACATGGTTTGGGGTAGGTCCGTAGACTCGTACAAAGAACGGGTTTTGAAAATGTTCCACTCCAAGGGTGTTTTACCCCTAACCATATCACCGGACCCAAGATACTTAGAACCATGTTTTTTACCATGGTTTGGGGTAGGACCGTAGACGCTTACTAAGAACGGGTTTTGAAAATGTTGCACTCCAAGGGTGTTTTTACCCCTAAAGCATATCTCTGGATCCAAGATACTTAGAACTATGATTTTTTAATATGGTTTGGGGTAGGTCTGTAGACGCGTACGAAGAAAGAATTTTGAAATGTTCCACACTAGAGGTGTTTTTTACCCATAAATAATATCTCTGAATCGAAGAAGCTTAGAGCTATGCATTTTTAAACATAGTTTGGTGAAGGTATATAGACGTGTACTAAGAATGGTTTTTGAAAATGTTCCACTCCAAGGGTGTTTTTACCCCAAAACAAGTATTATATTTTTGTTATTTATAGTGTTGCTGTATTTAGGCATAATTTATTTCCATAGCACCACCATTAGGGTTTTGAAAAAAAAAAACTTTATTAAACTCAAATATCCCCAGGTGAAACTGGGGCCATCAGCTAGTAAAATATAAGTGCTAAAGCTTTCTTGCGAGAGAACTAAAATATATACGTAATCTCTTAAATATTTGTAAATGTGAGATATTACAATTCATTTAATTAATTCAGTATTTGTGGTGAAAGGTTAGTTCCTTGCTACCTGTGCCCTTTTGTGGCAGAGAATTTGACACTTAACATTTGACAAAGTTAAACACCATACGAGTGACATCTCATTTTACAGATCTAATAAGAAGAAACATTAACGAAAACCAAGTTTGTATTATCTCCTCTAATGCGAGATGCATTCTGTGGTGCTACAAATATTTGTGTTGACAATTTGACAAATAATAAATACATATAAATTAATTTTAATCAAATAATTAGGTAAGATATTTTGTTTAGTTCATGAATATATCATATTTAATTATTTTATTATACCAGGATTTATCGATAATTGCACTAATTTTCAAGATTCTATTAATTGAACTGGAATTTATATATAAAAACTTATTTCCATAAGCGGTATTTAAAGGTGAACCGTAGGTTCCATAGAATGGTAACGCCTAAGTTGTCTGACAGGACACTATCAGTGATCCTATCGGTGTCGGATTACATATGCAAGCCGTGATTAATTACCATGCATTGGTTTAGTCTGTTGTCTAATGTTATGTATGAATGCTTTGACAAATCTAGTTTATTGATTATTGACTTATCCGTCCTCACGAAATAGTGTTTTGACATGTCGCTACATGGAGAGATATTTAATCCTCACGTTTTTAGATTTGGATGCTGTAAAAGTATATCTTCATTTATTTTTACAGTTTTATTCTTATTGTTACAAACTGTAAGTTCAACACTTTTGTGTTGCAATAATGTATCTAAGGATTTAAATCAGACATTAATAATAAGTATATCAAGGTATTTTTATTTTGGTTTACAAAAATTAAAATAGAGATATAGATAAATCCTAATTTAATTATGATATTAAATAATATTTAGAACGTATAAAATATTTTCAAACTCGAGTTATACATGTTTCATAAAAATAATTATATTTAATTCCAAACCCTTTAGAAGTAAAGTAATTTTTTGTTCTAAGCTTTTATAATTAGGAATAAGTAATCTTTATTCTCATCACATTGGTTTAATTTAGATTACAATTTATTCATTCTTTAAAAAATATGAAATTCAACATTTTTTTTTAAATTGAAGGGCTCTAAAGAACTGTTATAAAACTTGTACATATAAAAATTTACTTTTTCTTATTTGTTTGCCCAAAATAAATTCGTAGGAAACTAATAGTCGTAAGCGAACAGCACCCCAGAATAGTACATTTGTGTTGTATCTAAAATTCACATTTACCAATCATGTAATTCAGCCTTAATCATGTATGTCAAAAATTGTAAGTTTCAGATCAAACATTTATTCGTTTTATCGCCTTCTTTGGATGATATCAGATAAGATTAGATATTGGGAGGGATTTGGACTAGGAGGCCCCTGCACGTCAACCAAGGCTTAGTCCACAGTAAACCTAACAGGATAGACCATCCTTTGAGCTTTCAACGAGATGCAATATTATTGAACAACGAGATGCTTTTGTTCAATACTATAATCGCCCAACTTCCCTTCTCCAAAGAGAGCTCTTCTCTTAGTATCTTGTTTCTCACAATGAAGAATTTGGTTGAAGTTTCATCAGAATCTGCACATAACCTACACATAGGGCCTCTTTGACCAGTAATAAACGCAGTTACTTGCTCAGTTCATCGACTCAAACTCAGCAGCCAGCCGGTGAGTTAAACATTTGGGGCTCTCACAGGTTGGAAGACATTAGAGACACCTAAGGGTAATTTTATAAACAGAATGACAAAGTGGAAGGTTCGTTATGGATCTAACGCGATGGATTCTACAGATAGAGCAGCGGATTTTTGATTCATTCCATATCGTGTCATTATCGTAACTTTACAGAGGATGGTTTCATTAAGAAAATCTGAATTTAAAATAGGGTAAAGAGACAAGAATATGTTTATGATGTTTGTAATAGACAGAAACACAAATCTACTGTCTATTTCTAGAACAAAACGACAGTGAATATTTTTCCAATATGCTACAATCTTAAATTCCAAAGTAACGTCACCTTCTTCCCATAACTTATTGACTATTCTCCTGTTGTAATGATGAGGTTTTCTGGGATACACTTTTGCTCTAAAATGTTCTAAATTAATGTTCTATAGATCTCTGAACAATTATGAAAATCAATTTCTAATTGTAAATGTCCTCTCAGCCTCTCTCTTAATGTTCGTCAAGTTCAACGCTTCTTCCATTCTTCTTTTTTTTTATTACTGAGTGATTCTATATTATTGTGTGGATAAATGACTGATACTACTATAGAGAATAATTGATTTAATTTCTAAATAGTAAAAATATCTATAAATTGAATTTGAGAAACCAAAAAACAGACACAAAATCCTTCAGCCAGTGTCATGATTTTGGCGACTAAAAAAATATCTAACAACCAAAAGAATTTGATATACATATATATATATAATATATATATATATATATAATATATATATATACATATATATATATATATAATATATATATATATATATATATATATATATATATATATATATTATATATATATATATATATATATATATATATATATATATATATATATATATATATATATATATGTGCCAAGCTTAACTTGTGAGATAATATTGGATAGAATACTAATTGAACACAAGTTCTCACAAAAAATACGTTTACTTAAATTATATTTTTACAGTTATAGTTTAGTTATTGTAGCTCATGTATCACTGAGGATGGCGATTTTGTAGTTGAAACGCGTTTGATTAAGTAAACTTAATTTGTGTGAGAAATTGTTTTCGAGTTTTATTCTATTTAAATTTTATATGTTTAATTTGAAGAAAAAATAAACTAATTAACATTTAATTACTATTTAATACTATTAAATTTTAACGTTATTTATACTCACTTAACTAAGTTTAGTAAAATTTTAAACAAACATTAATTTGAAAATTAAAGTACAACGTTTCCAAAACACGGGATTTCAATTCATAAAAAACAGTACAAAATTAAACATTTTCAGTTTTTAAATTATTTTTGTAATAGATGTTAATTTATTACTATACTCCGTATATTATTTTCAAAATTACTCGTATTATACATCAACAAACGTAACGTTACAACAAACAAACGTTACTCTAAATTACGTGACGGTGATGTGATATTTTCGTTTAGGTCACGCTATCTCTTGTTTCTTATTGGACTTATAACAGGAGTACGGATTTTTAAAGATCAAAGGTATGTGTATGCTAAATTTTGACGAATCGGTTCAACAGTTTCTGAGAAAAATTACATTAAATCTGATAGAAATTAATTACAGCCTTTCGTGTTCAAGAAATTAATATGCCTAACATAATGCTACCCCTATATATGGAAAGTAGAGATCATTATTATCTTAAATATATATGTTTGAGCTTCGTTATAAAATTTCATCCGACGAAATTTCGTCAGGTTGTCGTATTCAGAAGCGCATCGTTGGTGATATGACGTCAGGCTGTCATATTAGGTTCATATATGCTAGCCGATATATCGTCAGCTGCACCTCAAAGAATTTCAAATAGACGGTACATAAATATTACACACACTTCCCCTCTTACTCATCTCCAAACCCAAATAATGAACCAAAACTAACCATCAGCAAGAATATCAGTTCGCTAGTAGTAAATCAAAAAGTGAAAATTAACCATGTCCGTAGTCACTGAAATTTTAATATTTAAATAATGGTCTAAACTTGCTTCCCTGCGCCATAAACACGCCCTCAGTATAAATCGCATGAGTCTTCGCCCATGACCTTCACATTTCACTAAAATTTGAACGAAATCAATAGAGTCGATTTTGAGAAATTACCTATTTTATACAGTTCCATGGTCGTTTTTGAATGTTTATCAAGTAATCAAGGAGAAATGACTACCACTATTTTTTGTTTGTTAGATACAAAATTTGGTCAAAATCGTAAAACCAATTTTTATACAATAGTAATTTTGTATTTTGCGTTCTTGTGTTACCTACCCAGAAATTATGAGTTATCAACAACTTTAAAAACACTTTACGAGGTTCCGTCAAAATATACCCACATACCAATATTTAATATAATAGGTTACCGTGACATAAAAACGGATAAATCCGGGGATAACGTGACATCACCTACCAAGTAACTTTTTATACTGTGAGAAAATAAAAATAATACTATTTAAATTACTACAACGGTGTTATTTGTGTTTTTAATATTATTAAACAAGTGAAATAGTATATTTCATCTCTAGGACCAAAAGTGAAGCTTTTCCATTCAAGCTCAAGTTTAACGGCCGAGGCGGAGTCGAGACTGTAAAATGAGCAAGGATCGAAAAGCTATTTTAGTCCAAGTAATTAACTATATTTTTCGTTAAACTGCAATTAATATAAGAAAACAATTCCACAAAAACTAAACTGTTATCTTTTTACCTTCGAATCGATGGTAACAACTATTTTATAGGTTATTTACAATCTACAGTACCGGTTGTTTTTATGGATGCTTTACAATCGTTAATTAATTCGTATAAACGAAGTAACAGCTGATGATCTCGACCTCAGCTGATGTTTTTAGGTCCTAGGACTAAAAAGAACAACTTTAGCATCTCAATGAATTTATTGAAAACAGCTGTTTTTGAAGCAGTATGACGAAAAGTCATTTAATTGCTATTATTGTCATTAAAATAGTATTTGTTCAACTTATGTTGTGACCTTGGAGGTTGTATAACCATTTTGAAGACAAATGTAGTCTATATAAATGCAAAAGCATGAAACACACAAATAAATTCCACATTTGTTTTATTTATAACCGATATTATTCCTTCGTAATCGGTCATAGACAAAGCTGAAGATTAATTGATCAATTCGATTCGTGTGTGCTGCACTCTACAGAATGTATTGCGCGTAGCGTCTATCCACCTGTTGAAACTGGTCAGTTGAACGTCGGCACGACTCTAAGTAACACGTGTATCCTAGAGTTCTTTAGTGATTGTGTTGTGTGTATGTAACTTCAGTGTACTTTGTGTGCTGTGTTTAGTTGTCAGAGTGTTTCCTTCAATGAGGGTAAGTTTGTATTAATTTAACCTTATCTATAAACATAACAAAATATATTGTAATACAAATAAAATATGTTTTAATATAAACAAAATATACGCAACACTTTTTGATCGGTAATTCTGTGTTTATATACCGGCTTGGTGATTATTGTTTTTTACTTGTCTATTTACGGATGTGTCAAAAAGAGCAATATGTATTTACCATATTATATCTTCATATTTTTAATAAAAAACTAATATCAAAACTATGATCTTAGAAACAAACTTGTTATCAAAACAGATATAAATATAATTAATGTATTTAACAAAATATAAAATATGCATATTTAATTAAAATAAATGTAATTTAAATTGTTTTAAGGAAATAAACAAATATTATATAATACGAAGCAAAATTTAAATTAAATGGATGTTTATTTTGATTAAATATAAAATAAAATTCTTTGTATAAAATGAAATGTTTTTCACGGATTAATAAAACACTGAATTTATAGTTGATTGAAACATTTATAATAAAAGGGATTTTGTAATTGCTACATAAAGAAGGCGAAATATCAGTTAAATATTTTATATTTTCAAAGTGGGGAATATTTATGAAATTATTATTTGTTTACTTTGAAGAGGTCTTTATGATAGGTAAAAAGTTTTTTATGGGCTTTTACGAGAAAGTATTGTTTTCAACTTATTATCATCGTATTTTTACCAAATATTTAAAATTAAACGTTATTCATAGATTGCGATTATCTACTCACTGGAAAATAATTTATTTTTATTTCCGGGAAATAAACAAATTAATACTTATTATGTATTTTAATTAAAATAACAAAGAAATCTTTTGTAAATAATTACAAACCATTAAAATTAGATTCATCTGTTAAAAAAATAGTTAATGTATAGTAAAAAACCTACATTTAAGTTGTTATTTTATTTTAAGTTATGCTTCAAATTTTTCCACTCGTCCACATTCCTTTAAAGAAACGATCTCCTTTGAACTTGCATGAAACATTTTGTAATACATTCATACAGATATACTATCGGTATATTTATGTGTATAAATACATATTGACCTTGACTTGTAGGATAATATTAGTTAGAATAAAACTCGAACACAAGATCTCACAAAAATTACGTTTAGAGTTATAGTTTAGTTATTGTAGCTCATGTATTCTGAGGATGACGACTTTCGCGTTGAAATGCGTTTGATTAAATAAACGTAATCTTTGTGAGATCTTGTGTGTCAAGTTTTATTCTATCTTATATTTATTTAGTAAAATATATCCATAGTGACTGTGGGTCATTGATCACTTTCCGTAAATATAATAGTTGTGTTATTTTCGTGTCGCCTACATTTTGATTATAAAATAATAATATTGTATGTCATAAATATTACAGGAAACTAATTATTTTCATCTTCATGCAGTACAATTAAGAAAAAATAATATTTTGTTAGTTGGTTTTAATTAATTTCTTACCATTTTCTTATATAATAACATAAATTATTTAAAGATAATAAGTTTACTGATCCTTTACATATTATTTACAATATATATGCATTAAATATTCCAAATGATTGCAACTTGTATATATGATACACAATTATAGAGAAATTATTTGGAGTTAACCGAATCTAATAATGAAGATTTCAAATTGTATTTATCAAAATAATGTATTTAATATTATTACATATTTTCATATTATTAATTATATTTAAGATAAACATAAGCCCTTTGTTAAAAGTCAACTTGTCTTACAAATCAGTTAAGCTGAATTGGTCACTATTGATAGCCTACTTTGATCTTGTATTGTTATTTATTAATAACAAAAGTAATAACAAAATATTCAGTCAATATATAATGTATATATAATTTATAATTTGTTGTAGTAATTACTAAGAGACGCGCTCACAAAACATTTTGCTCATTAGGGTTGTGCTTTTGTGTAGAAGAATGATGTAAAGCTTGACGTCATATTTAATAAGACTGTTAAAAAAACTGAATAACTAAACATCAAACAAAAGAATAAAAAAAAAAACGAGATAGTTCAAGTTTCTCATTTTTTTTTTTAAATTTTCGCCTACAACTCGTTGTTTATGATCTTAAAAATTATACCTTATCCAAGTCTCTAACATAAAAGTTTATCTGGACCTACCCTTAATGTAAATGTGCATTAAATTATATTTAGGATTATTAATTAGTTTAACATAATTCTCATGTTCAGTTTTATAGCCTATAATTTTCTTTTGGCTGAAAGTCATCAGGCTTTATATAGATAAAGCTAAACAAATGAATAGATTTTATCATTATATATATATAAACAAATCAATAGTTTTTTACTTGAACAACATCTGTGATTTAAGATCTCATAAAATCCATAATTAGATCTTGAGTTACATAATTATACTCGATGTCTAATGGTTATTTAAAATTACGTATTAATAAAACAATTAAATTAATAACCGAAATATCATAGGGATTCATAATATAACAAATGTAATACCATGTTGGATATTAAATATTTCCCCCCTTGTTCTTCAATTATTCATTTCTTTCATTCATTATTAAGGAAAAAAAGAAAAAATCACAAAAACTTTAATAATGTAATAAATACACCAGTAATCTTTAAATGTGTTTTATTCAGCTTCACATAATATATTTAATTCATAATATTCATATTTTAAAATCAATACTTCGTGGAAATGTTTAGGCTATAAATAGATTTCTTACAATCTAGAAAGTAAGTTTTTAGATATTGTCTTATAAAACTGACGTGTTTAAAGAAAATCACATGTATTAATACATTAATATACTAAGAAGTTTATTCAGGAAATGATATTAAATATTGATTCAATTTTTGCTCTAACTAAAACAAATATATATATATATATATACGTATATATTTATAATCTGAAATTAAATAGAATTTCATTCCTCACGTAATTTGAGAATTGATTGAGGTAGATCTTTGTAATAGGTGTTTTTAAGAATAATATCAACATGTAACAAGGAAAAATCTCAAAATAACTTTAAATGAAGATTATGATTTGGGTAATATTATAAAAAAATATCATAAGAATATACTTTAAGTCTAGGAAACGTTGCAGCGAGATACTATTATTTAAATATTTTATCGACTAAAAGGAATGAAAGACTCTACATATAAATGTACATTTGTAAAGTACAACTCTTTGTATTTCAGATAAGTTATAACACATGACAAATATACAAATGTATCTTGTGTGTAAGTACCAAGAGTTATAGTTTGTATTCCTAAGGAATAGTCACATTTGAAATATTTGTGTAGATGTAAATGACGAATCCATTTATTGTGTAATTTATTTGCGTGTAATATTTATAGAAGTAACCTAAAAGTAAATTTAAAATTTAATTTCAGCACTATTCGAATCTGTAAATATTGCTAATTATCAATTTTGTTCAGTAATAATAAACAAATGTAAACGGTATTAGACTGCAGTTCTACACCTGGCGTTTTAAAATACATAATATGGAAGAAAATTAGAAGTGTAAAGGTATGGAACTATATACAACGATTTGTGAGAAGAGTTTAATTATCCGTAATAACATTTAATTATACACCAATAAACATTTCTAATGAAACTAAATATTCACCATAGCTTCTTGTACGAAAATGTAATATAAAACTGTGCAGATTAAATATACATTCAAGTCAAGTTAGAAATATCAAAATTTGTGTTCGTTCTTGTCAAATTTTTTTTGAGGTGAAATTATTATATCGACAACTTTCTCTACAAATAAATACAAGAGTGATAGAAAATGTTATTTTCTCACATGACGCGTTTCGACTATTTATCAGTCACTATCAAATGTACTACACTTAAACAACACAAACTAATAACATTTAAGATAAAATAAACTGGCGACATACGTTGTCGGTGACCGTTCTCTATGTAGCTTGATCGTCAACAGTAAGGCTACAAGTGTAAATGCTTTAACTTTTATTATTCTTCACCAATAAATGAAAACACAATTTTCACAAGAAAATACTTTATACAAAACTAGTATCTCCCGTCGCGGCTTTGCCCGCGAATCATTCAAGTTGTAATCTATACGTTTATTAATTCTCATTTTTTGATAAAAAAGTTTAATATTACTTTAATTCGGCTAATTTTAATGTAGTGTGTAATATTTTTATTATACAGAATTTGTGAATTGAATGATAAATTATTTTCATAAACAGAATATTTTTTTCTATATCTGTTATTTTCATCATGTTTACTCATCAACAACTTAAAGTTAATAAAGTTGAAAAATATCAAAAGGCAAAGTAAACAACAACAAAAATTCGTAATTATTCTAGTTATAGGTAAATTATATTATACTATTTAAGAATTCATACTATAAAATACTAAAGAAAAATTTAATTATTTCACATTCAAATAAAAAATTGAACTAAAAATGTACTTATTTAGTATTTAGGACCTCTTTGTCAACTACATTTGTTGTCTTCCCTTTAGGTGCTAAAATCACTAAATTATTAGAAGAACTGACCCTAGAAGCACCAACGTACAATTGACCATGAGAAAAACAGTCTTCTCTTAAATCAACTCCTGCAAATTTTAATGTTTGTCCTTTAGATTTATTAATAGACATAGCAAAGCATATCTTCAGAGGAAATTGGAGTCTTATAAACTGGAAAGGGTACTCCGACGGGATTAGTGGTATTCTAGGTATAAAAACAGATTCACTTCGAGCACAACCAGTAAATATTGTAGCTTCTATAAAATTTTTCTTTAAAGCGGTTACCTGTAGTCTAGTTCCATTGCATAGTTTTGGAGGGTTTAAATTTCGTAATAACATCACTTCAAGTTTCTCGGACGAAATCTCGAACAAAACTGAAATTTTAAACACACACTGATTATAATCGTAAACACTGATTTGGAGTACTGAGTGGTATTTCCCATCTACGCATCTAAACATGCACGCATGCAGGCATACAAAAGAATACCTGCATGCGTGCATGTTTAGATCTGTACCTAAAGTACACACAGCATAGTATATTATACATTTGGTTTAGAATCGAGAAACAACTTCACCTATTCTAAGAGAATAAACTTTATAATCAGCCTAGTTGCTTAATAAAATTTGTTTTTCTTTTTGTATTTAATACCCTTTAAAATTAAAATTTCGCAAAATACTTTCTTAGTGAGCGTCTATGACCTCATGCAAATATGCCTTTAAATTTTGGTATCAATATCTTTGTTGGTTTTTGCTCTACGTTGATTCTCTGTCAGTCATTCATTCAATCAGTCAGGACAAAGCCGTTTATATATATAGTGATACAAATACAGTAGAAGACTACTTTTCAACGATTAAGTCATCATAAACCCTTCTGATACGGGACTGTGACTATTACAGTTGATTATTAATATTCCGTTTAATTAAAAGAGAAAAAAATGTACCTTAATTTTATTATACTCTCCTTATAGATAACTCGACTTATAAATACATTATAGAGCTATTATTCTTTAATGTAAATTTTCCCAATAATTTCGATCCATTAGTTCAGGCCATTGACTCCATTATTTTTCAACTCATTTAATTCTGAATCAAACGGCTTACTGTTTTTTCCCTTTTAAAATGTAAAAGATTGCCAAGAGTGAAAATTGGAAGGCTAATAAAAGAAAGTGATTCTTTGAATTACACTTTTATATCTAATTTGTACATACAAATCATTTCCATGAGACCCCGTAACAATTTGATATGAATTGAAAACGGTCGTGTGAATAGTCGATAAAATTAATTAATGATTCCCGATAATTTCAGCATTTCAACCGAAGGTTTAAAACCGGATGTTATGTTTGGTACCTGCTTCATACGTGACTCGATTGTGTATTTCCGAGCTGTAATTGAGTGTTTCCTTGATGCTTTTGAAACGGTGCCTAGCATCATAATTCTAGCTTAATGTGATTGCGGAATTGTTTTGTGATTTCAGGTGACATAGAAGCTTAAATAAAATCCATTGTTACCTTATCAGATATTTGAAACTTTGTAAATTAGATTTTTAATAAGTACCGTTCAGTATTAATCTTATGTAAATACAAAGTTATTTAATACATTTTGACTAAGTATTACATACTATATACACCTACTACAAAGAGTTTCACTTTCATTTAGGCTCGCTGTATAACGTGAACCCATAATATAACTAGACCATTCATCTGTAATGATATTGTCGTATATGTTTTTAATTTCTATTTTGAATAAATGATTGTCTCTTATTTTAAAGTAATGTGTCAACCTTAGTTATTATTTCAGTTAGTAATAATTAATTTGTTTTCCCTTTCTTTAACTAAACTTGACTTTAATTAATAATTACTTATTTAGGCTAAGTAGTTGCACTTTATGTTTATGTTTACAAATGTATTTATGTTTAAATTTTACTTTATTTAAAGAAATTATACTTTCGTTTATTCTATTATATATTACATTATTTATATTTTATTGTTGATTTGTTTTGTTTTTATTTGAATGGGAATAAATATATTTTTAACAAAAACAAATTTCTACTTTCAAGTATGAACAAAATAATACGCGATGAATGCGTTAAAAAAAGTGATGGTGTATTATAAAAAAAATATTCATTTTATTCATTATAATTTGATTATGTTTAGTTAACTAATATGCTCTAAGATTTTATTTTGTTCAAGAATTTCAGATTTTGTTATTTGTATGTATTTTGTTATTCTCTATTTGACTTGAAGTAACCGTTTTACACCTGTTATATAGACAATTACATCCATCATTTAGTTCTTCTATTTAACTCTAGAGTATTATTAATAAATGTTACTTGATATTTTATGAATTAAATATTAACACTAGTATCAATTGGATTACAGGTATCTAGTACATTTGTGACGTCATTGATTTATAACGATGCTTTCCACTTGTTCCTAATAAAGGCAACATGAGAATACATATAAATTAGATTTAAATAGTTTAGTGGGAATTACAATATGGCCGTAAATGTAAAGCGAGAGATGCAACCGACATACGTAAAGCATTAGATTTTGTCATCACAAGGACCAGCTGTTTTTTATTTCTCGTAGTCTCAAGTTAACTTTCCAAATTCTTTCTTCGGCGGCAGGCAGCTAATAGTTGTACCACTAAAGCTAGTTTATATAATAATGAGTGCATGGGGATTTTCTGTGTATATATTACGAACATATAAAACACAAGCACTGTCTGTTTTATTTTACAACGTGTTTATTTCAATCCCGGTTTACAAATTTAAACTTACATTCTTGCTATTTTTTAATGATTATTGGAAACGTAATAAATATATTTGATTAATAAAGCTGACTTAATCTCAATTTAGAATATATAACAGACAATTACTATGCATTTTATTTGGTGATAGTGAACAAAATAAATTCATACAAATATAATATCCCCAATCATTATTTAATAAAATATATTGTATAGCATTTACTATAAATTTCAACTTAAAATAATTTATCATATATAATATATATTTGTAATTTCAACATTACAATTCACCGGCGTGTACTGACTAAGCACAGATTAAAAAAAAAAAAAAGTTTTATATTTTTAGTTTTATAAACCGCACTTATATTTAAAATCCGAGGATCACAAAGAAAATTAAAAGTGACTTAACGATCTGAGTCACATAAACCCTGATACGTTTTATCAAAATTTTAACAAAGAAACTTAATATCAAACAAGTTTTACGCCATGTTAAATCAACTTACTGTCGTTCTGTCATAGGATTAGCTCTATCTACCTGAAGCTCCAGTTGCATGGTACATGTTAGGTTCAATGTGTTTACATGAGCAGGCAAAATTAGATTTCAAGATTCCAAGTATCCCATTGCGCCTGTCCAATCATCTAAGAATGTTTGTTTGGAAGACTAAACGATTAAATCACTCACTTACGACCTAGGCTGTGTATACAAATTAGGATTCGAGAGATTGTTTGTATTTTTAACTTTAAAATTCGCGAGATATTTTATCCGCGATTTAGTCATTGTGTATTAATTTATTATTTATTAGTAATGAAAGCTATGAGAATTTATCTAAAATTTATTGAGTGAAGAAAACTAAATGGTATTCACAGTTTGAAACGAAAACGAATATCCTTTTCAACATCATTATATTACTCAACATATTTTATATAAAACTGCATTTAATTTATATATTTACAAAAATTGTTGACCGTCTTCTAGGAATAAATCTACTTAAAAAGTGCACACAATTTTCTCAATGTCTTGTATCACATGTTAATTCCGATATTATTTTTAACTTTAAGATAACGTACGAATAATTGGACGAGTGTTTTCTCTCGAAACATCACTGGTAAATCAATGATTTAGCATAATCCAAAATATAACACGTTATTGGATCATTTTCCTCAATTCAATATTAATCTAAAGAAGAAGTATTTCTTAAGTCAGTTTGCGAAGTAAGATTTTCTTTTATAATCTTATCACAGACATTTACTTAAATCCCGCACCTGTACAAAGAGGATTAAATCATTGAAGACGGTTGTTACAAAGAAGTTTGTCAGAATACAGAACTTCCTTAAGTAAAATATTTTAACTAATTGTTTTAATAGATTCGTTATAATGAATATATTATTTTAATACAAAGAGCTATCTACAAAAATTGACTTCTAATGTACTTGTCAAACAGTAAGGCCCTTATTTATGAACGTTACTTAGGATTTCCTTAAGAGACTCTAAGGAAACACTTAACTGTTCCTTTACACTAAGCCAGCCTTTAGCTGATTTCACAATTTAAGAAAATTCTTAAATATTACATGCGTTTATTAGGTTATCCTTTATAAAGGAGTGATTAAAGAACTACATCATAAATAACAATTACTTCATCAATGAAAACCAATGACAGTTCGTTAATCATTACAGTAGATTTTCGCTGATCGCTAAACAGCTGTTATCTGCCGTGTGTTAGCGTGATTTATTTTTATTGGTTTGACGATGAATACGCAATCAGCAGAAAAAAGATAAAAAAAAAGATGCCAGGATTTTCTAATCTAGAAACATATTTGGTGAAAAATATAAAATATGACTATAAAATAAAAATAAACACAATGCATGGTTGAAGAAACAATGACCTGTGGTTAAATGCCTATTACAAATTTTGCTCTGATTGTGTACAAAAAAAACGTGGAATTTCAGTAATTTCGGGTTTTCCACCCAATATTATTTAAAATACAATATCTCTATTTTCTGTTACGTTTATTTCACGGAACTTAAACAATTCGTTTATTTTATTTCCGACATTTTATCGAATGATCAAGAGCATACAATAAAGGAAAAAAATGTTATAGAAAAATTGATTAACCTGTAACATTTTACACAATTGATTTTGATCATTTTCGCCATCCCTTAGAACCTTCTCGTTACTAGTGGTGACACTTCATTTACATACAAAATATTTGTGGAAAATCATCTTAATCTTACATCATATTCCCAATATTTAATAACAAAGTAGGCCTACTGTTCAACATATGCTTACCGTAAGTTTAAGATAGCTCTTGACCAATCTTAATGCTATGGAAGGATAGCAAGATAAATCGCTAAGGAATTCTTTAGCAATAATGGAATTGATAAAAGAACGTATATAAAATGAATGATCATTAAAGGAGGCCTAAGAAAGCAACGTGAGGAGACCTTAAAGTAATGCTCATTAATATAGGACGAAATGTTAACTTCATCTACGACAATTTGATTAGGTTAATTTTTTAGTGATATTTTATATAATTTACGCTTTTGCATTTCAATAATGCATAACAATTCATCATATTATTTAGAATTAATTTATAATATGTTTTTGTCTGTCCATTGTTGGGGATATCTTGTTTTATTACAATCCATGTTGTGAATATCTTGTTCTCAAATATTACGTATCTATATTCGAAATTATTTGATTATTCTTGCCAACATGAAGAAGGGAAATTTATTATAATAATTACAATAATGTAATATAGTTATATATTTTAATTCCTATCGTGGTTTTTTCAAATCCTAAATTACCAAACCTTTAACTACAATAACAAATGGTACATTTTGTTGTCTACATAACAATTTTAGCATTCATATATTTATTTTTCATTCCTAGAGTCTGTTTTAGTATTAGGCGACCTATGTACGCTCAGTTTATGATAATTTGTATATATATATTTAAATCTCAAAAATTATACATGTATCTTGAGTAACTACATTTTAGTTCGTTAGTAGTTAGACATTAACAATTTGGTTAATCTCTTTACTTTATGCCTGTTAAAAGAAGGAATACGTATTTGTGAGGAACAGGATAATCTGTGACGGTTCGGGCCAATATGCCAACTGAGCTACACCGCCCTCCATTTATAATGAAAAGTTACATATTTTTTACCTACTTATTGTTGTTTGTTTCTATCTAAGGAAATTCCTAGCATACTCAATATAGAAACCATTATCGGTGATTTAAATCTGTACTCTATATATTTTTTAATAAATATAAATTTGTGTTTTGTATTTTGTTAAACAAATCTGAAAGAGCTTTGCGTTAACGCATTTAATAAACATTCTTATTTTTGTAAATGATCTAAAATCCTATATTATTTGTTGATATTATTGAGTCATTATTAGACAAAATATAGTTGTTTCTTTCTCTCTATCCCTCTCCTTCTTTCCCCTCCCTCCCCTTATCTCCCCCCTCTCCTTCTTTCCCCTCCCTCCCCTTATCTCCCCCCTCTCCTTCTTCCCCCTCTCTCTCTCTCTCTCTCTCTCTCTCTCTCTCTCTCTCTCTCTCTCTCTCTCTCTCTCTCTCTCTCTCTCTCTCTCTCTCTCTCTCTCTCTCTCTCTCTCTCTCTCTCTCTCTCTCTCTCTCTCTCTCTCTCTCTCTCTCTCTCTCCTTTAGTTAATTTTTGAAGTTCTACAATTTGCCTTATATTTGCATTCAGTCCTAGTTTTCTGCCGATATAAGAGGACGCGTGCTAGTTGTGTTTTTTTCAATTTTACATTTAATTACTCTGCAAGTATACGAAGTATTTAGAAGTTTCTCGACATTATTTCAACATTCGTTAAATTATTAATTATGCGTCTCTTTTAAATCATTTCAATAATACAAGTTATTATAAAACCTCTGATCTGAATCTTCTAAGAATGTATTTTACGTCTTTTCTCAATCGTGTTCATCATGAGAAAGTATTTTGCGACTTTACTGTATCATGGTAATACTATCTTTTTGAATTGGATTTAGTAGCTCCGTGATTTGCCCCAAAAGTTCTGCCAACTTCCCTTTTGTGAACGCCTTAGGCTACTCTAACATGTAAGAGAATGAAAATATTATATAATTATTAAACTTTTTTTCTTGGATCTTTATATATTCATTTCCCCTGGATGGATTTTCCTTCTGAAAAGCTCTTTGTATTCTTCTTGATCCCTAGATATAAATGCAACTAGAATGGTGTCACTTGACTCCCCGTTCAGAAGTTAAGTGTATCTAAACTTTTGATACATTTTCCGTATGAATGTCTTCGAATTACTATTTTCGACACTTTTTCTTCTTGAATCTTGTTAGCTTCGCTATAAAACGCACTATTCTGTTTAGAGTTTCATAATATTATTATTTTTGACGAAGTTATGAGTTTTTTTAGTTCGCCGATTTTAACTATTTTAGTTTATTATTTTATTTTGGTTTTTAAGAGTGTTCTGTTATTTCTCATATGATCTTACAATTTGATGTCATTTAAGTATATATATGTCTTATATTTCTAACAATTTTATTGACATTTAAATATTAGGCTTTTTGAATTAGCATAAGCAATTCATCCATTTATTTGACATTTTGTCACTTTATCTAGCTTTAAGAGCTTTTTAAACTTCACTATTTACTTTTAAAAAATTATTTCATTTAACTACTTAAATCCTGATAAAACTCTACAAGGATGACTTTATTTGGTCAAATTTCCGTATTATTTTTTATTTTCTCCAAGTTATTAATATAGTATTTCATTACTGCCCCTTTTGCCTACAATTAACCACAATAAAATTTTGAAAAATTTGAGATATCAAATTTAGATTTTTTTTATTACGTCATCTTTTGTACTATATCTTTTTACTTATTCATAATTAACAAAAAAATTATTTTATATTATTAATCACTCATACATGCTCTTTATTTTCACAAACAAAAAACAACTTTTAATTAAAATTTAAGAACCCATTACTCTTAACCTTTCCTGTTATTACAAAAGTCTGCAAACTAGTTTTGGTCCATTCAGACTCCTGCCATATTCAACATGTTAAAAGGACTTGTAATATTGGTTTAACTACTTTCCTAACGAGTTCTATTAAAGTTGCCATTGAGCAGTTTTATGTGAATACAATTCATTTCAAAACTCTTATTGTATTATCACAATGAATCCTTGACTATCCAAGAAAATTCGGATATATATGTGGATATTGTTCCCGGCCTACAAAAAATGGGTAATTGTTGGGGGAGGATAGCTCAAAAAATTGTATGCTAACCTCTAAGAAAGTGGCTCTCAGGAGCTCAATGTAGGGGCTTGACAATCCCGAAGGACATAGCTGGATTCACACTTTTTCCATGTAGACTTGGGTTAAATCCATCTCATCTATCCTATCAGGTCTCTCTTAACCATCTCTTGTTCTTTCTCGATCCTAACGCTAGAATATTGGAGTGATAAAGGTCTTTATTTTATGGTCATTTCCCCTTTTATAACCAAGATATTTTTCGATAAACCGAGATATTTTTCGTCTTAAGAGGCGCACTAATATAATCAGCAAGTAACCTAGTTGGATCTACAGTTTTTTCATATGGTCTTGTGTTAGATCTCGCTCTTTCATCATTCCTATCTAGTCTCACTTAACCAACTCTTCTTCTCTTCCGAATCTGACGCTATTAGATTACTCGAATGCTAAGGTTCTATATTTTAAGTTCTTTTTCCATTTTGCTATTGGTAATTTTTCGCCTAAAACGACAAGAAGAAATATATTTATTTTCGTGAATTAACTTATCTCTGAAAATATTAAAAACGAAGTATGGCCGTCGTAGAGTTACGTAAAACTCAGTTTTCCCAAAATGATATCGACTAAATATAATGTGTTACGACCCAGATGTAAAGCGCCTAAATAATTTTTTTTAAATTGAGGGTTTTCAGGGACTGTTTTGTCTTTTGTAGTTTCAGTAACAAAATTACAGTAATATTGACTTGCATGCGATTGTTTTGGTAATAATCGTACATATTTAAAAAAAAAATCATCGAAATCGGATTAAATTTTTTTTTGAGTTATCGACTTAAGTTGATGGTGTAACATTATTTGCAATGACCGTGGTTTGTTTTCACGTTTTATGGTTATTTTTTACCATAAGGTCTAGATTTCAGCAAAGTATGGCCCACTCTGAGAAAAATATTAAAGTAATTTTAAGAACATTATAATTTCGTCTTTTGGGTTTATCTCGACCGTCATGTCTTTAAATATGTCGGTTCGTAAATTATCGGTCAAAAAGAAACAAATCAGCCAATGTGGTTGTTATAAATAATTCTCAAAGTTGGCTCTATCGATTTCTTTGAAATTTGTGAAACCTAATGACCCCGAATTGTACAAAATCGTAAAAACCTAAGTATTACGGTTCAGCAATAATTTGAAAAAATGAAACAAAGTGGAGGAAACACTGAGCTCAGTCTTGCAGTGAGTTTAGTACTGTGCATTTCAAAAACATTGGTTTGTTGTGTTGTGAAGGAAGGTGAAAACGCCAGGAAGAAAGTTGGAGATTAAAGTTCTCCATAGTTAATCTTGCTAAATCACGTCAAATGTGTATTGTTTTATGTAACATGAAGCCGGGAACGGAGGGGATATTAACGGATGTGATTTTAAATACTAAATTTAATAAAAATAGAACCTACTGCTAAAAAGTTATTTTTTTAATATTTTCTGTCAATTTGAAATTTATATAGGGCTAATGATTTTTATTGGTTAGTAAGTTTGGATGTTTTTTCTCAATTTTTCCATTATCAGATTAACATAAAAATTTCTCAGAATATTTACTAACTAGGTATAATTATATTGTCTAGTTTTACAATTTTCGTTCATATATTGTGAAACTCTAAATGACTCACACATAACATAAGCTGGAAAGAAGAAAATAATGCATTAAACAAGGAAAGTAATAAATTAAGTAATGTAAACATGATTTTTATCTACCAAAAGCTATGAACAAATCATAAAATGATAGACTATTTAATACAGCCAAGTGTTAACCAGAGCTGCAATATGTTCTTAGGGTTGTAAGGGTTAATATTACAAATTTAGTTATTAAATAATAAGTTATATGAAAGGTTAACACATCTCTTCAAAAAAAATGTATTTTTGTTGGAATCATGGTTTCTATACAATTTTTATTTATGCCTAGTTCAACTAACATAATTTTTTGTAGTAAACAGTTCTTTATACAACAGACTATGAGATATAAAAACATATTTTGTCAGCGAAAAGTTAGTACTTAGCTATGTGTAAGATATCGTTTTTAAATGGTAACATCTCTTTAAAATCTGTTTATGATCAACAGCATTTTTAATTGTCAAGTTCCTAAACAGATGAGTTTGGGAGACATGGTCTAAGACACAAAAACTCTTTACATTACTTTTTCTAACCGAAGTAACATAAAAATAAAACGATCCTGTTCAATATCTAGGACTGCAGTTTGATAAACGCCTTACATGGAAACTCCACGTGAAACAAAATAGAACAGATTCACCTTAAAGCACGTTAAACGTCAATACTTTTATTTGGTAGAAAATCGCAATTGAACCTTTACAACAAGCGACTACTTTATATAACGATTATCAGACCAATTTGGACGTATGAAGGGAGTAGAATTTTGGGGATGTAGAAAGATTGTTGGTGCAACGTAGTCAAAACAGTATACGCAAGATGGTATCAGCGTAACGATGAGTTACATTCGGACGTAAATCTAAAACTATTGGCAGAGGTAATCAAGGATTATGCAATGTGGCCTGAGCAGAGACTTCTTAAACATGTTAACGTGGAAGCTTTACAGCTACTGGACACGGAACTGGGTGTAAGATGACTTTGCCGGCAGAACCACAAGATCTGTCCCGACACTAAACACATGTATATACTTTTAAAGTTTTAGATAAAATCATTACATAGATAGAACCTAGATTATGATTTAGGCTTCTTTACACATTTGTACACGTGTTACTTATTTAAGCAGTAGCTTAAGATTGTAATGTTGAATTAATCAAAATAAATATAAAAAAAAAAATAAATAAAAAACATTCAAAAGATTTATTAAAAATGACTTTGGAGGCGTTGAGGGTTATTCAAGGCCGACACGAAAACTGACCCACAAAATATTTTTAACGTTTTGGAGTGGAGGAATATAGACAATATACATAACGACTTAGAGTATAGGAGTAGAAGGGCTATAGAGTATGGAAAGGTGAGGAGAGAGTAAGAGAAACGGTGAGAGAAGGAGAGGATGCCAGCTTCGTCATACTAATCCAAAACAGCGCGAATATCTCTAAACGTTGCTGTGTGGGTAAAACCGGCATGAGGGATGTCAAAATATATAATTTTAGTAGGACAAATTCAATGGAACATAAATTTGAGCTGTGATATACTCACTGATATCTGAGAGCTATAGTGACTACGCCTGTAAATAGGCGTCATAATTTATTTTCCTACATGGATGTTTAGAAAATTTGGAGTGTACAAATCCTAAAAAGTGGAACATAAAACTATTAATGTACAGTGGTATTAGGCTATGTACCTTACATGTCCCCACAATTGTGTCAAATGCTGAGGCCTCATTATTATTGCCAGACATGTATGTGTGTACGTAGCAATCCCGAAAGAGCCCTGCTTGGTGTTTACTTTTTTTATGTCGAGTTGGATCTCTCTATCCTTCAGAGGTCTCTAACCATGTCAAGCCTAACGCTACTAGTACTCGAAGGCTAGGGGGGGGGGATTTAATTTTTCTTCCTTTTATAAGGCGATGATCAAAAGTTTTTCCAAGGGAAACAAAATTGAGTGCTTTATTGACCACACATTATCCGAATGAAAACTCGTCTTGTGCAGGGTTTAGAAGGATCGGTCCCTTAAGCATGTTTGAAATTAACACTTCCCTTCTCAAAGACTCATAGAGAGTACGGGTGTGGCAATCCCGAGGCATTCTAACTGGATCTACACTTTTTGTTCGTGTAGTGTTCAACTTTTTTCTCCCAGCCGTAGTATTCAAGGTCTAAGGGTGTCTTACACAATTACCAATTTAAACGAATTCTGTTTTATACTAAAGTTTATTTTGCAGACAAAACAGTGCATACCAACTGGACGCAACAAATTGCACGTCAGAGTAGAAAACCAAGACTGCTGTGGTCGCATTTCCACAACAATATCGTAAAGTCTGCAATTTTATTGGTTTAAGATTTACCTCGTAATGATTTGTCTATTTCTGTAATATATAATTTGTTACGTTGAATATTAATTTTGTAAATTATAAGTATTTTTTTTTTCATACAAGCAACACCTTAGATACTTATTAAGTTAATATTTTGGCATGAAATGCCAGAGTAAAATTTTCAGAAATAAGTCTGGTTACATTTTAAAAAGACATTTATTTTTCAATTGCATTTACAATATTTGGAAGTTTACAACATTATAAATATTATACAATCTATCTATCACTGCAGTAGTACATTCATTTTAATATATAAATTTATCTTACGTCTAACTTAATTCTAATAAATAAAACAAAGACCAGATTGTGAAAGTTGTTTTATTTCAGTCTTGTGTGTACCAACTGAAAGACCCACTCTTATTAGAGTGTGTGTTGTGTGTTGTGTGTTGTGTGTTGTGTGTATGTGTATAATATGTGTATAGGTAGGTCCACCGTTAGTTAGCTACGGGAATGTGGATGCCACCATATATTACGCGGTTGTCAACCCCCGTGGTTGTCCGACCTGACATATCGACCTAGAGTATAAACATTTTGATTATCGCGGCCGGTCATAACAATTAAAAAAAATATATTAAAAAACAATTACCGCGGTAGACCCTAATCGCGGATGCAACCCTGGTTGCATGATTGTGCATCGGAATATAAACGCCTGTAAAAGAAATTAAAAACTAAAGAACCTAATTTAAAATGAATTAACGCGGTAGAAACTAATCGCGTGTGCATCATTTTCCATCTAATGTATAGGAATATAAACGGTTATATAAATAAAAAACTAAGATTAGAAATAACACGGAATAAAGAGATGCGATGCACACCAGTTCCTGTTTTAAAATAGGAATCTGGATTTAAATGTTAAAAAAAACCTATAATTTCGATAAAAATATGCCCTATATAAAGACTGAAAGCGGCTACAAATACCCTGGTATTTGTATCCTTATACGCGGGCATCCGACGATATATGGTGGCATCCACTTACCCTCACTAACATCAAGTGTTCACAACCCATAATGTTGCAAATGTAAGTCTTTCAGCCAGCCTCCTGAGGAGGATGTAAAGCGTGTGGGTGTTGGATTTAGAATGAGTTCTAACAATAGAAAATTGTGATTAAGTGAATTCTGTAGTTATAGTAATGGTTAACAATATGAGATTTTTAATTGTTGCAATTTAATTTTATATTACCAATATTATCTAATAGAATTTATGATTTTTATGTTAAAACAGTTTGGCAATAATCAAAAGTTGACCTTGACCGCCATCATTAAAACCACGATGTTAACAAATAATACGGTTTACGTTGAGGACGTGTTTATGGTACAAGGGAAGCAAGTTTTGACCCTTATTGAAATTTATGGTTCTCATTCATTTTTTTAAATTGACAACTAATTGGAAATTTTAAGTGACGATTAGTTTATATTTTATTTTATTTGGTTTTGGGGATGTGAGATGACAAAGGCGATGATTTTTTACTATTATTATATTATTTTAACGTCAATAACAATATTTTCAGCTTATTATTATTTTACCCTTGTTCATAAATTGAATAACTACCAGTACCGTAAATAATTTCTTAAAATATATATATATATATATATATATATATATATATATATATATATATATATATATATATATATATCTATATATATATCAAAATACACGATGAATTGTATCGTCTCATAGCGTCGAAAATACAATAAGTTTTATTTTTCATTGTAAAGTAATTAAATTTTATTGTATCTTAATGAAAATTTCAAAACATACATATATATTCTGTTATCATATTTGTTTAATTTTATTGAACATCTATTAATTACTTCAATAGAAAATATATTTTCGACGTTACGAGACGATACAATTCATCGTCTATTTTGATATATATATTTTAAACGAATTAACAGATTTAAACAAAATTTAACACACTTCTTACTAATATATTTATACACATTTTGTGAAAAAATCATCAAGATATAATAAATTTAATTGATTTACAACAAAAAAATATATAATTTCTCTTAAAGTAATTAACAAAATTAAATAAAATTTAATAATTATGACAACAAAATATATATGTACATGTTGTGAAAATTTCATCAAGATACAATAAAATTTCATTACTTTACAACGAAAAAACTAATTTCTTCAAATTAACATTGAAATAAATTTTAACAACTAACCTAAACTTTTTGTGAACTTTATTGAAATGCAACGATACGCCTTTATTAAATCATTTGTATCTCGAAAACCACCGAACGGATTTGAAAATATCAAAACATTTTTGAAATAACAATTAAATTTTCTATAAACTATCAAAGCTAGACTTCTATAACTATCAGATCTAGACTAATAATAATGAAACAATTTACAACCATTTACCGCTATCGGTCTGGTTGTAAATAGTGTCAAATTATAACTTGTATAGGCCTAGTCTATTTATAGATTTTGTTAACATTTTCAGGAAATGTTCTATATGACTATATAAAAAAAATATTGAAAATGATATATATATAATTTTTTGATTTATGAACGTTTATAGCAAAATTGTAAACGATTTCTAAATACTGCTATTTTTATTGGTTTATTACATACGTTTATTAATCGCTGTAGTAATATTCTGATACACCAATTTATAGATAATTTAATTGTGAATTCAATTTTCTTTAGATAGTTAACATCCGTTCAACGGTTCCCAAAATATACACAATTTAATAAACTCGTGTACATTGGCGTTTGCATTTTATTGAAATGCGATGACACGCCTTTATTAAATCCTTTTGTATCTCGAAAACCACTGAACGGATTTGAAATATCAAAACATTTTTGAATTCACAATTAAATTCCATAAAAAGTTGTTAACACAAGTTATACATGATTAACCATGCCTTGTTGCATAACAACTCCATAATAACTAAAAACATACAATAAAAAGTATCCAGTATATTATTGAACTATAGGCCATATTTATTTGTATAAATAAACATATATAAAGATGATATATGTTATAATTGTGTAACATATATATAAAATTGTCCAATATAAACCTTGAAATAACATCTCAACCTTCTATCGTCATTGTCAATTGAACTGGATAATATTTAATTGTATAAAGTTAAAATAACATCACAACATTTACTTCGAAGACATGACATTTTTTGAATCAGAGAATTTGTACATTCTATTACCACTTGTGAAGAATAACTTGGAATAAAACACATTTCATATATCATTTAAAAATATAAATGAAATACACTTTCATTTTCATTGGATGTTTAGAAATAAGGAGTAAAAGTATAATGGGTTGAATTAAAACTAATGCAATTTTATAATAAGTTGTACTAAGTAAAATGTAATGATTGTTGAATTTACTCTAAAACTATTTTAATTTTTAATAAAACTGTACATTGTTTCTGGGAAGAATATGAACAGTAATGTATTACTATTCCAAAAACCCAAAACTATTCCATATTATGTAATAAAAGATAATAAAATACATCTTTTATTTCATTTCAGTTTGTAACCAAAGTTTCCAATATAAATTGGTAGATAAATTACTACGTAACCATTCGTAATTGATTAACTTATACATAAAATATGTAACAAAACTTTTAATAAAGATTATTTTCTTCTTTAAAACTAGTGATATATATTATTTAACAATCTGAGACAAATTTATATCTGACATACAAACACTTTTCGACGTAGTCAAAACAGAAAATAGTTTTTCCATTTCATTTAAAAGGTAGAACTATTTAAATGTAGTAATTATTTAGAAAGGCGAATAACTTATGTAATTTATAATATATTGCACACATTCAAATAACGCAAAGAAGCAACAATTTTACAACCACATCTAAGAAATTGAAATAGACAAACGGACTGAACTCTAAGTTTAGGAAAGGTGCAATTGACGGCAACACAGGATCTGTTCCATCTGGCAACAATGTCCCCAAAGGCATAGTGACGTTTATGTTGCAGTCTACATACAAATATTTTAGTATCCTCACAAAGGCATTAACCATCTTTCTCTTTTCTTTCGAATTTGAATGGACCAATCATACTCAAGAGCCCCATAAGTCACCTTTAGGGCAAAAGCCCGAATCTCTTCTATAAGAGAGAGTATTGCGTTCAGCGCAGCCCTGGTGGTGTATCTTCAAAACTATAGCTGTCGTCCCATAAGCTATTTTAGGGGATCTTTAAAAATATTTTTATTTTTGATCTAATATGCTTAAAAGTATATATCTATTACATATAAACTTGATTTAAGCCGCTTGCCTTTGTGGGGATATCCCCACAAGAGACAACATCCCCAGAAGTACTTTACAGTGAATATGCCCTGAAAGGACGAGGGAAATTAAAGAAAGTTTTAAAATGCAACCCCACTATTTAAATGTAATAAACCGGAAGTACTAATTCTATTGCAATCTAAAACCAACTACAACTAAAAATATATATATTTTTTACTATACATTGTTTTTATTACAAGTATAAAGATAGTTATTTTGTACAATTTATTACATTAACACTGAGATTTATGAAAGAAAATCAATTTAATAAAAAAGCCAATCGGAGGAAAATGTGTTTTGTTTTAAACTATTACCAAAGGCTTTGACAATTTACTTCAAGTTTGTCGCGCTCCCACAAAGAGGTTTAAATCATTGAAACTCAACGAAGCATTGTTACAAACAGTTCTTGTTTAATACACAAGTTTTCCAATTAAACGATGTCAAAGGCGAATGTTTTAGTCGTTTCTACTTATGTATTCGAATCAGATTATAATATTGCCACTCTTATGGATATGGAGTTTAGCATAAACTTGTTATTTATTTTGTGTGTTTAAGTCTCTATTATTTTGCCTAGTTTTTACAGCATATTAATTATATTAAATTTCTGAATTTTAAACTCGCAGCCTAGGTTTTCTGGCATCAATTATTATGGTTAATCGATTCGTACCTGCAAGCTTTATTAGACGCCGTTTTGGATTCAACATTAAACCAATTATTATATCAACAGAGGCCGAAGGCACAATGACTATATCAAGAAGAGTGAAATAAAATGTTAGAAACGCGGTAGTGTTAGCTGTGATATGATTTATATGCTAGCTGTTTATGTATTTCGTACGAATAAGCATTACTTGAGCACTATATAAACAAACACTTGTTGAAACTACTACAAGAATCAAGGAAGAGGTAGTAATTAAATCGAAACAGAAAATTTGTTTTAAAATGTTTATCATATTTTTGAAATTGAAAATGAATAATGATTATAGTAAAATTTAAATTGAATATATTCTATTTAGTGGTCAAGTCTGTCAGTTACGGGAAGTATTAACAGAAAGGTTTATATATATATATATATATATATATATATATATATATATATATATTTTAAGTTGAGCAGCCTATTTATAAGTCATTCAACCATCACCTTGAAACTATTTATTTATTAAAAAAAAAAAATTTTATATATAATTCAGTGCTAGATTACAAAATTACAAATTTCGTTTCCATAAATTGAGTTGTGTAGATGGTACAGTGCTAATATTATATAATACCGTTATTGTCAAATAAGAGATCAAATTAATATATTGTGGTCACAAAATTTGTTTGTTTGTTGGTTTGTTAAAAACCTTAAACGTTCACAAGTCAACTAGTCCTATACAACTGTTATAAAATTGGACAAAATAATTTTTATTGATTATAATTTTGATTATATAATGATTGTGACCAACGCTAATCAAAAATACTTAAATTTTATAATTTTACAATTTTGTAAACATTGGTTTATACTGAAAATAAAAATGAGGGTTTAAATAAAAGCAATAGTTTTATTCACAGAGCAGATAAATAAAGTTCACAAAAAGTATGTCAAGCATCCTAAGAGATTCATTATATTTAATTAGTTTTATTTATAGAAATTGTAGACCATTATTTCTCCTTTATGGTGTAATATTAAAGTAATAATTTGTCTTCAAACATATTTTAAATTATCCCGTTATATTTTGTCACTACGGATGCAGGGTCAAATTAATAATTCCCTGTGAACCTTTTTTAGCTTTATGAAGAGACTTATTTGATTAGGCAACGGAAGAAAAAATAAGGAATGAAAACGGGAATAGTATTTTTTTACTAACGGAAATGTTTCTGAATATATAATTAATGTCAAGATGAATCTGAATTTTACATAAGCAAACGGAAGGGCATTTAACCTTAGAATGATATGAATATTGTGTTTTTGTGCATTCAACAAAATAAACACACATTTCATATAATTTTAGTAGTATTTTTTATAACAACAGACATATAGTGTAGTTTTTGAAATACTTTTACTTTAAAGGATTTATCTTAAATCAAGGCTTATTTTTGTTTTATTAGAAAAATTATCATGATGTAATAACTGAATCTGTGCTTGTTACATTTTTGTCGGTTGCACTGTTCTAATCCACATTGAAAGATCAAACAATTTATACACGTCTATTGGGAGGCATACAGGGACTGCCTCATTTATAAAAGTCTCTATTTCCCGGTTGTCAGTTGTTGTTGAAACAAATGGACAAACTGTAGAAGTTTTAACGAAAATTATTTCTCTCTTGTTATGAAAATGAGTAACCTATATAGTTTGTTTGTGTTCGTTATATTCTACAACATCCTAAAATGGCTTGTAGACTTAGAAGATTTTTATCACTATTCAATTTAAAACCAGTTAAGATGCTTGAAAGTATATAATTAATATATTGTTGCCCAGTTAAACAGATTGAAGACTTTTTATTCTTAAACTGACGTCATCAAATTTAGAGTTAAAATTGCATTTTGGAAGTTGTAAAATCACTTATGCTAGCTATATTTTAGTAATTCATATTATACGTTTTGAGGAGTCAATAAGTTTGTTTACTAATTATAACTCGCTGTTGATCGTTCAAACATGAATTGTAGCACAAATTTTTAAACCTATTCTGCGAAAATGTTGTATGTGAATATTCTAAAAATGTTGAATTAAAATTATAAATTACAGACACCTGTAATAACGGAAAAATATCATATTTAAAATGCGTATAATTAGATTCTATGATTTCAATCTAATGCAGCCCTCAAGGACAAACACAAATCGTGTTGAGTCTCCATTTTTCAAAATTCCAGTTAAAAAATTATTGGTAAAAAAGAGAATATATAATTTATAAAAACAGTTTATGAAGTGTAAAAATTTTGGACAGTAAAAATGTGCCATCCCCACTTTAAAAAAAAATTCTTGACATGTAATTGGTATTCAAAAAGTACTCTGACCGACAAAGTGTTAAGTATAATATTTTAAAAGTTATTCATAAATATTAATTATACTCCCCGTAAAATTATAAACTATTTTTTACAACTAAAATATTTAAATTTTACCGATTTTAATATCTAATGCCGATTTTGAGATATCTTCTAAGGCATATAGTCCATTTCAAGTTGTTGACAAGAAGAACAGGCACTTTTGTAAGAGAGGGGTCAATTTTATGTTCTCCCTATTTTAATTTTGTAGTGTATGTTGAAAGTTTTTAATCTTGTTCCATCGATTATTTCTTTCAGTGAAGTTTTTCCTGACCAATCTATTGTCATCGTCAAATATTTATGAAATTTTTTTTATTATTTTAAGTGGCATATAATTCATAACTGGAAAGAATATTTAATTCACTTCAAAAAGGAACGAAACCCCAACAATTTATATTAAATACAACCTTTATTAGTTTTTATTTGTTGAAAACATGCTATTATATGTATTCAATTGTTAGTTAAAACAATATTGACTTGGATACTAGCAACATGATTCTTAAATTATAAGTATCATTGCATCAGTCTGTCGTAAACCTAATCGTCAATCTCTTGTAAAATCACATAAAAAGACGAAATGTATATTTATAGTGACATGTAGACATGTAACTAGGCGTGTTAAAATGTGTTACACAGCCAATTTAACAGTGATTAGAAGGCATTGAGTCATTAGGACGACCAAGCTAAGCATCATTAAGCCTTGAACTTTTCATTTACACCACTCACTTTCATTTACATATTTAGTAGCTTATACTCACTATGTTCAAAGATTAACAAATATTGTAAAGTTGTAAAAATTGTAAAAAAAAAATATTGTTATCTTTTGAAAACAACAAATTTACCAGTTTAAATAAGTATGTAGTGGGGCGTGGCAATACTACCAAGGGATAGGACAACTAAAGGATATCAGGGACTTGCTAGATCTACAAATTTCTTCATGTAGTCTTGGTTTAGGTACCTTTCTTTAATATTTTTTATAAAGTCTTTAACCAACTATTGTTATCGTCCAAGACGATATTAGAGTAGTCGAGGGCTAGGGGTCTTTATTGTATGCCTATTTTTATAAGGTGACGATAACCGAGAGGTTTTTTTTTTTAACAACAAAGAAAAAAAATCGTATTTTGTATTCCACAATTAATATCTAATAATGGTTAATATTAAGCTGAAATTATTTTGATAGCTATTACTCTCCACATTTATGGGTCAATAACTGTGACAAACAATGTCTTGATAATTATTTACAAAAACCCCACACTTTACTCCTAGTACCACAAAATATATATTGTCGCCATGCAAATGAACATTTATTTTTATGCATTACATAATTCGTATATGCGTGATACAAAATCAATAATTTTAAAATATTTATTAATAGTTTTATTCATAAAATATGTTTTTGTAACAAATTACTGTTATAGTATAAAATAGAATACTAATTAATTAAAAGAGAACGTTCATTCAACAGTGTATCTTTTGTTTAATAATTTACTTGTTGCATATTTTATATTAGATTATTAGTGTAGAAAAATTGAAATACAAAAAAATAACAATTTAAAGTTATTAAGTTTATTTACTTTAAAGTATACCCACTGGAAAAAATTATTTTCAAACTAATCTTGCCTCTTAGTATATATTTAAAATGATTGATTTGACTTCATTTTCTTAAAAGTAATCATTATCTAGCCTCTAATTATATCTATCCTATGTTTTGATCATTTACTTAAACTTAATGGCACACAAACGTTCTCACTCGTTTCAAAACATTCATAGAACCCCCCCTTCCATCCCATTAATTAACGTTTATAGAAATGGAGAGAGTAAAACAAGATTCAATTCTTTTTACTATTTTGTATGTATGTAACACGGATCTTAATTATTATTTTTTAATAGACAGTTTTGTGGTACGTTCATAACTAATTGGTGGACATCTTCTCGTTTATCTGTTTTATTCATAATGTTCATTTTATTAATTTAGCTTTTCAGGTTATTGGGGAGAATCATAATATAATAGAGATTTAATTGTTATTTTTCAGAAAACTGGTAAGAGTTTCTTTCTTACTTCCATTCTCTTGTTTCATGTCAAAACTCACCCCTAGTGGCCTAAATGTTAGTCTTTACATTGTTTGACTTGCTTATCTCTCGGGCGAACAGTAATTAATAATCAAATAAATACTAAGAGTAATTACATTGATATCTATGAAGGTCTTTTTAAGTTGCTTTGCCATTTATCCCCAAAATGCAATTTTCTTTATTTGCGATTTAGAACAATCGCTGGAATTTATTAATATCTCACAAAATTTCCGATTTGGATAAATTAGATTAGATTGTTAAAACAAAATTTCCGTAGAGGATAATTTGTTTTAATATTTGTATTAATTTGTTTTACATATAACTCCTAAAACTGAATCAGGGTTTAGCATTTATCTAATAAAAATAGTTATATTTAATTTTAGGGAATTTTAGTGTTTTGTCTTTATAAATATCCCTAATTAAAAAATATAATTTATATATTTGCCAAATGAACATAAATATTTCCACTCAAAAAAACACAATCTGTCAAATTTTATAGAGTGAGAAAGTAAACTTGGAACACATTTCGGCCGAAAAGTAAACACATTGGATCTTGTACAAACACTGTTTTATTTCAGTTTAATTTAGTGAGGTAGCATTTTCTTTACTCCCACCAAGTGTCTACATGGAAAGAGCAGTTTTTAAATATTTATTAAATGTAATACGTATTTGTTACATATTAAAAAACCTAAATTACTCCCTAATTTACAAGTATCTTAAAGGTGTGCATAACAAAAAAAAAATTTACTCATCATTGTTTTCTTTGCCAAAATGTCCTTCAAACAAAATTTATAATTGTATGTAACAATCAAGTCTGAAGTTGGAATAAAAATCGTGCCTTAATATTTCCTTTATATTCAGATGGGATTACAATATTTGGCGCTGGAGAAGTGTAATTTTCAAGGAAGGATGTGTTTTATTAATATTGTTCAAAAATGTAGTAATCAAAATTACGTTGAATATTGACATTCTATCTTTGTTGCAAGTGAACTTATAAAATAATCCCATACAAATACGGACTAAAATGAATTGTCTTCCATGTACTGTCGACCATTCTCCCAATATTTATTGTACTAGGTATATTTTATTGTGATCAGTAATAAGCTTTATTTGACGGAATCTGATATCAGGTCTTTAGTCTTGTTACGGTCAACCATTTCCTATATATCCGACGTACATATTTCATATACGTCGCTACGCGAAACGACATGGTCGAGTTACTAGGAAAAAGTTTAAATATTATTTATTCTTAGGGTTTACGGGGCGAGAAAATCCCGATGGACTTAAGCTGAATTTACGATTTTTATATAGTTTATGGTTAGATACCTCTCTTTCATATCAGATTTCTCTTGAGAAGCTTAAGTTCTGTTAGTACTGTGACGATATAGAGTAATCCAGGGTTAAAGGTGTTTATTTTATGTTCTGTTTTGTTTTTTTATAAGGCGATGATGACTGAAAGATTTTTTGCTTTAAAAAACAAGAGGGAAAGTTTATTGTTTAAATTTTTTTAATGTATAACTGCTACAATACATAGCAGTTGTTAATGTTTAAATCGTCAACACTTGTTGCAGGGTCATTTAAATACGCGGCCTATATACACAATTTGTGTCTAAAGTTCCAATATCAGGATGACAAAAAAATCGACTATTGAAAATATATGTGTGCTTATTGGAAATATAAAATTGAACAATGGCAATTCGCAAGACCTCGTATTGAAAGCAATATTTATTTCTTATAAATTGACGTATATGCATGCGTCAATTTATCTCAAACCTTCCTCTAAAAATATGCATAGATTTTGATTCCTTGTTTCTTTCCATGAGAATTCTTGTTTGTATGAACACTTTATTTTCTCATATTTTTTATTGCATTTGTATTTTAAATGTACGCGATTTTACATAATTTATTCTTGTAATATATATTATATACCAAATAAAATCTACGGATTTCATGTATTTCTATGTTTCAGTATAGTAAGAATTTTAAAAGTTGAAGCTAATCAGAACCTGAAAAAAATGTTTTATATTGTTTTATATTAGTAATATTAATTCGTGCCGTCTATTCAATATTATTTCAATTATATGCGATTCTTGACTGAATTAAAATGTATAAAAAATATTGAATACAGTGGTAAAAAAATTAAGTCTTAAAAGTTATTTTAAGACTTAAAAATATTTTGTCTTCGAGGAACTGTTTTAGAAAGGAAATATACAGTTTGTAACAAGATATAAGTTTTATAAACTTAATTAAAAATAACTCGTATTGATATGAGATTTGAATCTAGGACACGGTAGAAATACAATGTTTGTTTTATTTATAAGAACGCTTTCTTTAAGTTATTGCATGCCTCGAGACACGAAAGTATTGATACAAGAACGATCTAAAGAAGATTGTATTGTCAGAAACAGAAATATTGTCATTTTATCTGTTCATTGTGCAATTTGTGAGGAAAAAGATACATTTACAAATGTTACCTGATTTTAATATTGAGCAACGAAAAAATAAATTCAATCATTATAGACAAAATATAAGTAATGATTTATCTGGGTGAAAAAAATATTTAATTTCAATTAATATAGAATTTATATAGGATATATATATACAGGATTTTTATAGATTATTGAAATTCAACATTATAGTTGTAGTATTTCGATAAGATTATAACAAACTGTTATAATTATAATTTTTTAAGGTGAAATGTTAAAAATATCTTAACTGGTATAAAGAAAAACCTAAAAACCCTACAGACAATAAATGAGAAAGAACAATAATTAATATATTAGGAGAATACAAAATCTACAAATAATTTAAAATCAGGCCGGACAGGTTGTTAAATGAGTGTTTGTAATCAATATAGTAATAAGCAAGGAAACATACACACAAGCTAACAGGATCCATCTAGTTTGTTACACTAACAATCTAACATTCTCTGTATGTAGTAGGTTAACTAACAGTTTTTCATGTGCTATACTAATACAATAGAAACAAAGAAATAATATATCCTTTATAGTATGACTGTCAAAAAACGCATTTTCAATGGCATGTAAACAAAATTTCGTTTCATATATTATATAATTTAAAGAAAACTTGTATAATGTACTCAAAATGGTCGTCTGTATTTTAGCAGCTCTTTAAGAAACTCGAATTAATCTAAATGTTTAGAGTAAACGTTTCTTCAAAAAGTTAATAATATGAATCCGTCATCATTGTCTAATAACTTTTAAAATAGAATAGTAAACAAAATCAGTTTAAATGTAGAAGTTTAAACTGAAAACCCCCTTCTCTACATTTTGCCCTTAGACAGGTACGGTACAAGATTAATTATTCTAGCAGACATCATTATGTATTAGAATAGTTTGCAAATAAGATAATACGAATTTCCCATAAAGTACATTCTTTTAGAGACGAACCATTTTAATTGATTTGAGAATTAATGTGTTTTGCAGAAGAATACTTTAGTAAATCAATTTGTAAGAGATAAAAGGATGATTAGATATTTTTAGCTTAAGCGATGCAATAACCAACGTTCTTTTTACATTGTTGTCGTTTATACTTATGCACGTTAGCGGCTACAAAAAATAGGTCAAACAAGTACAATTACGAATAGGGGACTTATAGTATGCTTATTTAGAAACCCACTAAAATTCAAAAAATCAAACTGTAAATATAAAAAAAAAAAAACTGCCATTTTAGATAGTTTTGTTTCATATTTCGTGTGTTATTGAAGTTGCACTAAATCAGATGAAAAGTTTCAGATTAAAATTCTACAGGTAATAGCACCAACATCTTTGTGAAGACCAATAGCAAAGTTATTGTAAAAAGTGTAATTTCGAATCCTGAACTCCAAAGAATATGTGATATTAATTTAATTATGAGATCTGGCCACCGACACAAGCGTACCGAGTTGGGGCTTCTTCACACATGTACAACTTCAAGTCCAACCAACATGGATACACTGGCACGATCGAAGTAAGTAGACTTTATACACAACTGTGATAGCAACGTCAAAAAAAATAGGGATATACACATTTACGAGGTTCAGAAAATCAGTGAAACAACTGTTTTAAATTAAACTACCCTACTGGGTAAAATCCCTTGATCTACCAATACAATCTAACATTTCCTTCAAGGCCAAAGAAAACAAATTTTTTTGGTACTAAATTTAGAGAATATGTTTGTATTACATTGTATGATCTCGTTGGGCAAGTACCCATCAATTTGTTTCAATACCAGGCTTAAATACAACCCACGTTAAAAAAAATAGTTTCAGGTTAAACGTAATTAATGTTGTAAGGTTATACATCGATCAAATAAATATTCCCAAACAATCTACTACTACTAGATCTTTTGAAATATCATTAACATGTTATTTTAATGATATCAGAAATTTGTGTCCCCACTTTGCCATTTCAGAGAGTTATCTAAACATAATGCTGTTTGTTATTGTTTTTCAACCTACAGTAACTAATTTAACCTACGTCACATTTATTCTGTTGCTGTGAATTAGTTTATTAATCAAGTATATAATTTAAACTCTTGTTTGTTGTATAATATTATTCTGTTTCATATAACTACAGCCTCTATGATTATTTTAAACAAAACTACAAGCCGTATACATTTTTTAAAGGTGTTGATTGTTGATTAAATTAGACAATATTTTACAATAGGAAATTAAACTCTAATACTATAGAAACACCAAGAAAAGACAATTTTTATCTCACCACTTGATACGATAACTAAATCTGATGTTTTTTTTAAATTTGAGGTGTTTTTTTTATATCTCACACTTTTAAAAGTATAGTGAACGTTTTAAAATAATTATTTTTTCACTTTATAAATTTGGTTGACCCTTATAATCAAAATGAAATCTTTACAAAGACTATTCATCAATAAATGTTGAGCTTGACTTGTGAGATAATACTAGATAGAATAAAACTCAAATAAAAATTTTCACAAAAATTACGTTCACTTAATCAAAAGTTGGAGGATTTGTATTTAAGTTTTATTCCATCTAAAAACTGTTTATTCATTTAATGATGTTCATTGTTTGTGTTGTTCGGAAGAGGTAATCTATAGTACATTTTCAATAACGAAAATAAAAACTCACCAAACCACAAAAACAGGAAACACACTAGGACTAATAAATAAATGTAAGACTCACCGTCCACAATATTCTGTTTGGTCGTTTTTTATACGACGGCCGTTTCGGCTATTCAGCCATTATCAGGTTTATTATTCGAGAAGCTCCTCCGTTGTCATGGAACACTCAAAAAACAACATAGATAACACAAACACAAACACTGATTTGGAACGAATATTTATTAAATTAAATTAAAACGCGACTCATATTGTGAGAATATTGTGGACGGTGAGTCTTACATTTATTTATTATTTAATATCTCAATATTCGGAATGGCGAATAACAAATCTTACAAACTAGGACTGTAATAAATCCAGTTATTTTTTTATGTTGCCTTGATTTATTTTCCAATAACATGGTCATCATCCTCAGTGGGTTATAGTTAATCTAAATAATATTGATGAACTGTAACCCTCTAAGGACAAGACTATGTCATTAGTCTTAGTTTGTTTCCTTTTTTGTGGTTTGTAGAATTCTTGTTTCTCTTATTGTGAATATCGCCACAGTGCTTCTTGGTTATTTTATGTAAATATGTTATGTACAGGAGACATCTAGTATGTGAGATATAGTGTACGCGATTTAATATCTAGATTGTTAACTTTTTAAACTAATTTAACTATTGTAAAGTAAATACCAATTTAAAAAGTAAATCTCGTGCTACAGATACAAAGCGTTTGAAAATATTACAAAAAATGAAAAATCAGCTTTTATTTTTTAAATATACGACTTGTTTTAAAAAATCTTTTAAAATTTAGCAACACTGAGTTGTATCAATAGTAGAATATTATTTATTCTTTATATTTAAGAATTGGTTTTCTGAAAACACTAAATTTTTATTTGAGTCAGTTAGGGGTGATGTCAATTAACACAGATTCACGAATTGAAAATTGTGATGTAAATCGTTATGTTTATTGAAAAATTGCAATACTATTCAAATAGTTACTATTTAAAAAATATTACAATGATTACGCGGTTAGCTTGATTATATATATATATATATATATATATATATATATATATATATATATATATATATAAACAGATTTTAAGGCTATATAAAGAGACTCTCAAAATCTGTTACAAAACAGTATGAAACAGGTTTTGTAGCCTGCTCCAAATAAATAAATATTGAACTTGACCTAAGATATAATATTAGATAGAATAAACTGGTATACAAAATATCACACAAATTACGTTTGCTTAATCAAACGCGTTTCAACGACAAAGTCGCCATCCTCAGTGATACATGAGCTAACTCTAACTAAACTCTAACTCAAGTTATAGTCAATAAAGTTAGTTTAGTTATTGTCGTTCATGTATCACTGAAGATGGCGACTTTGTCGTTGAAACGCGTTTGATTAAGTAAACGATTTGTGAGATCTTGTGTTCGATATTTATTCAATTTTGTACTACATGATCTCTGCAATATCAAATTTTTTTCTAGGGAAATTTGATATTCAACAGATATTTAGAGTTAGAAAAATATATAAATGTAATATCCCTGAAATATTCATTGTAACCGAGAACAGGAATTGATGTGTTGAAATTTTCGTTATACAATCACTCTGATCAGTTATTGATCAAAATAAATATTCTGGTTGTAGAGTTACAATATGTCAGGCTATATTTATTTCCATCCTGATCTTATTTGTTTATTATCAATTGGTAAAACTTAAAAGTCAATGTTCATTTTTGCGAAACAAAATACATAACAACTGATAAATTTATACACGTGTTACGTTTTGGCTTTTCAAATAAATATGAATTTTCGTTGATTTGATACATTTATTTGAAACAAATTACTATATATTCATAAGTAATCATTTAAGTTACACTGTAGAGTTTGATAAGTAGTTAGCAATTTGACATTCTTCAGTCATCCCTCTTCCGGAAAATGTTTAACTCCTCCATTTTAATATTATTTTATCTTTTTCGTTTTTACCGTATCTTAAAACAAAACTTAACCTGACTTTTATTTTTAAACATTTTTCCTAATTTTGACCAAAATCGAATAATTAATGTAAACTTTTCATTATACACTGATATCAATAGTGCTACACATAAACTGCAAACTGTGTTAAATAAAGTGAGGACCTGGACCAAACGCTGGCGTATTAAGCTGAATGAAACAAAATCAACTCGTATTAACTTTATATATAAGAAAGTTACACCTCTGACCGTGATAATCAATGATCAGATCATACAATTTGCGAACACAGCAAAATTTTTTAATAGTTATACTTTATTTATTCGTATAATACGTATGCATTTATGAATACATTCTCATTGTTAATTCATATTTTTATATATTTTGTTTAATAAGCATGAAGAGATTCAGGTTACGAGTAAGACAGATTGTCTTAATACAAAATTCTATTCATTTATTCTGAAGCTCTATTCTAGCTGTGTATTCACTTAATTTTTTATTATACTTCTTCATTTTAAATAAACTCTTGCTTATATAAAAACGTAGAAGAAACATTTCGTCTCTCATGTTAAAAACAATATCTTATGAAATATGTATCAAGGTATTAAACATTCTATTTCTTTTTAAAGGATGAAGTGAAATAATTACTGGTGCTGTTTTTATTTCAAGAAAATGTTTATGTATGGTGGTAATTATTCTAGTTTTTAATTTTATTCGTGTATACAATGTACATACATACAGTGTATGTTAGTTATAAGAATGAAGTAAAGGTAGTATTTAGTTTTAAAATGTAGCGTTTATGGTTTTTTATTCCTATTATTATTATGCTGCGACACCAAAACCTCCATTTTTATTCATAAAGGAATGCAATTGTTTTCCATTATTCCTTCTTATGTTAAATTATTCCTTAGTGAGTAATAAAAGCTCATATATATATATATATATATATATATATATATATATATATATATATATATATTACCAAAGAATAAGAACACTCATTTCATGATTATTTTTTAAATTTTCTAGTTAAATTCATTTCGATTACTCTTGGTCCTATAAAGAAGCAATCCAATCTTTATATTTTAAATCTTATCTTAGCAGCTAATCAGCGTAAGTCTTACAGTAACATATTCTCTGGTTGTAATAAGTATTGTTTTTAACTATTTAGGTAACACTTGTTTAAATTTATCTTTAACATTATTTTATTAATTATACCAGTAAGACATATAGAAAGAGTCACCATGAAAAATGAATTTTTATGTAACACAAACACAAAATCTCGTTGTTTAATATTTCTCAATGACTTATTGTAAATGTTTTGATTGAAGATTTTCAAAATTAAATCAATTATTATTATTGATTACAAATAAGAATAATTTAAAACATAAATTTCTACAAAAAGAAAACACCTTAAATAATATGAACTTTACGACGACTAAGTGATCATTTTAAAACCTTTTAGTTTTAGATTTCCATTATACTCAATGCATGTATGTCATTAAAAAATTATATTTCATTTCGATGCTATTGAGTCTACGCTGATGTTTTCTGTAAAATCCGACTAAACAATATTATTAATATGATCCATCCATTAACCTAACACCAAAAAATAAAGAAGGAAAGATATTTTAATTTAAAATATAATAAAACAAAATTATTAAGGACACTATGGATGCTCTATACACATGTTCACGATTACTGTGGCAGGGATACAATCGGTATCGCTTTGTTTCAGAATAGTTTTCTATTTAACTTGAAATGTTTTAACTATTTTGATGCCACCATATTTTATGTCCTCACTTTTTCTCCTTTAATGAATTTAATTTGAGAGTTATTGCCAAGAATGAACTTTTAATCTTATAGAGTTTTGCATAATTTATATGTTATTCTTATTATAGAGGAGGCGAAAAGCTCGGTTGAGTGGAAAAGATATTTGTATGGAATTTTGTTACATAATAACCTTCGTTGGTGCTACTTGTACGCGAAACAACAGGTTGCCAGGTGGCGACCGGGTTACAATAAAATTTGTTTAAAAAAATATTGTTTTTCAAATTGCAAAATTAAATTTTTGCCCATGACTAATATTCTTTTAGATAATTTTGACCATTATGAACAAAAAAGGTGTCTTGTAATTTTTTGCTAAAGTTGATAGTTTTGAAATAAAAATTATTTAAACGCGAAAACGGTCCTCTTCAACGCTCAAAAACCAATAATTTGGAGGTTGATAAAGTTTTTACATGGTATACGAGCTTTGAAGATGGCTGTCTTAAAAAAAATGATTTCGGAACAAATAATTAAATTTTGCAATTTGATTAAAAAAATATTTGTTTAAACAAATTGTAACCAGGTCTCCGCCTGGCAACCTGTTGTTTCATGTAAAGGGAACCCCAACAATGGTTAGGGGAAAAAAAAATCACCCTTATACTTAAGTTATTCAATTCACCCGAGCCTTTCGCTTCCTCTATTATGCATGATTTAAAATGAAGGCTAAGTTTATAAAGGTATTAAATTATCCAGTTATGAATGTTTACATTAAACACGATACGCTACATTACTACATTTTTGGAATAACGTAAACAAAACAAAACAGCTTATAATCTGAAATTATTATATATCCACCATAAACAGTTTTTATAACAGTGAAGGGTTAAAAAACATAGGGTTGAAAAAATTTTGTAAATATTATATGTGAAGTATCAAATAAAAGTAGAAGTAATTCTGATTACGAATATGTATGTTTATTTGACGAAGAAGTTTAAGCAGCTTAAAATACTTCGATTTTATAAAATTAACTTGTCCCTATTTGCCTACGGACCCTAGTTGTGTGGTTTTACCACATACCTACGTGGCACTTTTCTCATTAGTGAATAGAATTAAGATAATATTTTTATAGGTATATCCCATGAGTCTACAGCTATTAAGAAAATATATAACTAATATTTTTTTAAACATTACGGAAACACGATTTAAAATGTAAATAGGAGCAGATGTGGTCTTATTTTGATGCAGAATAGTGGTGTAATAAATTGTGGAAAGGATTTTGCAATACACGTGATATGGTAGTATTTGTAAGAATAGGATTGTTCTACTGTACAAATTATACACTTTAGTTTCTTTCCCTTTGTTTCATTATAATCTAATGTTCTAAATTTTTAAATTATAAAACATTCTTGACATTTATTTGAAATAAAAAGCGCATAAACGTTTATTGAACAACGTAACTTTAAGAATTCACCGTCCACTCGCTTTGTCTCCTTGTTGCAACTCGCCCTTTCTGTGTTTCTCTATTATTTGTATTCAAATTTAATGCCTTAAGTGGCTGTGGTGAGGGAGAATAATGCCATCTGCCTTAAAGCAAATAAAAACAACACTTTTACTCACTTCGTTTGAATATTCGAACCCAAACCTAAGTCTACCTCCTAATTAATTGAAATAAATGTTTCGTCGTTGGTTTTGAAGCTTAATTTTCAGTGTACGTTCCAACGAACACATAGTTCTGTGTTGTGTTAAGCAAATCGATGTCGAGTTCCTTGTGGATATCTGGATATATCCGTTTTGAGGTCCCCTTAATACGACCAAAGTCTTTTGAGAATTTTGTCTGTCTGTCTGTCGAGTGTGGATCTACATCACAAACACGATGACTGATTTGTCACTTAGGCATATTTTGATCAGATCTCGGGTTCTTTTAAGTTTTTGATTTTGGTTTCAAAAAATCCAAAAAAAGAAGATTTTATCAAAATTAGCTCAAACTATTTGATCAAATTTTGCTCTAAGGACCCAAAGGTCGCTAAATTTCTATAAATACCCGATCATAGCTTATCGGGAAAAAATAAAATATCGACAATGGTTATTTCTTTAAATACGTAAATTCTCAAAATTTACCCCATTGGTTTGGTTCAAATTTGAATGAACTGTGAATAATAATGACCCAAACCTTTGTGCAAACTTGAAGTAAAAATCTATAACAGTTCAGAAGCAATGGGAAAAACTCCGACATAAACCAATTATTGTTACAATAATTGAGTGAATTTTTTTTTATGTAACCACATTTTATACTCTTCAAAATCATATAACTTTACTTAAATTGTAACGAATGAAATATTCTATCCTATCACCTGAAAGTATAGATTTTGAAGCACTTTTTATAGCATTGCTATTCTCTAGCTTTTTTTAAAAATAATTGTATTTATAATATTTTTCTTTTCTTCTTTTAAAAGAAAATGATAACTTCACAGTTCTAATTATTTAATTAGTGATTCTGTAGATCCAGGCTCATCAAAAGCTATACATCCTTACTTGAAATTTAACGTAGAATACGAAGGTAATATTAAAGTTCGAGGAATGTATCAAATATCCAAGGATTTTTACAGTAAAAACACAGTAAATGTGTAGTTTCTTTGGAAAAAATCGAAATAATTTCTCTCTAAGTGGGTGTGTGAATTAGAATTTTTTAAATTATGTATTTGTGTCACATTTATCTTGTTCAATCACCCAAAAACAATTTTTAAAACTATGTCTAGACCACCCTGTATATATATATGATTTTGTAAAATATCTATCAAACCAATTGATGCTGAGGGGGAGGTTCAACCCCTTTGTCTTAATAAATTATTCATTAGAGTTATTATTAAACTTTGTTATTTTGATGTATTCATCTCTTCTCAGTTTTAAATTTGTGCTCGAATAAGAACTTAAGAAAACATTCTGTTAGTTCAGTTATAAAAACAATCTAAAGAAGTATGAATCAAGTTGTGAAATTCTCTTGGATTTTGCTTTAAATTTAAATTATTTGCACAAACTTTCTAAGTCGCTCATCTCCAACACAAACCAAAACGTTAACCAAGGATATGAGTTTGGTAGTTGTCAATATAAAAGTGAACCTTCGACGCCATCTTTGAAAACATTTTTATGCAATTAAAAAGAGTCTAAACTTGTTTTGCCATTCATTTGAGTAAAATCCAACTTGAGGCAGTAGGGAGGTTTTTTTGTTAATTATTCTAGAACCTTAATATATGGTGATTTGGCATAGAAGTGTGGGTTATTATTCTTCCCATTTCAATGAAATTTAAACGAAATTGGAAGAGCCAGATATTACGCCTTTTATAGCATTACAAAAGTCCGATTTTTTGTGGTTTTTGTCTGATAATTCTCAAACCTCGATTTTGGAGAGATACGTTTAACTTTGTTTGCTAGAGACTACATTGAGCAAAATTTCATAAAAATTATTACAGTCAATTTTTGAGCTACAGTCATAAAACAGCCATCACATTGAAATAAAAAAGAACTACTTAAGATAAACGGCATATCAAAATATGCCGACCTACCAATTTTGATTAAAATCAGTCCAAGTGTTTGGGCTGTATAACATTGAACAGACGACAAACGACAATGTCATACAGCCATATTGATGACAAACACAGATAATTCCAGATAATTATCGTATTCTGCAACACGGATAAAGTCTGTTTATTTATACGGAAGTTATCTTTTACTTATTGCATGCCTTAAGCTAAGGATATATTGATACAAGAACTGTAATAATATGGCTCGGGAAGGGAAAGAAAACAATCATTGAGATGAAGTCGTTTTATCTCTTCCTAGTGATCAGTTACCGTTGTAAAATGTATGAAATACAGATTCAAAAGCTTACAGTTTGAATACAATCATTTAAATTTATAGGTAAGATAATAACAACATCAAATTTTAATTAAAATATACGTTACCTTCTCATACTGTTTGTTGAGGTGACTGGAGTTTTGTCAAATTTTATGATTTTAAAACTTAGAGTGCCCAGGAATATGATCTTGGTCCAGCATTATTCAAATAAATTACTTTGCATCATTATAAATATTGATTGTAGTATTCAGTTTTCAGATAACATAGATTAACGGCGTAATATAACATCACTTTAGGGTTGTTTTCGCCCAGAAATTAAACCAAGCGGGATGCTTCTAAAGACTTAAAAATAAATTAAAAACCTACGGACAAAGACGGTATTGTAATATTATACTTTAGATCCCAGATTCACCAAAGGTTATTAATATTATTATTATTCTCTAAAATTAATAAGACAAATTAAAATACTATTTTATGCTCTTTTGTTGCTGTGGAGTGTGTATTCAATGAATGGATTTTGTTCATAAACGCTGTGGATTGGTTTTTTGTGTTCTTCCTTTGTCAAACTCGTGTGTATAATGTATGTATTCAACTCTAGAATTGTAATAGTCATGATTGAATTGGTTGTTTAAATGTTAAATGACTAAACTTGTATAATATTTTATTAAAATTTATCATAGTATACATAGAGTTGTAATTTATGTAATGCTTCCATACATTAAAAAGAAAATCGATGTATGTTTGTTGAAAAGTACATAAAATACAGCTCTGCAGTTATAAATTCAAAGTGAAATTATAAATAGTTTTTATTGACTGCAAATTATATTTATTTATTTAGTTCACAGATACGTATGTTTAAAACAGAGGTGTACCCTATTATAGAAAAATTATTATTAATACTTAAAAACAATCATATTACTTCTGAAAATATAATACAATTCCGTTCTTTTCACAATATGGAAAAAGAATAGAAGTCCACATATTACAAGAATTTCTGTTATAATCACATACTAAAATTAGATGATTTGGATTTTATAAATTGTAGATGTGTTTGGAATATACAATCAGTTTGAAGTTATAAAATACACTATGCTATCAGACATAGGTGACGTTATTCAATTTAAAATGACCCTGCGTTTAATGTATTTAAATATAATCCTGTTTATTGTTATTTTACATTGAAGCCTCTAACTCGGTTTTTAGCGGTTTGAAGGGACGACAGGTAAACTGGAAGAAGGGGGAAAATATACAAAGTGTTTTATTGTGAAATAAAATTTTATATTCAAATGTAGACATAAGACTTGTTCTCCTTCTGTTGTTAAATGAAATTATTTATGAATAATCTGTAATCGTTCTCCAGGTTAAAAATAATTTCAATTAAATTCATCTTCAACGTATAAATTAACCTAATTATTTTTCTGGCAAAATTACATGAGTATTTTATGTTAGTAATAGAAATTAAATAAACAGATGCTGTAAAAGTTTTACTGGGCGGTATTACATATAGCGATGGATGTAAATTATTTTAATAGATATGCAATGTATCCAAAATCAATTTAGCAATTTATTTAGAATAAGAAGGGGGAAATAACACTAAATTAATATAAAAACCCAGTTTAAAATACTTATATCTGTTATAAGTCTGTTTTTCGCTACAAAACTAAAAATACCAAACCGTTTTATTTAGTATTCTCAAATACTGCCTAATAGCAATTTCAATCTACTTAAGCTTTGTTAAAGTTATTGTTAACACAATATAAAGTTGGTGGTTTTCCTTGGTGGTCTGCTGCTTAGTACCCATTGTGAAGTAAGAAAGAATTTTTTAATATTACTGTTAATTGTTGAGGAGCACACCTAGTGGAACATGTGTTTCTGTGTAGAAAAGAAAAAACATAAAAAGTTCAATAATTATTTTTGATTGGTTTAATTTATAAATCAAATTTATTATCAAGGCATTATGAAATTCAGCGGTAGTAATAGTCAGTGTAGGTTTACACAAATAATAATGGAAATAGGAAAGGGAACACAGATATAATTGCACAGTCTCATTTTTATTAATTGTACTTTTTTATGAATTAAATAATTATAGTAAAAGGTTTTTTTTTTAAATTATGCCCACTTAATAATTTTTAATATTTTAAATTGTGGAAACATTTTATAATAATGAAAAACCTAAACAATTCAAGACCCGCAAACATGATTCGATTGAATTTAAAGTCGAAAATATTTACTCTGATTAAATGTCAAAAATGTACTAATAGGTTACGTTCACTCAAAACTGTGTGACAAAATTCAATTTTTAATTTGAATTTTTAGGGTTTGTTAATATTTTATTTAAGATCAAACGTATTTGGTAGGAGATCAATCGAACAGCGGGGAGTTGTGCTCAATTCGTAATACGTGGTGTAAAATGAAAACTTAATTATTTCTGTATCTTTGTTATACAAGTTTACCTAAACCAATATTTTATTTAAAAACCAATGAGTTTGATTTTGTTGGTGTCTTTGTATTACACAACTGTTTAACAGTTCTAATTTATGACGTAAAATATATGAACATTGTTATAGCACTTGGATAAATAGATTTACTCTTTTAGAGTTGATTTGTAATTTTGAATTAATTACATTGTATACGCTTCACTTGTTTTAATATCAGGCTTGGTGTGACCTCCGGAAGAATATTAAATACGTTTACAGTCGATACAGAGTCTTTGTGTTATATCTACGTTTAAAAACTTAAAAGTAACGTCGACACTTTCTAAAAAAAATGTTTTAGAACTGTGTTCTTATTTTAAGGTCTACTAGAACTTTCGAAAGATTGTCATTCTGTTATGAATAAATGTTCGCAAGTGTATGAACAACAAATAATGATAATATTATATATTCATAATTACTTTAAAAATTCAAAACTTGTATTTAAATTTTTAATTTAAATCTTGTGTCCAATGATAACGATTCTCTAAAAGTCCTATTTCATTGCACACGTGAGAAATACAATAAGAAATACAACACAATACAATAAGAAACATAACACAATACAATAAGAAACATAACACAATACAATAAGAAACATAACACAATACAATTTCTTGATGTATACAATAAGAAATAATTTACTGTTCTAGAAAAGATTGCCATTTTAATTCGATAACAATTTTTCATAGATTGCATTGTTTTACAGGTATTAAGCTTTTGAAAGAATAAATTCTTAAAGCCTAAAGTTGGGTGTTATTCAGCCTAAAAAATTTCCCTTACAACATATGCATGTATATACAAAAATAACTTTTTACATACGCTTCTACATTTTTAGTTACGTGTGCACTCTTGTTCTACTGATAACAATAACTTAACATATTATTTTAACGACGCTAGAGAATTGTGCCACGACGCCGTTGTTTTCAGAGCGAGTTATCTAATAAAAAAATACTGTTGTTTTGGATAATCCAATTATGGTGAACTCTAAGTAATTGTGTTACATTTATTTTGTTGCTGGTTAAAGTAATGTTCTTGGTTAATGCAATATGTAACTCTTGTAGCATGTTACTCTCTTTATTATAAGGTCAGGGCCGTAGCCTTTGTTTTTTTGTTGAAAAATAATAGTAAGTTATATTAAGTTGATTATATAATTATTAAATAAAATGTATTAAGTAATAATATATAGATCAAAATCAATACTACTGACTTGAAACTAATATTGTATTGTCTCAACAAGTTGTTCGCCTCAGCAATTGAAATAGTAGTTTCTATCATTATGCATTATATATAATTTTCTTTAACCCTTTAGAAATGGTATTTTCTCAATTTTTAAATTTGGTTTTCACGAAAAATCAATTTTACAATTAATTATTCAGCTGACTAGACATATTACCCTATTAGGGACATAGTGCTGGTTTTGTTTTTATTTAATAGACACACTTCACATTTGATATAGACGTGAAATTATTGAAACTAGTGTAGATTTTATGTTACTAGAATTAATATAAATGAAATATATTATGTGTCTGGTATATGATTGTTCAAATTCTTATGTAAAAGTAGAGACATAAAATTTCCAATAATCATTTAACATACATTTATATTTTAGGTTATATGAATATAAGTCAATAGAAATTTAGATTAATTTTTAGGGTTCAAAGACAAGCTAAGTACAAAATGTTATAACATTTTTACTCAGTGCTTTACAATCAATACGTTTGAGTTTCAAGTGAGAACATAAAGACATTCATAACTTAGTGGTCACCCCGTATTGCTATATTCATTAACCAGCTTCATTAAAAATGGAAATAAAAAATACCTAGCAAACACAAAACTTTCTAGGATACAAGACCATCTTTCATATTTTTTACTTGCCTTAATCTACTTTGTAGAATAGCGTATAAAACCTTTTGTACATAATTTAAATATTTTCCTTCCAAATAATGTCTAAAAAAATATTGTTTCTAAAAAAAGGCACCTTAAATGGACATACTTCCTTCTGTATATAATGCCATTTTAAAATTCAGCAGTATATATTTACTACTGTTTAAATTTTATGAAGTCTGTATTGGTTTCTGTTTTTCATTATTTGAACAATGAAACATGCTCAAAAGTATATGACAACTATTCTTGCTCATTTGTCTTGCTACAATTCATCAACTCTCTAGTAATGTGTAATTCTTTACGTTGGCGATCAGCTCATATATACAACAGTATACCTAAGAATGTTATAATAATATATATTCTATCATTATCATGCCTTTTATTAATTTTTGTAGTACTAGTAGTTTTTAGTAGGGGTGTGTTTCTTTGAATATTTTGTTCCTAATGCATACTGATTTGTTTCAATAACAAATTTAATTATAATATCATCTGTGACCAATAAGTTATAAAACCAATCAGTGAACAATGAAGCATTGCTTCTATTAGGTCAGGATTCACTCTTAATATTTCGACATTGAGAATTGTGTCAGAGTATTTTCGATATCGACAGAACCCCAGGTATTACTGTTATTGCCACTTATTTCATTTAGGCCTAGTTTTAAATCTTAAAAATTAGTTTTTAAAGCATCATTCAAGTTAGGTAAATTTAGTATTTCTTAAATATCATAAATTAGGCCAAAATGGTTTCATCTGATGAACAAATCTGTAATTGTACTTGGATATTCTATTCTGGATCATAGTGTGAGTGAGGTATAAAGCGAATATCCTGATCACGTACTTCAGAGCTAGGCATTTCTCAAATGTTATCAACTATTTTGTCATCCATATTAATTACAATATTTAAAAACAAATACTACTGTAAATAAAATAACACTGAAATCTTAAACTGTGTTAAGCTCAAATTATCAAAAGTTTTTCTTTCTATTAATGTATGTATTGCCAACTTAGGAAACAAAAATCACATTGCAAAGAGATACAAATGTGTGGTTTTTTCCTGTTACTATGGACAATTTATACTCTTTATTTTATTACCACGTAACACCTGTCTGGAACAAAATAATAAAATGCTAAAAGCATTTGATTCTGATGTTATAATGAGCAAAAATATATCTTCAAACCTAGGTTGTTTTTTATTTAAAATATGATACACAAACGATGGAACAGTTTTTGAATTATCTGCTTAAGTGAAACATAGAATTGTGTCTCATAGTCTAAAGCAACAAATATGTAAGGTACAAAATTGTGTCTTAGCAGTCAACTTTTTAATTGACTTATGATATATTCCCCTTTAATTACAAAACATTCTGACTCTTAGGATAATTTCAGCCAAAATAAGGATAAATCTGTTTACTTGGATTTGGTTAGACCGTAAAATTAAAAGAATATATTTCCTGTGAAGTTTAATCCATTTTACAAATGTTCGGTGTCAATATTATTTACAACTTCAAATTGATTTCCACTTTCTTTTAAATAAGTGGTTTACCAATTATATTTTAATATTAATTAAATTTTACTTATTTAATTTGCTTCTGATATTTAACATTAATGTTTTGTTAGTTTCAAGCTAATTTAAGGCTTCTTATTTTTTTCAAGAAGTTTAACTTTTCTCTTTTAATTTAAATATTAATATTTTTCAAATATTATTGGTTGAAATTTTTACGTTGAGCTGATTTTTATTAGAGAGTCAAAAGTGTGATTATGGCTCATTTTCGTCAATATACTTCAGTTTATATATCTACTAACAATGTCTGGGAATGATTTCTGAACATTTGTGCCACGACTTTGTTAAACATTAATGTATGGGAGGTCTTCCATTATTGTTTTTTATATGGGTCAAAATTATTCCAGTGGCTAACACTGGCTTTCAATATATTAACAGCAATTATTTGGAAACTTACCACCTCAATTACTTAAAAGGCGGAAATAGGTTTTCATAATTTGTTCTCTGAAAAGTTAATCACCTTTAAGGGGAACCTTAGAATATTTATTTACAAAAACTAAAAACAACCCTCTCCCTCCCACCACCAGTCCTCCTACCAATATTGCTTGTGATACTTCAATTAAAGTTTTTTTTCATTATGTTGTAAGAAAATAAAAACTAGCCAACACATTCGTTCGTTAAGGTCAAAAATGTTATTTTGTAAGTTATTATCTACAATTTTGTAAAAATAGGTTAACTGTCCCGAAATCAGATTGGATATCTTTTTCCGTATTTTAGATAATAGAGTTGGTAAGTTTCCAAAAATCACTCTATATATTGTTTTTAATCAATAGTTTTAGTGTTCTCCTGACTGTAATTAATGTTTCCGGATTTTTGGAACATTTACATTTAGATTGAATATTTCTTCTTGTTCAGTACTTATGCTTCATTTTTCAGTTTACATAAATTTTCTCTTTCTACTATAACACGCCACTTCGGAATAGTCCATTCCCTAATTCAAGGGATGTTTTGCCTTGAATATCAAGTTCAAGGTCTAATGACATCATTTGCAATGTTTCTGATTGGTGGACGGAAATCACGTGATCATGGACGCGAAGCGTTACCTACCCTCGTGGTCCCTAGTTAGTATGTCTTCCACAACTCCGTGCGTACAGTTCACGTGCTCACGTTACGCTAATTAAACTTAACTTCGCATCAGTCGACGTATAATTCGCTATAGTTAGTTTTTTGCTACAACTCCGTGCGTACACTTCGTGCCCACTTCACGCCTTTGTGCTATTCAATAAATGTGTCAAGTGATCTGTGTGTTTAAGAGTAACATTTACCATTACCTGTAGCATCACAAGTGAGACCCAGTGCACTGAGGACGCCGTTCACCAGGAAGACGCTTGGACATCTCTTCAGACAAGGTAACGGACAATTTATGTTACTCAAATCTTTATCACACAGATTGCCTATTATATGTTAATTCTTTGTAATACATAATTCTCTTTTTTAATCTGACAAAATTCACACTTCAACATTTGGTCCTCCGGAATAATAATACCTCTCAAAATTCACGCAACATTTTTGGTCCTCCGGGCCGGATCATATTCTAAATTTGTTTTAGAAATATGAGTTAAAAGAGTCACGCTTAGAAATACAGTATTTTCAAGTAAAATTAATCTATTAGAAATAAAAGGTCAGATTTCAATATTTTCATGTCTTATAAAATACTGAAAATTCAGTTGTCGCCATTTTGATTTATGATCATCTACGCTTAGGACGCGCTACCTGTGCGCATCGTGTCCACGCATACGCATTAGAATAAGAAAAGAGCCTCCAGCAGGGTTTTATTGCAACTGTCAATCAACATAAAATAGCCTCTGTTCAGGTACATGGAAATGAACGCACAGGAAATAGTCTAAAAACTGGTTTTTTTGCAGACATTCCTATACAGACCTTCGGACTTTGGAAATCAATAACTCCATTGTTCCCAAACGAAATAAAACTTTATTCAATTTTAAATGTCATGCGGGTTTAAAGTAAATATTTTTCTTTTGATACAACGCTTATTTCCTTATAATATCTGTACTAATTCTGTATGTACTAATTCTGGTGAAATCTATTCAACAATAATTAACACCTTCAGTGTAATTGTACTTTTGTAAAACTTTAAAAATGAAGTTTGCAAGTTTTACAAGACAAACCGCTGTAATTTCTGGCAAAGTTACTAAAATAAATGAACATGTTAACACTATTGCAAGTCAATATTCAGCAGATAACTTACCAGAAAAAATTTCATCAAAATTAAAAAATTACTATTCTATTGTTGAAAGTAAATCAATTGAATTTGACAAATTGGTTGATAAGTTAGCCGATGAAGGATGTCCAACGGATTTCGATTTAGAAGAAGTATTACAATCGCAGGACGATTTTTCGGAATTAGTTTTTGAAGTTAAAAATTCAATCAAAATTTTATTACCGCATTTAAACTCAGCTGAAACTGATTTAAACACTTCAGCCGTTTCAAAAGAGTCGGAACACGCTAAACATTTGGTAAAATTACCAAAAATACATTTACCAACATTTAATGGAAATTTAAGTGAATGGACAAGCTTTTATCATTTATTTGACACCACAATTCATCAAAATCAAGGTCTTGCACCAATTGAAAAATTCACATATTTGCGCTCATGTTTAAAAGATGAAGCTTTAAATCTTATAAAATCTCTTCCAATCACACCGCTTAACTATTGTATCGCTTGGCAAAATCTTGGGCAAAGATATCAAAATCCCAGACGACTCATTAATTTGCATATTACCAAGATTATTGACCTACCTTCAATCAATATTCATTCCGTGAAAGGAATACGCAATTTTATTGACACTTTTAATGAAAACGCACAAGCTTTATTAGCACTTAAGCATGACATTTCACAAGAGCTTACTTTAAGCACGCTAATTCATCGAAAATTAGATTCAGAACTGAACAAACGTTTTGAAGATAAACGCGATCTCACGCATATCGTTCCGAATATACAGGAATTAATAACATTTCTTCAAGATGAATGCTTGAAAATTGAAGACTCACAATTACACGCAAACGCACAAACAACATTCGGTTCAAAACAGACGCTGTCGAAACAACCTTTAAAAAAATCAAATTCGCCATCACATGCTGAAACGCATAAAAAACATGTTTTTCATGTAAACGCATCCGCAACTCTATTATGTGTTTTTTGTAATAAATCAACACACACTATTTACAGGTGTGAAGAATTTCAGAAGTTAAATCCATCTGAACGCCTAAAATTTGTTCAAACCAAACGTTATTGCACTAACTGTCTCAGTAATATTCATACTGTCAGTTCTTGTAAATCACAAAAAACCTGTCAAAATTGTAATGCAAAACATCATACGTTATTACATTTGAACTCTGTTCCGCATTCCACAGCTGATCCGAGCAAACGGTCTTGACTAGACAGGCACAATGCAACTTCCGGTCCATTCAAACAATTTAAAAACCGCATTCCGATCAACTATAGCAAAACAACACAGGATGATACAAGTTGTAATCAAAATATCTCCGTTCACAACTCTGTGAATAATACTTTGAATAATTCTGTTGTAATTTTAGGCACTTTAAAAGTAAGATTAATTTCAAAACAAAATAAATCCAAAATTTTCACTGCTATGATTGACTCAGGAAGTCAGAGCTCATTGTTAACCACACGTTGCGCTATTGAGTTAGGAATTACTCTAAAACCTGTTAACATGTTATTAACTGGTATATCTAATATTTCAACCGCAATCAAAGGATTAACTAATGATCATATATCCACATTAGAGGGAAACCCTTTCGTCAATAATCACAATGTTATTGTTGTAGATCAAATAACTTCCAATCTACCGAAATTAAATAATTGCGCAGAATTAAATAACAAAATTAAATTTTTGAAACTTGCTGATCCAGAATTCGCTAATCCACAGCAAATTGATTTATTAATCGGAGCTGACTTGTACGGAAAAGTAATTACTGGCAATAAAGTTGATTTATCTGAAAATTTACCTACTGCAGTTGAAACGATCTTCGGCTTTGTTTTAATTGGGCCTATGCAAACTCAAGCTTCCGTTAATAATTCTATTTCAATGCTAACTATTAACGATTTAAACTTAAATAAACTATTGCAACAATTTTGGACACTTGAAGAACCACCTTTGTCTACAAAAGCGAACGCTGATGATATTGAATGTGAAAATCATTATAAAATTAACACTACACGCGAACATACTGGAAGATACGTCACACGCTTACCATTTAAATCGGACACTTCCGTTCTTGGAAAATCTTTTGAAATTGCTAAAAAACGCTTTATGCTTTTAGAAACCAAACTCAATGCAAATCACAAGTTAAAAACCGCCTATTCCGAATTTATGCGTGAATATATCGCTTCCGGACATATGGAACTTGCTGACAATTCTATTTTAAAACAACAACATTACTTTTTACCACATCATGCTGTATTTAAGGAACACAGTTCTTCGACAAAACTTCGCGTAGTTTTTGACGCAAGCGCTAAAACATCCACAGGCTTATCACTTAATGATACACTCCACTGTGGACCGAAACTTCAAAATAATATTATTGACGTGCTTTTTGAATTTCGTAAACCAAATATCGTATTTTCTTGTGATATCCGCCAAATGTACAGACAAATAAAAATCGCAGATGATGATCAACCATTTCAATTAATTCTATGGAGACCAGACGACTCGCAATCGCTAAGCATATACAAACTCACTACTGTCACTTATGGTATGAAACCGTCCTCTTTTTTAGCTATCCGTACGCTTAAACAATTAGCCATAGACGAAGGGAATGCTTATCCTGAAGCCGCTAAAGTTATAACGCAAAATATTTATGTCGATGATATAGTCACCGGATCTAGTGATATTTCATCCGCATTAACGCTACAAACGGAGTTAATTTCGTTGTTAGGAAAGGGCCAATTTGAATTGCGCAAATGGTCTTCAAACGCTACTGAACTTCTTACTTCAATTCCAGAAGAATACCACGAAGTTCCGCTTTACTTTCAATCTATGGATCAACCGCTTTTTAACATTTTAGGAATGAAATGGATGCCCATTTTAGATGTGTTTTCTTACACGATTGAAATTCCTGAACATACGCACACAAAACGCTCACTACTTTCTATTATTGCACGCCTTTATGATCCATGTGGCTGGTTAACACCAGTCATATTTTACGCTAAATGTCTTATCCAGATGTTATGGACATTAGGAATCGCATGGGATGACCCACTTCCGGAAACAATTAGCAAAGACTGGCAAAATTTCATTTCAGATTTGCCTACTCTGCAAAATTTACAAATCGAACGCTCCCTTGATTTATGTAACGCTATCAATATACAACTTCACGGTTTCTGTGACGCCTCGGAACAAGGTTACGCCGCTGTTGTTTACTTGCGAACAACTAGTAAAAACAATATAACAAAAACGCATTTGCTAATGGCAAAATCAAAGGTCGCTCCGCTTAAACGAATTTCGCTCCCTAGATTAGAATTATGTGGTGCACACTTACTCGCTAAATTAGTAAAACACTGCTTAGAATTAATTCAACCCTTTTTCAAAATTATTCAATTACGATGTTGGTCGGACTCTACAGTAACTCTATCCTGGATAAGGACACCGCCATATAAATTAAAAGTCTACATAGCCAATAGAGTAAGCCAAATTCAAGAATGGATTTCTCCAGAGAACTGGTTCCATATACCCACACGTCACAATCCAGCTGATTGTGCCACGCGACAAACTTTTCCATCCGCACTCTTCAACCATCCTTTATGGTGGTCAGGGCCACAATGGCTAACACTTTCGGACCATGAATGGCCTAATACACCACATCCGGTGTTGGACATTATCCCAGAAACTCGCACGCAACCCTTTCTCATTGGAGTAACTACAATCATTGAATGGGACCTACTCTCGAAATTTTCTTCATGGACAAAATTACAACGCGTCATGGCTTATGTTTTGAGATTTATCTCGAATTGTAAAAACAAGAAAAGTGATTTTAGACCTCTATCATCAAAAGAGCTCAGTGCAGCAGAGCTAATTATCGTAAAACTAGTACAAAAAACCGCTTTTTCAGAAGAAATCCACCTTTTAAAATCAAACAAAAATTGTAAAACTAAATTGCAACGCCTTCAACCTTTTTTGGACCAAAATTACATGCTTAGGGTTGGAGGGAGAATCAAATTCTCATCGGTCAGTTACAACACTAAACACCCCTTTTTACTGCCAAAAGACCACCACGTGACACAACTTTTAATTAAACATTACCACCTAAAATACTTGCACGCTGGACCACAATTAGTTCAATCGCTGCTAACTCAAACTTTCTGGATATTATCCGCAAGAAACGCCATACGCTCATGTATTTTCAAATGCATCACTTGCTTTAAAGCAAAGCCGCAAAATAAATCGCCTTTAATGGGTGACCTACCTCCAAACAGAGTCACACCCGCCAAGCCTTTTTCTAAAACAGGTATCGATTTTGCAGGTCCTTTCTTCGTGAAAATTCATACACTGCGTAACGCTAAGATAACCAAAGTTTATCTTTGCATATTTGTTTGCTTTGCTACAAAGGCCATACACCTTGAGGTTGCTATGGACTTAAGCACAGACGCTTTTCTGGACACGCTGACTAGATTTCTTAGCCGTAGAGGTATGTGCTCAGACATCTATTGTGACTGTGGAACTAACTTCACGGGCGCCGCCGCAAAACTAAAGGTCATTCACTCAACGCTTTCAAAATCGCCAAATTTTACAAACTCCATAACAAAATTTACTGCAGAGCATAACATAAATTTTCACTTTTCACCACCTGCCGCCCCCCATATAGGAGGTTTGTGGGAAAGTGCGGTGAAGTGCGCCAAACATCACTTGATTCGCACCATTGGCAAACAAAATTTAATTTTAACAGATTTCATTACACTCACCACAAAAGTAGAAGCAATATTAAATTCTCGCCCACTAGTAGCGCTCTCAAACGATCCGTCCGATTTAACGGCTTTAACACCTGGTCATTTTTTAACTGGTCAAGCTCTTGTAACTCTACCGGAACAGGATCTTACGGATGTTCCGACCAACCGCCTAAAGCATTGGCAACAAATTCAGGCTCTGTCGCAAAGGCTGTGGAAACGCTGGAGCGTGGAATATCTACACACATTACAACAACGTGTAAAATGGACATCACCTTCAGAAAACTTAAAGATTGGGGACCTTGTCATTATTCACGATCCTCAGTCGCGTCCGCTCTCTTGGCCTCTGGGTAGAGTGATAAACACGCACCCTGGTAAGGACGGACATGTCAGAGTTGTCACCATACGCACCGCTTCTGGTATCCTATCTCGACCTTCTGTAAAGGTTTTCAAGCTACCCATTGAAGACAATTTACACTAAAATTAACTTATATCAAATTCCGCTCTTTCACACCAAAATTTTTAACTCTTTTACTTCACCTTAACCCTTCCTCCGGACATCCACGTTCCCATTATCCACTCTCGGCTTTCCAAACCTGTTCAATACCAGACTTAACCATCCTGGTCCTTTTAATGTGTGACTTGTTAACCCTTTTGAAACATTGTTTCAAGGGCGCCGCTATGTTCAGTACTTATGCTTCATTTTTCAGTTTACATAAATTTTCTCTTTCTACTATAACACGCCACTTCGGAATAGTCCATTCCCTAATTCAAGGGATGTTTTGCCTTGAATATCAAGTTCAAGGTCTAATGACATCATTTGCAATGTTTCTGATTGGTGGACGGAAATCACGTGATCATGGACGCGAAGCGTTACCTACCCTCGTGGTCCCTAGTTAGTATGTCTTCCACAACTCCGTGCGTACAGTTCACGTGCTCACGTTACGCTAATTAAACTTAACTTCGCATCAGTCGACGTATAATTCGCTATAGTTAGTTTTTTGCTACAACTCCGTGCGTACACTTCGTGCCCACTTCACGCCTTTGTGCTATTCAATAAATGTGTCAAGTGATCTGTGTGTTTAAGAGTAACATTTACCATTACCTGTAGCATCACAAGTGAGACCCAGTGCACTGAGGACGCCGTTCACCAGGAAGACGCTTGGACATCTCTTCAGACAAGGTAACGGACAATTTATGTTACTCAAATCTTTATCACACAGATTGCCTATTATATGTTAATTCTTTGTAATACATAATTCTCTTTTTTAATCTGACAAAATTCACACTTCAACATTTGGTCCTCCGGAATAATAATACCTCTCAAAATTCACGCAACACTTCTATTTTATTCATTAAAAAAAAGTACATTAATTTAATCTCTGTATTCACTAAGAATAAATATTTATTACTGTTAAATATAGAATATGTTAAAAAAAAAAAAATAAATGTCATGAAATTGAGGTTAGGCGGAAGCTATGGTTTTTAATCCTAATATAATTATGCATCAAATATTCTTACTGTGCACTCAATACTATTTTAAACTACTACTTAAGTAATAGCTTTACTTTTCTCTGTTAAACATAATTTATGCAATATGATCCCTGTGAACCTGAAACAGCCCTTTTTGATAGTCAGCATTTATTTTTATAAATCAATCATTTGTGTTGACATCCCCATGGTTTATGTATGCATATAACCTAAATTATATTTAACATGTTTAAGTGTCCCGGCTAACTTCACTATTTTGTAAAATTCGTAGAATCTTATACAGATCGTATGTGTATGGTTTTGTGTATGTTCGTATTGACATTTCCATCGTTTTCATGAAAAAAACAAAATTACGTAAAACGTTAAATATATAGCAGGACCATTTTGTAAAATATGTATTTTCTTAATACATATCGGCTGCGTGTCGTTTGTTTTGACATTACCCTTGTTTGTATTGAGCTCCTTTTTCATAGAAAAACATTAAAGAAAACATTTAATACCTTGTGCGGAATTTTGAAAGAATATTATTTTTTATCATGTATGTGTAATGAGTATGGTTTGTTGTTGTCATTTCTATCGTTTGATTTGTTCTACTTTTTCATGGGAAATAATAAAAAACGATTAATATGTAGCTCGACAATTTGTATAATCTCTATTTTCGTATACTGAAAATTTGTTTTGTCATTGAAATCGTTTGGTATGTTCTTTTTTCAAGGTAAAAAATAAAAAAAGTGTTAAATATCTAGCACGCCAATTTGTAAAATTAGTATTTTTCGTATACTCATCGTACGTTTGTGTTGCTATTCCCTTTGTTTGGTTCTATTTTTCATGGGAAATAATAAAAAGGATTAAATAATTAGTAAAATCAGTATTTTTCATATACTAATAATTTGTGTACATTTGTGTTGTCATTGCCTTCGTTTAGGTTGTACCCGTTTTCAAAGCATTTTCATTTATTAAACAATTAATAACTAGGACAATTTTTAAAGAATTTTTTTCCCCATATAAATCCAATAATATAGTTTGTGTTGAGGTTCCCATAGCTTTATTGAAAAAAGTAAAAAGTCCAAACTACAATAGTAAAAATGCAATAGTATTATGAAAATCTTCTCTGGCCATGTAATTTGTTATATGTTAAATTAGAACTATAAAACTATTTAAGGTAATGTAGAGCTTTATAAATTAGACATTATATTGTAAATTATAACCTATTTAGAATAATTTAAAATTACATAAATACAAAACTTTGTTCCGACAATATAGTGTGTTGTATAACTATTATACTGTAAATAAAGATAAAACTGTTTCATTATAAACTGAAAAATTAGATCAATTACGCCTCTAAATGTGAAGTTCATACATAAAGGGAGAGTTATTCCACCAACTTAATCTCATTATGCAAGAAGCGTTACTTTTGATAAATCTCAATTGTATTTGTACTTCAAAGTTACAGTTATATGGTTCTTATTTATCCATTAGTTGTAAGTTCAATTTAAATATCACGCTAATGTAATCGAATATAACATTCTTAAAAACGCAATGCAAAAATAAATTAACTATTATTTGAATACAATAGCTTTTCCAGCCAGGTGTATTTTTAAAATAAACACAAATCTGATTACTAATATATTTGATTTTGAATACGATAATTCTTAAGGCATACCATACATAACTTAAAGTATAATAATTAGGAGCTATACAAAGGTATTTCAAACAATTCCTTGCCATTATACTAACCATTGATAACATAACCTAAATGCATAAAATTAAAATTTAATAAAACAATACTAATAAAAAAATGTAATATTGATTGCTACTTAAAACAAAAACTCTCGGAGTTCATGAGGATCCTGTATGTTCCGGGATTATTGGGAAAAGTTAGTCTCGTTGCTAGGAAACATAAAGTATATACTATCAATAATTAAAACACTTAAGTAACATCTTCGCAAAAGCAAAAGTAAAAATAGCAAACAGGAGACTAAAACTGTATTTAAGGTATAAACTGTGAATTTGACAGATAAGAATCAATATCTCTAAATTGTAGAATTGGTGAACACAAGAGAACAAAATGTTAGGATTATTAATGAATATATTTGGTATGAAAATCTTATAATTTATTGGAAACATGCAGAAATAATAAAACACCTGAGAAAAACAAACTTATATGAAACTGAAATAAGCGAAATCCTATTTATAAAGCTAACAGACAATCTTATAACGAAGTCGGTTTTTACATTCGTTAAAAAAATGTATATTAAAAATTTAAAAATGAACAGTTTAAGGAAGACCTGTCATTTTCATTTAATTCTCCGCAGGAAGTATTTACATGGTATTTAGAGAAGATACAAACGTTTTAATGGGAGAAAACCGTTAGGTAATTATTCAGTTGGTGCACACCCCTTTTGATCAGTTAACCAGTGCAAGTGTTCAAGTGAAATTTATCCCCTTCAAATGTTATAGTGTAGTATTGTTTAATTGTGGTGTTCTTCAACTATTTTTACAGTTGTTTTCATCGCTCAATAGTTAGCTCGCGATTCTAACATATTCCCAGGTTGTTAATATTCTAGGTTTATCTCTCAAAACATGGTTTATTAATTTTTTTTTACATTACTGGTGTAAATATCCGAACAAAATATCCCAATAATATTTTTAATTATTAATATTTAAAGTTTATTTTTAGTGTTTAAACAATTTTAGTCAGTTTTCATAATTTGTTGAATGATATTCAACATACTTTATCTATCCGTTAGTTTATAATAATGTATAAACCTTTCACCACTAGTACCTAGACACTTAAAAATAAAAAGTGAAATATATTTTAAGTTTTTACGGGGTACAGTATAAGTATATATTTAATGAATGCTATGTAATGCAACTGGAAATGTTCATGTTTTATCGCTCTGTCAGGCAAGTCTGAACGTTTTGCTTACAAAAGAAACGTCCATATCACTTTAACTTAGGCAGACTAGACGTAACAACCTTTTACTATACATTAAATTGATATTAAAAGCAATTCTAAAATTCTCAAACTCAGGATACAATGAATGTTATTTTCAGATATAAGTTTTTAACCAAAATAATAGGTTACATCACTAAGAAAACCCTTTGCAATGAGAAGACTCTTCACAGCACTCCCTCCACATTAACACGTAATTTTAATGATGTTTGAGAATTGTGCCACAGCTTCGTTTTGCTTGCTTAAAGCATGTTATATAATATAATACTGTTTGTTGTTGTATAATCCAGTTGTGGTGCAACTAACTAATTGCGTTACGTTTATTTTGTTATTGTTGTAATTAATGTATCCAAGTAATGCACCACATAACTCTTGTTACTTGTTAATTTAATTATGTTTCATCTTTTACTAACGTTTTAAATGGCGTCTACACGGTGTTGATTAAATTTTAATATGTAATGCAACAATACAGCAGCCTTTAATCCACCACAAGAACCACTTAATTAAGGAAACTGTGTTTTTAGTTCCAACATTGTGAAAAATACAAATTTAAATACTATCAATTTAATTCTTTTTAATTGATAAACACTACTTCCCTCAAAATACTACTTTTTTGAGTTTATACAATTAGTTGTAATAAAAATAACCTTTAAATTATTTGTTCTTTAATTGATGTGTTAATTGTAATATATAAGCATAAACTGAAGAGGAATAAATATGATATTGAAATAAATATAAATATCATGCGAAATTATTTTATTCAATTTTGACAAAAATACGTGAAATATTGTAAGGAAAGAATGGATTTATATATTATTGTTGGATTGTAACTACTTCCTTATATAATATCGGTATTCAGTGTGACTCATCCAAGTAGACATGTAAACACACAATGTGGCGCCGTTGTGATTTGATGCTCCGAAATTTTCTTTATATAAACAATGTTCTATTAGGGAGAAAAATACGTATTATCTCTGTATTTATATTTGTCTCCAGCCCGGAGGTATTCTTTTATGATTCAAGTAGACATTTTAGTTTAAATTGCGTAATATGAATTTAGGTTTTAAGCGAGCTTATAATTTAAAAACTGTTTATGTTGTGTAGATATAAATTGTAAGTTTTAAATTTGTAAAGTACTAGCAAACTGTTTCAATGAAATTTGTATTTTTATTGATAATTTGTTTAACTATGTTGTTAAATAAGAGCCGATGTTGTAAATAGTAGTTTGTGGAAAGACCAAGTTATTTAAGATTAAAATTACTCCATGTGTATTTAGCGTACCTTACAAACTAGAAAATGTTATGAAATATAATATAATATTTGCTGACCTTTATAATAATTTCTAACTTTAACCTTTTGGTATTTTAAAGTACATTCATCAAATAATATTATCATTGAAACTGCATGTTATAGAGTTTACAACTTTACAATATTTATTTTGTAGCAGATGGATCTAATAAAATATTATAAAATATTAAAAAATATATTAAATTTTTAAGTGGAAGAGCTTCTAGGTAAATATTGCAATTGATCCTACTAGATTTGTATGGTAGAATTTAAAATATAAGTGGGAGCTGATGCGGAATTATTTTACATGTAGAAGATGTCATAAATACTGTATTGTAATGCATAACACAATATCAGATGCATTTCATAAAATCACAATACTGCTTTATTTCTATAGAATAAAGCAGTATTATTATATCTTTGTAATATCTAGTATAAGGCCATGTAAGTTAAGTTTAATAAAGTTTTCATTATAATAATAAATTATATTACACTCTAAAACATTTTGGATACTATTTATTAAAAAAAAAGTCGTGTTTTATAAATGTTTTAAAAACATTTCATTTGCAAATTTTATTTGAATGTGTTGAGTGTATTTAAATAAGTAAAATACTGGAAGGGGATTGTTCAGATACAATAATACTGAAAATAAAATAAGCGAATTGTATTTATTGATGTCTCTAAAAAGATGTAATTTTATTATTTAGAATTATCTCATGTTTCAATTTTCAAATATTTATTTAGTTTATTCTCTGTAATACTAAATTTATATTACTTCATGATTAATTGATTGAAGTGAATATTTTGTTACGTTTAAGTTGTAAAATACATTTATTAATATGCTTGATAATTAAGTCTTTATACATTTTATATATTTCTATAAGATTTTGTATAATTTGCTTTACTAATACAAGCTTATATGAAAGATATGGCTTTTGTTGTAATTAATTATTTGCTGTAATTATTCTATATTTCTATTTTTCATAAATTCACTTTTCATACTATCTCTCTCCTTTAATAAATTTATATGTAACTTATAACGTAGAATCGGAGATTAGACACTTCTGTTATAAACACAAACTTAAGAAATATGAGTCAAATGGTGGAACTTTTGCATCCATTACAAAAGAAAAGTAAAAATATATTGTTTGTAGAGGGAAATAAATGTTTCTGAACATAAACATTACTCTTATTGTTATGAGTGAATCCGCAACCTAGAATAAACACTGAACGTGTTTTTATGGAAAGTTTTTCAACTTATTACTTACCTGACGCAAGTAAACTGTCTAGAACAGGTGAAGAAAGAGAGGGTAGGGATTTAGGAAATTCAGTCGTTTTATCTCTACATCCTTCAATTTCTTATGAAAAGTTATCTTTGCAAAATTAATATGATTCAAATATTTAGGTGTGAAATAAAACATGAGGTAAAAATGTAAGTAATGAGTTTGTGTAAATGTAATAAAAGATTTATAAACTTTATTTATAGGTGAATAAATCCTGCCATACCTCTTGAGGCTTCGTTTTTATAACCCCCAATCTCTGTCACATGTTAAAAAAATCATGTCCCCCAAATATGAAAATGTTATTATATTTTTCAAACCTCCCTAAATCTGTCAACGAAAACAATAATCGACAAAATGCTTGATTTCGTTTTTAACTGAACAACTATCAGTTAATAATCTTCTTCTGTGTACTTTTTGGAACACTATTAAAATAATCTGCTAAAAGAGTGTACATTTGGGCTTTTTAGTTCATTACCTTTACTTTACATGTACTTGTTTTGATTTTTATATTGTTATTACAAAATACATTAACAGTCAAATATTTGCTGTAAAACAGCTCCTACATATGCACTTTTGGGAGAGATATGATTTGCATTAAATCAAACGCTTATGATAACACACGTGTCTTATATCGACCTTCTATCGATCTTTAATGTTCTAAAGTCTTGTAAAAGTTTGACTCTTCATCTTTAGTGCCATTAATAGCAATAAAATATCTAATTTTAGCATTAGAGTTAACATGCCACGTGTAATTCCTTCTCTATAATTTAAGAGGAACAAAATAATGCTTTGAAAACTAATTTTGAATTTAGTAATAATTGAAAGTTTAAATGCAATTAATTATTTTTTTAAATTTGATTCATTAACATGCTTTTGGCGATTAAGTGATACTGAACGTTAGTAATCTGTTATAATGTAAAGTTGTAATCTATTATGACTAAAATATTTAATTCGTAATAAAGTGAAATATTATTATATCAAAGTATTTTCATTGGGGTATGTAACAACAGCCCCATTCCTTATTAAGCGTCTCACAATTATTGTTAATCGTTAAAGATATGACCAGAAGAATTCGTTGATATTGGAACATCTTATTTTACATTTATTATCATTTCATTACTCAAGATTCGACAATGAACCTGTTTCCTCCAATATTATGGTTGGAAGACAGTGTTGATATTATGGCCACTTATTTTTTCTGGTCGTGAGATATGTTAGTACTTCAGTTAAGATTACCGTATCCCTATCTCTTTTCTAGTATATATATATATATATATATATATATATATATATATATATATATATATATAATTATATATTCCACTATTAACATTAACGTGATTTAAAATTCATTTTATGGCATTATTTTCTCAATATAACTAGATATCATTATAACTGATTAGACCACAATAAGCACATTGTCTATATCACAAAGAAAATTTTCTTTTTAGGAGAAAAAATTATAAAACAACAAACAATTATGTTTGTTTTGCACAATTTGACCGACTGTTCCCTAATCTTATTAGAACTACCATATATATAAACCTAGAATGGATGAAATGTATAAATAAGATAAAGCATTAATCGAAAACCTAAAATAAAGGTGAAGGTAAAAATCTTTTAAGTTTAAATATAATGTAATATATAAACAAAAATAATAAGAACCAACATCAATTCTAACACATGGTGAACACTTAATTCCTGATTTTTGCTTTAGCACGTGAGTTGCTTACAAAAGATACAGAGTATGTCGTTGTACTTTGTACTTGACTCTTGTAGCCTACTTATTTGTTGTAGAACTATCAGGATAGATTTAACAAAAAAATAACTATTTAAACCAAAACGACTTAAATTTTCTCAAGTTTATATAATAGTTAGGCTGATTTTTAGAGAAGATTTTTTAAATGAAACATTATATAACATTTTATTAGTATACACGTTTTGAAATAATATCACCGGCTGCATTACAACACTCTTCCATACACTGAGGTACTAACATCCTTATTCCTGGATAAGTTCGAATGGGAAAACTTGATCCCTCTCTTCATAGTTTTGTACTTTCAGATTTCCAACTTTTTTCCATAGCTGAAAGATATTCCGTATTGGAAAAATCAGTTGTAACTTGGTTAAATAGAGAGAAATTAGATTTCTATGATGAAGAAATGAACAAATTCCACAAGTGCTTTAATTTTCATAAAAATACAACAGAAAAATAAATAAATGTAGTTTCTCTTGCCAGTTGAAATTTTGTGCATCAAAAGAGTCTTACATTATCGATAAAAAAACTGTTTTTATTAAAACTTATACGTTGCAGTGTTTAGTTATTTTTAGTAGCTCTTATTGAGAAGGCGATGGGATTTGCAGCTTTCGTTATTTACGATAATTAATTATGGTTTTATAGTCTACTCTCCAATAACGGCATCAGATGTATCTGGGATTGATTTACTCTGTTCTTTGACTTGTGTTTGAGCACAAACTTGAGCCTATATATCGAGAAGAGTGATCATTACGCATTTGATAAAGTCAACATCCATAACTATCTAATTTTTCAATTACCAACCTAAATCTAATCGCTCGTCTTTAATAACAATATTTATTGAACTATTTAACAATTATGCTAATTCTAACACTGATCAATAGTTTTGTATAGCTAACCAACATTTATACAGTCTCAACAAGTAAAATATTAATTATGATTTAATTAATGTGACGTTGTACAATTAATTGGAGATTCAATTTTTATCTCATTATGTAATCAAATACGTTTGTTAAGAAATGACGCTTTATTGATTGTTTGTAACTATAGTTAATTGAATATATACAGTACTAATTGATAATTTTTCTAACTTAAACACAAAAACAGAAACAGAAATTGCATTCTTGTAATTTTAACTGTAATCGTAATTTATTGTTTAGTTATTATTTTAAAATTTAGTTTTAGAGGTTATTTTTTAATTATATTTGCAAATAAACCACTAAGAGTGTTTAATTAAGGCAATAAACTTAAAATTAATTATTGGCGTGTTTCTGTAATTGTGGTTAGAGGAAGTATCAATTAATATTTTAAATTCATCACAGTGCTTATTAAAGGTTGCAAAAAGATGTTTAAATTTAATGTAAAACCGTTTAGCAATATATTCATTGGTTGATTATTCAAGAAACATTTTGTAGGTTTTTTATTTTATTTATTTATTTATTTTTTCAAATACAGTAGGTGGGAAATGCGCATCCGCACCATTAGTGGCCCAGCGAGACCGACTGGTGTGTGGGGCTGTACCACCTGTACGACCCACTAAAACCCTTCCTCTTTTATCTAAACCTTGTTGAGATTTCCATCCTAGACCCGCGTTAGCAATACTCAAGATGGCTGTTCTTCGCCAGATTGGCGTTTACTCTGTTCTGCTAATGCTGCTGTTGCTTCACGTGTTTTGGTCGTGGACCAGACCGTTCTGTTTCTTCGTCCGTAAAATCGTCTCCACATACTTAGCTACGGCGTCCCAGTTATCCTCCTTCTTCAGCATAAGCTCTACCGTGTTTTCGGGGGTGAATTCTCCGATCTTTCCTCTTTGTTGGCTCCATTGGCTGCATATGAACAATGTGTGTTCTGCATTGTCTACGGTTTGTCCGCAAGCGAGACACTTAGGGCTTTCTACTTTTCCTTGTTTGAATAGGTAGGAACTGAAGTAACTGTGTCCAGACAGCAGTTGGGTCAGATAATAGTTTACCTCCCCATGACTCCACGTAAGTTATACTAATAATAATAATAAATATTTACATTATTTAACATTATTGACGTTTACAAAATACTTTGAAACTGAAAAATCTTTCATTATTATTATTATTTTATTTTTTTAAACAACGGTTTTGTAGTAGTTGAATAGAATACCCAAACCGAAAATGTAGCCATTTATGATTATGCAACGTTAATATTTATACCATTTTAGCATTATTTAGCAATTATTCACAGGTTTCATCTATATACAGGGTGATTCAAAAAGATTGGTGCAAAAATAGGTTAATTTATTTGCAGACGAAGAGTCACAAAAACTTGAAAACTGCATAAAACAATTTGTTATTTTAACAAATTTTAATGTTCAAAAGGAAAATTTTAATATGCACTAGAAATGATCGATATGAGTGCCGTTAGTTACTCTGCAAATATCCAGGCCATATTACAACTCCGCCCCCCCTCTCTGCAACATTTCCCGTGTTTATGTGCTTCTGTTATGTGGTACCTTTAGTATTGCAGGTTTTAGAAAGAGGAGGGTAGTAAACTGTGTCTTTAAGAGCACACAAAATGTTTAGTTTGGGTGAATCCCTTTCATAATCTATAAACTTTCTTTTGTATATAAAAGTCAAAACTGATCACGAAATCTCTAGATCCAAGAAGCCTTGAGCTATGAATTTGTTAACATGTTTTGGTGTAGGTCTGTAGGCGCGTACTAAGAAAGGAATTTTGATCAAAATTGATGTGTTACTGTAATTGGGCATAAATTCCATAACACCAGCATTAGGTTTGTGCTAAAAAAAATATTTCTTTATAAAACTATCTAAACTATACCCAATTGAAACTAGGGCCATCAGCTTGTGGATATATATATATATATATATATATATATATATATATTCAGTTTTAAAATTTGTAAGTTCAAGGTCAGACATTTCAATTGTGGCTATATCTACATTGTTTTATTATTTATCGTGAAAAGTTGGGTTGATATAATTATGTGACATAATTTTTAGATATTTTTAGTTTATCTAATGGAAAACTATATCAAAAAACCTCTACTTTGAAAACAGTTGAACAACCTTGTGCAAGATAATACTTAATTCAACGCATATACCGTCTTCGTTCAGATTAAGAAAATAATTGCAATCACTGGAGTGTTAACAAATACATGACTACATTGAAACTCGACAAAATATGTTCTTGTCTTCATAATAGTTATTTAAATAAAAATAATTTTATAATTCATTAAAGGTTGCTGCATATATATATATATATATATATATATATATAAATATATATATAATTCATGATTAATATATACATTCGTTATACAAATTTATAATTGACTGATTTTGTAAATTATAAAATATTTGTAATTTGTGGCTACTTGATTACTTGGATATAATCCCAGTATTCATTGGGACTGTAGAAGCAGACATGTAAACACATAGTGCGGCGCCGTTATGATTTGATGCCTTGAAACTTTCATTATACAAACATTCTGCCCTGTAATTGAGTAAAATATATATTATGTTTGTGGATTGTTTGTAGTATAGATATGGTTGTTTTAAAATTAGTTTTTAATGTTTCATTAAATTTTATTTCCTCATTATTGATTTTTAGTGAATCAGTACGTAGAGAAATGGTTTTGTTTTTAAATGCCGTGTGTTGAATAACTTATGATTTTAATTTATTGTTTAATTTTACTTCATAAAACTAATTTTAAAAATCCAAGCTATAATCAAATAAAAAAAAATATTACAAATCATTTATATAACCAGTTTTATACTTATTACTTATCCACCCTTTCTTTCTAAAAATGTATTGTCTTAGATCTAAGCATTCTTCACTGTAGTTACAGTGAATCATTATCAAGAACATTTCAAAAATGTAACAAACATATTACTTGCACTAAAAACTGAGTGCCATTAAAATTAAATTAACTTACATATTGTAACGGCAATTATAAAAAATAAATATTGCTAACGTTAGGGGTAGGCCCTAAATACACAATCTGATCGACTGTAAGAGGCTACAGTTGATCAGATTGTACATTACTGAAAGAGCGATGGAGTTACTTCCTACAATCAAAAAATGTCATAATTTTAAATATTTTTCATATTTATGTAACATATAATATATTTAAGACAAATGAGAATACATTATGTTAACGAGTCCAAAATGTAGAGGACTAGAATAACCTGTTACAATAATTATGTTTATTATGAAGACTACAACAAATACAATTTTATGAAAATATAAAGAGTTAGCCAGGTTAAATAATATTTAATTATAGTCAACCAAAAATTTATTATAATAATTTATATTGTTTCCCATATATTTACATTCATACATAACTTAAATTAGAAAATACTACTTTTTTCCAAAGTATAATGTTCCCTATAATATAAAAGATAAAAGAGATCAATGTTTTTATAATCCCCTACATAGCTATAAATTAACCATACTGATAAAAAATAAATAATTAATTTTTATGTAGAAGTAAAATAAAATAAACTTACTGGTTATAAACAAAAATTATATATCTTCAATTATTCTATTCAATAATTCCAGAATATTTTAACATTCCAAAATGCATAAATACAACAACAACATAGTATTAATTATTTTCCCATTAACATAAACATCCGATAATTGCTACCCGGAAAAGTAAGAGAATAACTTGATTTATGTAATAAATAATGCCCATAGATGGTTTTGTGATTTTTTAAATTTAGACAATGATCAAAATGTTGTACTCCAAAATTTCACTAAATCGGATTTAAGTCTAAGTATTCATTAAAAGTATAACATAAGTTAATATCTTATCTCAACCGACATCCAAAATATCAGTGTTTCTTAAATTTAAATCCCAACTTTGAGATGCGGCGTGTGTTGTGTATGTTAAATCGTGTTATAAATAGAATTGTTAAAACCAATGGATACTCAATAATGTATATTAATCTACAGTTCTTCTTTAACCGTACATTCTTCTCCCACTCATGGCTTTGTCTTAAATTCTGCTGTGTTTTAGATTAATTCTATTTTTGAAAGCTATTGCATACTGCTTCACTCCGTAAAAGAGTTCTTTTGTATATCTAAGTAATCTTCCTTCTTCCTTTGTCCTGGGTGTCTAATCACAGAAGAGGACGGAGCCAATTGGTAACGGAGAGGGGAGTTAACTCAGCTATATAAGACGACTTATTTTTCAGACTAAAAATGGAGTTAATCCAAAACACGTAAACTAAAGTTAAGACAATGTTAGACTGCCAAAAAAATATACAGAAATCAATAATGTATTCGTCACATACAAAAATTAATGTTACCTTGAATTAGTCGTGCGATTTCATAGTTTCTGTATGTTTCACTGTCATTGTAACATCCTCAGATGTACACAAACACTAAACACTCAAACAACACTAAATTTAAATACGTAATAAATTTAACTGCCGTTTTTTGTTGGTGGGTTATCATAAAATGTTTTAAATTAACTGAAACCAAAAATTAACTGAACCAAAAATTAACTGAAACCAAAAATTAACTGAACCAAATTTTCTTCTAGTTACTACAAAAGTAAGTAAATTTTATCATCTGTAGTAAAATAACTTTCGATTTTAGTTTTATAATACCAATGGGAATCAAAAAGTTATGATTAGGGTTAGATTAATATATTTGAGCTAAGAACGAATTTAAAATGTATAAATATAGTAGGCTACTAGATTTTAATATTTAAAAAAAGATTCTGTACTGTAACTATTTTACCACAATTATGATTGCACAACATTTGAGAAGAGTACTGTTTACAATTTCAGAACAAACAAAAATATGACCATTAATACTAATAATAAAATGTTAACGTTTATGGATTGAAATGCTGTGCTAATGTTAATCTATGAATTATTCTACTTATGATCAAATTTTGAAGGACTCAACTATAGGGAACTTTGTTTTGTTTTATTAAAATAATGTTCAAAGTAATCTATGTATCTAATGGGTAAAATTGTAACCGGTGTTCAATAGTATAAAAATGTTTATTTTTTAGTGTTTGGATATAAAATAAGATATTTAACTTATGTATTGATAATGTATACATGTTATTTTTAAATCCATGAGTATAACAACTTTTAAATTTAAGTGGGAAAATATTAGACTTGTTCTGATGCAGAATTGTGCCATAAATTGTGTAAAACAATATTGGTTTAATTATTGGAAAAGTTTGGAAGTTTTTTTATTTACATACACTTTATGTACAAATCATAGGGTAAAATATAGTAGCAATATTTATTTAAAATATTTTGGATGTTTATTTCTTATATATTATTATGTTTTAGTTTTTTATTAGTAAAACTAAGAAAAAAATATGAGATGCTATTACTCAGATATTACTGAGATACTCGGAAGCAGAGATACTATTACTGACAAAAACAAAATTTCAATTGAATATATTGAACGTTCTAGAGAATTTGTGTCTCATTTCAAATAATTATATTATTTTTATTCATAAAATACGTACTGCTTTTATTTCCATTAATAATAACTACATGAATAATTGAATACATGTTTGACTGAATCGTAATTGATATTATATTACGCTCTGTTTTCTAAAATTTTGATTGCATAGTTTTATAGTGTTTTGTGTGAGTATGAGTGTGCGCGTTGTATGTTTGTGTGTGTGTGTGTGTATATATATATAATACATATCCAACAAAACGAGGATAAACAGATGCTAAACCCCCTTATAAATTATTCATTATTTTAATTCCGTAGTTCTATTTGTTGAGTTCACTTTTGAATTACCTCTCCCTCCATTTTGCGTAAGTTACAGTCTGTAGGAAAAGTTTAATTACTTTTGTTAAAAATATAAGACAAGTTTTCAGACTGAAAGTGTATAAAATTTCATTTTTCTTCAAAAATACAATGAAACAACAAAATTTGATAAAATTTTTAATTTAAGTTTAGGAAAATTTACTCTTTAAAACCAGAAGTAATATTTCTCAAGCATTAACATATCTGATGTTACTATTCTTGATCTACAATAATCAAAATTGAGAATTATGACATCCTAGCAAGGAAATAAGTAAAAAGACCATACAATCTGATTATAATGCAATTAATTGTAAGTAATTGTTTCCATTTTAAGGTTTTATTATTGAGTAATTGATTATGAATAAAGATAGGTGCAAAACAATTTAAGCAATAATATAGTGTAAATTTAACAAGATATAAGATATTTATTTTCTTTGAAATTGAATTGTTGTTTAATTAAGCAAGAGTATAATTTATAAAGTTTTTTAACATATTGTGACTGTTATGTGAACATAAGGTTTAAACATACAATCTCTTTAACCAATAGTAACAATCATAAATATTTCCTTTTGAGGTAAAATGTAGTTTCGACTCTATTATAGCCTATTATAGCCATTATTCTATAGTTAAATTGTGTTAAGACTAGTTAAACATTTTGTATTTATTTAATCAACATCGCCCACACTATTAAATTAAATCACATCACCCAATTAATTATTGAAAACCTAATTTTTCCATTTTAGATTACACAAATAACCTTTAAGATTCATAACTCACTTCATTAAAATAAATAAATAAATAACATTAAAATAAATAAATTTTTTACACATAAAACAAAGTATTGATTGAGTTTATTGGTGTTGAATTTTGGTTCCAATTATATCCTGATTTGAAGTTCTATCATTTAATTTTTTTCATAATTGTGCCACCAACACTTCAAACGAAAATTGAAAATAATTATACTCATATTAGTATACAAGTTAAATTTTAGAGAACGTGTATACACTTTTCTAAATTATTTACTTAACAATAATAATACTGAGCAACAAACCAGCTGTAATTTTAATTTATCATACTAGAGTTTTCATACATCACATACATTTCGATCATAAAAATGTAAGCTTACATATATATATGTGTGTGTGTGTGTGTGTTTGTGTGTGTGTTTGTATGAATTGTCATCACATTCCTGAATATTAAAATGCATATAAATACATTACGAAAATACATACTACCTTCAAAATGTCAATAAACATCAACAGTCTATGTTTCTAAAATTTAAAACAATTTTCTTATAAAAGACTTTTAGTGCCATGAATTATTCCAAACAAGTAATCTCTCAATTGCCTCAAGATATGCACCAGAGAATCGGAACTCTTTAAATTGCTTTGTAGTTAAACGGTCTGGGGTACAATATAAGTAAACGCTCACATAAATGCTTCGTTAAATAATGCAGATATAGAAGCTGAAGCTTTGTTTTATCTTAACTTATATTCTTCTTGCTTGTGTCACTTCACATAAAATGATATTCTCAGCACCGTGAAAATAAAGAAATACCTGAGTAGAAGAAGTTAATTTTCAGAACAGACGCAAGCATTAGTCCTTCCCTTGCGTCATAGAATCCAAAATCTTTTCAAATATTAAAACTGATATTTGTTTTGAAAATAAGCCCTGCTCGTTTTGATTATTCCAAGAATTTACGTAATACAAATTATTTAAGTAAATGATTTAGTGTTGTTAAATGCCGGTGATGTTGTTTCAAACGTGATTAAACGTTTTGAAGCTTAAATTGTAAATAGAAAAAACAAATCTCGTTTTCTTGCTCTTGGTGTGTAGTTTAAAAATAAAAACACAGTTTTATAAAAATGTATTCGTATTTAAGATATTAAAAAATTAACTCCGTCTCAAAATACATTTAAGATGAAGTAAAGTAATTTTTTATTTAATGGATCTAACCACTTCACCCAAATGCCGTGAAATGTGTTTAAATTGTCAACAAAATAAAATAATATGTAACGTTTAAGTCTAAGTTATTTCAGGGTATTCCTAAATAACCAATGGATTACAGATTTTTTTAGTCTAAGTAAATGAGGTACCTAACCTAACCTAACACAACCCAACCTAACCTAACCTAACCCAACCTAACCTAACCTAACACAACCCAACCTAACCTAACCTAACCCAACCTAACTTAACACTGGCAAGTTGTAATGTTTTGACAGTACTTATGAATTTATTTCTGTACATATTGTTTTTAGATAAAAAATACTCAACTTGTAATTAATACGATTATTAATCATTACCATCTATTTAAAAAAAACAAAATAGGGTAAAATTTTGTGCTATACTTGAAAGAAAATATTTGGCTTTATGTGTTGGAGCAAACATACGTTTGATTTTTATTTACTCAATAATTTGATTTAAAAAAAAATTTAATGTTTACTAAAAACGATATTTAATAATTGTTTCTAGTTAAATATCTTAAACCTATCTCAAAACTATTTGAAGAATGTAAACAAAGATTTGGATATCACAGAAATAAGGAAACCTACAATTTTCCCTCATACTTTTACTGATTTTGGAAATACTTCAATTACAGTTTATTTGTCCCCCCTCTCTACAGCCTTACTTCTTTCATCGCTTGTTTCAAGTGTTAACCTCGTTGAGAACATATCACACCCTAAAAAAAAAAAATACTAAGTATTTGTCTTCAAAAATTGCAACACAATCGTTCAGATTTTGTCCTCACAGAATCTAACATATCATTCATGAGTACAAGTTATACAAAATGAAGATTCTTATGAATGAGAAATATAAGTAGCCAGTAGGTCATAAGTGTATTAGCCACAAACCTGCATTGATTTATTTCTGAAATAAGTGGTATTGTTTAATAAATTGGGTACAGTATTATTTTCCATGGAACAATTATTCATTGTACCATGTATCATTCATTGTATCGTTTTTTTTCTTTATGGAATTATGTTTTTTGTTGTCATATATAAATTCATATTGCATATACGTTTGAAAATCTATTAACAATTAGTTATTGTATACTGTTAATTTTTAAACAGATATAATAGTTTGTGTAAGTTTTGTTGTTGAACAACTTTGTAAAACGAAATTGTAAAAATAATATAATCCTATTAGACAATATTTAAATGCGGACACTAAACGATATTGATTTAATTTTAATTCTCTTATTAAAAAAAAAAAAAAAAAAAAAAAAAATTAAATAAACATTTCTAATATTTTGCTATCAATCATTGTATAATGTATAATTGTATAATTTGTTATTTTTTGAAGTAAATAAACAATTTAAAATTATCATGAAGGATTACGTTTTTAATAGTTTATTCTAAAAATAATAATGTTTTGTTTTCCAGTTTTATACGAAGCCCTTCCTTCGAGTTTCCTAATCCGTAATTCTTGTAGAATTTTAAGTGGCCATGTCTTTTTTGTTGTAGGCTATCATGTCAAAACGGTACCCAAACGGCTTTAAATTAACCTCACAACTAAAGATTTTCACAGTAAATCACGATTAAGACCAAAATGCTATGAAGCTTATATTAAATGCATTCAATGCTTTTAGTAAACAAGACTATTTAATCCTTTTAGACGACTACAATCTAACCAATCCCAACCCCAACTCCAATACCTTTATCTGTATTAATAGTAGTAGTGGATATGAAAGGAAAATCACAAAGATGTAGAATACTGTCCATTTACCTAATTCACTATCTCTTTTCCTCGTGGCGGAACAAGTATTTTTACCTATTCAGTTTCACCAATCATAATGTTTTAAGGTTTTCAACATCCATTTTATGTGTAAACTTTACGTTATATTTTAATATGTAAGAAATATAAAATAAATAAGATATTTATAAAATAGAAAAATGATGATAACTGGCTATCAACCATTCCCAATAAACTTCCCATCTCTTCGTTGTATACATAGTTACTATTGTAACATTTTGACTTTTAGCAAACATCATTCATTGTAATACTTTTAAGGTAAGACACTTGTTGACACTTTTTATCGAAAAACTTTTTGTTTTTTTCACGCTAAATATTTAATAAAGGCATTGTTTTGCGTATTTTAAATACACAGATAACTTTTATTTTGACATTCTTCTCGTTTAAATATATAGTTTTAAGTTATTATTTATTACTTTTTGTCGTGTATACACATTTACAATTCGTAGTAGATTTTTCTTTACATTTATTGAAACAATGTCTAAGTAGCGTATGTTGAGTTTCAAATTGTAACTTATGTTGTTTGATTACAATGTTTGCTGAACAAGCAAAAAACATTGGATTCTTAGAAACCTTAAAAAGGCTGTGGGAGTGGGCGACTTCGAGAGAAGTCTGAATTGGGGTTAAAATTAACATTTGTTGTTTTAACAATATCACACAATCTAAAATACGTTGATTAGCCTACAAATCAATTAGAATATAAACGAGTTTACTATTTTGTCATTACTTCGGGAGAACTATATAGAAAAAAGAGGTCCTTATTGACTAGTTTTAACCTTCAAACTTGTCTGCTAAAATCAAGTTGTACCTTTGCGTGCTTGCGTGCGTGCATGTGTGTGTGTGTGCGCGCGTGTGTGCGTGTGCGTGTAGGTATCTACTAATTATTAATGTTATTTCTTATACTTTTTTCTTAAGTACTGTATTTTATTCAGTTTTTTTTAACAATTTTATACTCCATTCATGTTTGTTTGTTTGTGTGTGGGAGTTTGTGCGTGAGTGTGTATGTATATATAATGTTAAAAGAAGTTTCAATTTAAGGCTTCCTTTTCTCTCTAATGTATTGTTTATTTCAAAGTTCTAAACTATTTTTATTTCATTTTTGGTATATTTTTGTACACTTCGCTAATTTTAAATAGATTAAATCATACAACTGAAGGATTACTCCTATTTAACAACATATAAATCCCAACATGGGAGTGCCATAGGGCTTTTAATATTCCACTCGAGTGGTATTTATTTATTAGGTTAGTATTGTTCTTTGTAGTTTTAAAATTATTTTGTGAATAAAAATAAATCTGTATTAGGCTACTAAAATTGGAATTAATAAATAACATTACAATAATTCAAATTTATGTGTATAAATTATCTGCTTTGCAGTGTTCAAAGTGACAACCTGTTTTAATATATTTTCCTGTACTACTTTCCTTATATTACAAAATTTAATAGTTTAGACATCACACATAACTCCTGGGAACACTAATTGTCTACCTTAAGAAAATGAAACGTCGTTTTATTCCGGTATTTTACTAATAAATTTATTGTTTATTTCGTACTCTTATTAAAGCTATCAATTCAACTATGGAATTGATTTTTCCTTTGTGTTCTTAAACAGAAGGTAACACTCTGAAGTGAAATGGAAAAATATATTTAATTATATTTGTTGATTACTGATTTTCGTTTTTGGTCATTTTTTAGAACTGGTGTACGTTTACTTGAATATATATTTCTATATTATTTTTTATAAAACCCGTTTTAACGGTTCTATATTTTCTATATATCCTTTGTCCTTGGAAACATACTAAAACTTGTATTCTATTCCAAGTTTGACAAAACCTTTTTCACCAACTCTCAATCTGTAATACAAAGTTCAAACGGAGTTACATTTATTCAACTATTCGTACAGTGACAAATCAAATCCTTAGCACAAATCGTTCCTAAATTACAAAGAGTTTCAGATATACTACCAAGTTACAATGTAAAGATTATTGATTTAGCTGGAACAACAGTTCTTAACCTTTTTACTGTTCATTGGAGAAAAACGATTTTAATTAACATTTGCACTTGTGTATATAGTAGAATAAACTTTAACACAAGATCTTACAAAATTACGTTAACTTAATGATACGCGTTTCATCAACAAAGTCGCCATCCTCAGTGATACATGAGATACTATAACTTTATTAGGTAAACATAATTTTTGTGAGATCTTGTGTTCGAGTTTTATTCTGTCAATATAATATCACAAGTCAAGCTCAATATTTATTCATATTACTTGCTTATTCGATCAGTTTAACACAAAATACTGTATACTGTTTAAGACGTAAAATGAGATTAAAAATAATTCAAATAATTCAAATAAATACTTCCATTTTTTTTAATATTTGTTTTTGCTATTATGAATAAGAATTGCTAGAAATAAGTATATTTAGTTTATTCATTATAATGATAACAATAAGATTAAAGGTTATTATTTAAAAAAAAAAAAAAAATGAAAAAGTGTATATTTTTTATAACACGCATAGTCAGTGATATTAAGAGTTTTGTTGAAACGATTATATTGAAAAAAAAAAAAAATTTCAAATCAAGTGAAGTATATTCTCAAATCCGAAATTGAATTCAGCTCATCGTGATATTTATTTTGTATAAAGGTATGAAAAAAGAAAATGGAATTCCACCTTTAAGATGCGATACCTCCTGAGAGTAAGTCATGACAAATTGTTGCTTTCAGGTTAAATTGAGATAAATTGAATTGTTAGAGCGAATAAACCTCAATGATTTATTATTATCATTATCTACTTTTGTGTTAGGATGTTTATAACTAATTAGAGTACATGTTTTTGCCACTTGTAGCTTATTTTAATTTTTGCTCACGCGGTTCTATATTTTGAAAAGCTGTTAAGTACTGTTTCATCACGTAAAGGACTTAACCTACATTACGGAACCTAAGGACTTGGGAGTGAACCTATCACAGAAGAGGGTGGACCCTGTAGATATTGGAAAGAGGAGATTACATAGGTGTATACTAACAGTTTTGAAAATGGAGTCAATCCGAAACCCGTCAGAAGATGTGAATACTTTTTTTATTTTAAAAGTGACAGAATAATGTGGGCTATTCAAATCAATAAATTTATTCTTGATTTATCTACAGGGCATCGTAAATAATAAATATCCGGGGATCTCTTAGGCAATGTGTGATTAAATTAAAATAACATTGAATTTTATTTTTAAAACTGAATACAAAAGTGAATCGAAACCATAGGGTTTACATAGTATTACAATCTAATATATTTGATCTAAGTGTGAATTTAAACGTTAAAATAATTTCCTGTCACATGTTAAGAGCTATTTATATTATTTACACAAGATTCTGTACTATGTATTGCAGCTATTTTTAAACAAACATGTTCTTTTTAAAATAATTATTACCTGTCCGAAAAGTTTGTCTACAGCTTCTAAACAAAACAAAAAACATTGCTTTTAATACTAATAATAAAATGTTAAAGATTATGGATAAAAACGCTGTGCTAATATTATCTTAGTGATCTACTTGTGATCAACTTTGGGAGGATTTAACGAAAGAGAATTTGTATTAGGTCTATTAAATTAATGTTTGTAGAATCTATTATGGGTGAACGGGTCACCATATTCAACGATATGACGTGTTCAATTTTATAATGTGGATTATTATGTAATGTTTATATATAAATATATTTATAATATATATGCAATTCATTGTATATTATTTATTAAAATAATATGTAGACATTATTTTTTACATAAATATTTATTACAACTTTTAAATTTTAGTGGGAACAGTTTTAGAGTCATAGGTTGGAGAATGCTACCATAAATAATTCTGAATAGTATATTTGTATGTGCTGTATACTAACTGTGCATTAGGCAGATGTTACATGTAATGTTAGTTTATTTGGATGGAAATGTTTCTTCATAACAATTGTACACTTTTGTACACGATTCAGGTTGTTTGTATTTAATAATGTTATGTTAAAATAAAATTGTAATATGACTTTTTATTTAAAAACATTTTGGATGTATCTTTTATCAATTGTATCTATGGTTTTTGGTTTAGTGACACTAAAAGAAAGTACAAGAAGCTAAAGCAGAGATGTCATAATTGAGACAAACTCAAATTCTGTTGAATACATTGAACTTTCGTCAGTATTTGTGTCTAATGAATTTAAAATTAGTTATCTAAAAATTATATACCGATTTTATATTCTATAATAATAACTGCATGAACATGGAATTCATGTTTGATTGAATGCGTAACTCTTATTGTTTTCCTCTCTACTTTTATGCATTTGCATTTATACCGTAGAGTTGTGTGCAGTTATGGAGTTCTGTTAGTGTATGTGCGAGCGAGTTGTATGTATGTGTTTGAAATACACGCCAAACGAAATGAGGTTAAACAGCAGCTAAATCCCTTTGTCCTAATAAATTATTCATGATTTGAATTCTGCAGCTCTGTTTTTTTTACCTTTCCCTACATTTTAAACTTCCGTGTAAATTACAGTGTAGAGGAAAAGTTTAATAACTTTTTGTTAAAAGCACAACCGGATGAAATAATATGACTCAAGTTTTGAGAGTTAAAGTATATAAAATTTGTTTTTTACATATTATAGAGAGAATGAAAAAGAAATCAATGATATTTTTACTTATACAGAGGAAAATATAAGCTTTAAAAACAGGACGTATCCAGTATTATTATCGTTGAGGTACAGAAAACCTATGCTCCTTTTATTTTAATAATAAACTATGTTGTACTAGGAAGTATTAATATAAGACGTCCTGGCAAGGAATAAGAATCATTTATAATGAAATTTTGAGCAACCACTTGAAACGTTTTATGAATAAGTAATTTGAATATGAATAAGAAGATCGAAACAAATAATTTAAGTAATCATTTCTTGTATATGTAGCCTAATAAAATTATTTATATTTGTTGCTGTAGACTGGAATATATTTTCAGTTAGTGAAGAGAATAATTGCTGTGTCTTTAAAACAAAATGTCTGTATTAGATTTTGTTAAATAATTTTTTTTTTTTGTATAAAACAAGAGCAACATTCTTATTAAAGTTTTGTAATAAATAAAGTTTCTGGTCTACATAATCTAAATAGTTAGTTTATAGTTCACATGTATTAAGTTACTTAGGAGTTACAATACTCTTCATCGCCCACACAATATAATATAACATAATAATAGCATTAAATATCAAATTTCTACATTATAAATTACCAAAATAAAATCTAAACATTAGAAACTCAAAACTCATTTTAATTTATATCAATACAATTTGTTCACGTTAAAAACTATTCTTTTAGTTAATTGAATCCTTAAAATATGTTATGATTTGAAGTTATGTCATTTTATGTACTTCATATTTGTTCATGTAGATATAAAAAAAAAAAGTTCAAAATAATTATACTTATTTTAGTAGCCGATTTAAATTTCATGTGTATTATACTTCTCTAATTTATTTATTTTTTATTAAATACGTGGGAGATCCAGAAAGTAACAGACGCTATCGCCGCCATCTTAGCGTCAGAATGTTTCTACACTCAGTATGCAACTAGCCGTGGTAGCTAGAGCATCGTTCCTATTGTGTTTTTTTATACAGTGGAGTTTTAAAATGAGTGCTGTGATTGAAAAGTGCGTGGTGTGATAAGGTTTGCGTGGCCAAACAATTCAGAGAGGGATTGTGAAACACTCCAAAAATTAAGACACGCGATACAAAACAAGCGTCGGGGAAAACTTAGCGGGAAAGTTTTGTTTTTTCACGACAACGCCCGTCCACACACGTCCAAGTGTACGGATTTGGATGGGAAGTTTTCATTCATCCGCCGACGCCGTACAGCCCGGATTTGGCGGCGAGCGATTACCATCTGTTCCCAGTGCTGAAGACATGGCTCGCTACGCAACGCTTTGACACTGACGCTGAACTCCATGCCGGTGTAAACAAGTGGTTGAACTCGCAGGCGGCAGATTTCTACAAAGAGGGCATTGAAAAGCTTGTACCACGTTATGATAAATGCCTTAATTTATATGGCGATTATGTAGAAAAATAGCTTAAGAGTTTACCTTCAAAATTTATATAATAAAAATTGGTTTTTTGTTAACTTTGTTACTGGTTTATTTCAAAACGTCTGGTACTTTCTGAATATCCCTGGTATCTATTATTTGCTTAACAAAATAAATAAAAAGTAACAATAATATTAATAATAAAATATTGAACTAAATAATCCTCTATTTACACCGTTATAAATTATACATTATCTTTTCGTACTACAAAAATTAAAGTATATCTTCAAAGTTCATATTTAAAATTTCTTACCACATTCACCAACATTAAAAAAGTAATTTATAATAGGCCCTACTTCCCGAAAAACACATACTACTTTTAAAAAATGGATATTAACAACAAAAAGAACAGAACTAAATTTAATGTTTTAAAATTGAGAGGGTAAAACATTTTCATAAGAAAACATTTTGAGTGTAATGAGTTTATTGAAGCTTATAGTATCTCAATAGGCTCTAGAAATTCACCTTAATCTCGGTAATCAATTCTTTATATTGGATGGTAACGAATAGTTTGCGTGCAATATAAGTAAACCATCTAAGAAATGCTTTGTGACATGATATAGGTACAGAAACGAAAGCTTTGTTTTATCCTAACTTATATTCTTCTTGCATCTGGAATTTCACATACAATAATATTCTCAGTTCTGTGAAAATAGACAAATGCATGAGTAGAAGAATTGAAATTCCCATACTGTGGAAATGAAGTCTTAGTCTTTCGCTTACGTAATGGGAAACAATATCTATTCAAATACTACAACTGATATACATTTTAAAAATAAGTTCTCATCTAACAACTTATATAAAATTCAATGTTGGAATCAACAAGTCTTATTACCTTGAATCCCAACACCATAACTTTATTGTAAGAGATATAATAATTAGTAAATCCATTCTATTTAAACTTTTTCCAATATTTCGTAACGTTATTACTTATGTTGTTCAAAAATGAAATAAAATAAGAGTTACAAAAAATAATACATTTATCAAACTAAAGTGTTCCTCTTATAGAGGTTTTAAAAAAATAATATATAATGGTAATTACAAGAATTTATTTAGTAAAGCGTTCTGTATATTTGTTCTTGCTAATTGGCGGTATTATATAAGTTGTTACATGTATAACTCAAACATTGTTCTCTTGCTCTTGGTATAATTTAAAAATAAAAACATATTTCTAGAAAAAAATTATTCAAATTTAAGAAATCAAATATTTCAGTGTGTTTCAAAATATATTTAAATACGTAATTATATTAATTTTGTTTCCATCGGCTTAAAATGTTTACATAATAATTGAATTTTTCCAGAATTAAATCAAAAAAGTTGTTTAAATGTGAAAACTTCCCAGACATCTTCGCATTATGAAAAAAGATCATGGTCCTTACCATGCCCCCACCATACAATGTAATACAAGCAGATCATATAAATGTAGGAAGTTTGAATTCGTCTTAGTAGATCAACGGTCTAACACCGTAGGGTAAATTTGTTTTAAATAGTTGTTATACAGGGTTTCATAACTTCACAGTTGTGTATTTCACTATTTTGTGATATCGGTTATGCTATAATACGCCTCGTAGCGTCTATCAAACAGTCTTTACTCACTTATCTCGTGTCAGTGTCAGCCCTGACCAAGGCTTCACTTATGTGAAGAAGTCTCTTCTTGCTACGCTCGTATTTATAATATTTTTAATATACCAATGAATTATATTATTCTGATCCCTTCCAGATCAATAAAATAATATTGTTATTTACATTTTAATGATGATTATTTTTTGCGTGTTTACGATTAAAACTTTTTAACTCTGGGTATTTTCCCTTACATATAGCGAAACGTTGTTGGTCCTTGTTCAGTTATATGTTTTATATTATACGTTTTGGTTACAAGGTTTAAACAAGCAGAAAAGGGTTTCTTTGAATCTGTGAAACGGCTGCGAGAATGGTGGGGTTTCAAAGGTTGTCTGAGATAGGGTTTAAAATAACATTTGTTGTAGAACACTTAAAATCTAAAATACGCCGACTGACTCCGTAAAAATAATTACTTAAGAAAAAAGAGAGTGTTCATGTCTCAGATTTGACCTTTCCTTAATGGATCTTAGTGCAACTTTCCCTTCGGTGAATTCTTAGTTAACTGGAGTTTTTATATTTAAAAAGTTATATATATTTCAAATAATCTGAACAAATTGTAATAACATAATTTACCTTGTATTATTAAATATTACCATTATTTATTTAAATATATACTCCATGTTATTGTAAAATTTAAATTTTTTTTATAATATTACATTTTGTTTAGGATAATAAGATACATATTTATGAATTAGTCTTTTGGTATGTAATTGCATTACAGGTATAATTAAATTTTAGTTTTTATAATCAAGTCTATTTTAAATTTGTTAACGATGCATTTACTTTGTTAATTTATAATATTAATTTGTAATGTTAATTTATAATAGTATATTTACACGTACATTATATGAACATATGAACATTATATGAACATATGAACATTATATGAACAAAACTTATGGCATGACGTTCCAGTTTTCCACCACTTCTGACATTATTAAACATAATCGCATAAATGTTTAAACGCCATTTTAAACTGAAAAACTCTTAGAACGGTTAGAACTCATTTTATTATAACCTAATAGGTTTTTGTTTGCAGATGAGTGAACTTATTGAACAATGTGTTTGGGTATATTTATATATTTTTAATAAAACTTTAGCATCGTTGCAGTGGAAGTGGAGAGTGTGGTAGCTAATCCGTGCATTCTCATCTGCCCGGAAATCTTCTCTAAGTTAGGTTGAGAGCAAAAGTATAGAACGGGTTGTTAAGAAAGTAAAGTAAAGTCAAAATGGAGTATAGCGATGATTTGGGGTGAGGAGAATGAGAATGAACATCCCGTCTTCATTCCCATTTGGCAATAATTGATTTTATGTTTTATGGTTTTACTTTCTGTTGACGAAGACTATGTTATTTTCCGCCATGATTAATTCTGTAAGTCTACGAAACCATAAATATCTACGTCAATATCATATGATATGTCAAAACAATATTAGTAACTGTTTGCATAAGCTATAAGTTAATAGAACATAATTAATAAATCATTACAAAATTTCCTTTCAGGTGACAAAATTAAGAAAAAACGTTTCATATTCTACTATTCATAGTCGCTTTATATTTTCAGAATGTCTAAAAATAAAGTGATATTCTATCCATAATATTTTCCCAAATATTGATGCAAAAAAAAATCGGTATATATATATTGGTCTAAATTTGAAACGAAAAACCTTATGGCTTGGCCGCTACTCACAAGATGACTGTAACGCAACTAGAGGTAAGTTATGAGATAGAGGCGCGTAAAGCTATCCTTACAAGGACCATGATCTGCCTTATATTACAAATTATGCTTCTTTGTTTGTCTAGGGTAGAATTAATCGACTAGGAACAATTTGATAGTGTTTTAGGTTTTCGATAGTCGATGTTATTTATGGATCAAGATTTTAAAACGAAAGAACGATTTACACATTTTCTAAGGATGCTTTAAATTTACTAAATTGATTTACGTCTATTTAAATCTTTCGAATTTTTAGTTAGATAATTATTTGTATACAAGGGAAAACATTATGCAATTTAAAGAAGTTGAAAGCACTTTTTTATTTTTATACGTTATTCCATATTTCACAAAACAAAAATATTTCAATAATAAATTATTAAAACAGCAGTGATGTTACAAAGGCAAATAAATAAATTATATTTACACATAAATGTAATTGTTTTCAACTTTTCAATTATTAAATGGAACTCATTTATTAAATTGAATAATGGTTTTTAATTGTAAATTTAAAATGATTTCTAATGTAGGATTCCTGAATTGAGAGTACAATTAAGTAAGAATGTGTGTTAGGGTAGGCTGGTTAAAAGTAAATACGTTAGATTCACGTACTTTATAACAACTTAGCAACATATATTTTATATAATACAATATAGCAAAACCAAATAACTTAATTGCAGAATATGGCTAATGCAATTATTTCTAGAATATTTCTCCCTCTATTAAATTAAATTGAGAAATTATACTAAATTTTTCTATCTATTGAAAGGTATGTATAATTGTTATTTTTAATGTAACCCTTACTTAATATAGTGCAGAAGGTATAATGTTAAAGTTTTTCTATTCAAATGTTAATATTCAGGTATAGTATCAATGCAAACTTTTGTAAGTTTTTATTTCAATTTTGAATAATTTAAACATTATTTTCAATACCTTTTCAAACTCTTAAGAGTTCCGTACCTCTTCTAGAAGTTTAGAGAATTCGTTAAAAGAATTCTGAGAAGCTTAGGATTTTATCTCATACAACAAAAATCCTCTTATTTCCTCTTAATTCCTCTTATTCTAATAATAAAACTTTACTACTGAAACTAAAGCCTGGTACCGACGTTATGCTTTGAAGACCTAAATTATTTAAATAAAACCCCATCTTATAAAATTCGAAATCATACGTTTCTTTGTACTGAACGCAACCTATATTTGTTTTCGATTTCTTTTTTACAATTCAATATCGTGATCACAAAATGTAATTGTTTCTTTGCAAATTACACTAGGAAATGATCAAACGACTTTATTTCAAGATTTTTTCCTTATGTTTCCCTCGCTAGGCAGACACAACTCTTATATCAATATTTTGCTCAGTGGAAGTAATAAGTTAAAGAAAGCTTCATACAAATAGAACAATCTTTGTATTTCTTCTAGATCTCAGATCTATAACTTATAACAGTAAAAGTTATGTTTCAAAGTCATAAAATGTTATTTCTAGTTCAGATGAATATAAATTTATATTATAGTCAAGCAGAAAGCAGTGTAAGAACGTTATGTTATTCTCTTTTAATTAAAATGAGAATTTGATACACTTCAAGTTTGACATCTTGGTTCATATCAAGATTGTGTTTTTAACAGAATTTATTCAACTTTTATTCTACGTAATTATTTTTATAAAAGTTTTAAAATTTGTGTAAGAGAGCTATACAGCTTGAATTAAACAAAATAATAAATCTAATGGGTAATGTATTTGGAATAAAATTTCCGTATGTCATCAAATTCTTAGTGTGTATTTGATAAGCACATATAAAAGTACTTGATACATTACTTATTCATTTGTCATGCATAGATCTTACATAATTTAGTCAGCTAGAACAATTTCCAATCTAAATGTAAATCTAATGAAAATGGATTAAACGTATGAAAGTAACGTATTTAACAAAGTACGAATTTAATTTAAAGAACATATCTACATTTTTGTGAAACAATGTTAAATAGATTTATAATATTAGATAATTTAAGAGGAAAATTGGTTTAAAATTAATTGGAAAATTTCAGATAATTTTATACAAAAATTTTAATTTCTTTCTGGTCACAGAATGCCGATTTGAATTAACATAAGGTTTCTTTCAAACAGTACAGAGTTTGTGTCTGTTCCACAGCATGTAATTAACTACTTTACTAAAAAATGTTTGTTTTCACAAATATAGCTACGTTTGTTTATCTTCTATTTACATTAGGATTTTAAAGCTAAACAGATTGTGTATCTGTTTGTATGTCGCCGATTTCGTTCTTCTCAACTACTGCTTTAGATTTAGACAAAACTTTATATCTAAAGTCTATGACTCGGACTAAATCGTGTATTATAAATACTTATTAATGCGAAAAAATAAAAAAGATATTTTTCCGAAACTAAATTAAAGAAAAACTGTTTTATTTTTCAGACAGTACTGTAGATTCTCAAATACATTTTTGGCATGTTTGGTACTTCCATGCATAGTGGTCTCAGAAAAGTTGTGGGTTAACACTTTATTAATTGACACTGCTGCCCAAACAGTAATGACCTTACTTTTATTTTATTCAATTACATGAGGGTAGGTAATAATAATTCTAATTGTTTCGTATTACCAAGTCATTACGGTAAAATATTGATTCATCTGAAAACAAAATTCGAAGATCATTAATGTACGATGACTTTAGAACAAAAAATCATTCTTCTTACTGTAGAGCGCAACTCTTCTAAAATTTCACTTTATGTTTTTTATTGATTTTGTGAACCTAAAATTTGGTCCCACTGATATTTAAGGGCAAAAAAGGTTAACTAATAAATACATCTGTTACGCACAGTACTTTTTAAATAATAAACAAGGACCAGAGAACTGTGGTGACAGTATATACAGGTACACTTTCAAAAGTTGAGTCTTTGTTAAGATTCCCTCTGAAGATGACAACTTTATTGTTGTAATAGCTATAAGGGTCTAATAGGAATAAACATTTTACCTTTGACAAAAAGTTTGTTTTTTGATATTCTGTTTATTCCCAAGTGTGGTAAGGGAATTTTGAAAGTGTACCTTCTTAAATACTACTCAACAATGCTCAGTTGACACAAGGATCAGTTCTCTGCCTAGTATTATTTTTAATCTATATTAATGATTTGTCATCATCAGTATGCGGATAGTGTAATTCAGTTTGCTGATGATACAACATTAAGTCTTCAAGCTGATTCTGTTCAACAGTTGGAGCAGAAGATTTTTATAAAAGTGAATGCTACCGGACAGTTTTTTTTTCTGTAAACAATGTAATAATCAATCCACGTAAAACAAAGTAAATACACTTTAGATGAAAGTATAGCTCAAATAAAGCACCAAGTGTCATGCTAGGTGATAGTATCCTTGAAGAAGTGCAATCAATAAAATGCATGGGTCTTCAAATTGTATGACCACATTAGCAGTATTAGTGTTAAAATTAGCTCAGATATATTTTTGTAATGAAAAATTTGAAGATATAATGTGTTACCTCGATACATATAACAGTGATAATGGGCTAGTGTATCATTATTTGAGATATGGAATTCTTCTTTGGGGAAACTCTTCAGCTCAGAATATGAAGAGAGTGTTTGTCTTGCAAAGAGAGTCATAAGGTTTATTGCGGGGCTATAAGGAACGGAAGTTGTAAAAACTATTTCAAAAAATTAGCAGTACTTACACTTCCGTGTATTTATATATTTGAAGAGTTGATTTTCTTTAAATTCAAGTGGAATGATGTCCAAAATGTGGATATACACAACTACAGGTCCAGGCAGGCTTGTGAGATCGTTCCAAACGACACAGGCTAAATTTATACAGTAAGCTTCCCCCCACAAACTGGTGCAAAGTTCATAAATGAGTGTCCTAAAATCATTCAAAATTTACCAACCTACAGGATTTTTAAAAACAGTCTTAGACAATTTCTATTGTCTGGATCCTTTTACTGGGTGGATGAGTTTATGCATCAATATCGTAGAACTATTTCGTGATCTCTTTACTTTTTTTTCCTTTGTAATACGTTTTATTTTTGTAACTTATTTATGTATACTGTGTTAATTATTTTATATGTTTCTCTATTTTTTAAGCTGATTGCTGTTTAATTGTATGTTATGATTTTTTTGTGTGTATTGTCTCAATGTGTTGTAATGTGTATATATGACCAGTTTTATACAAATACTATTTGTCGAGAAAACTAATATTGAAAAAAAGGGGGAAACATCACTATAACATACACAGCACTTTGTTTAAACACAAGGAACATACAAATACCCTCATAAGTATAATTTCACACTTTCATCAGTAAATATATACACCTATAATTTCAAGAAAATTGACAAATATTGAGGAATTATTGATATAAAATTATGGTAACTGGAAAATTAAAACCAGATTAATTTGTTTAATTCTTCTCCGATAGTCTTACAGTATAAATATAACTCAAATATTTACAATCTTATAACCAAATATATGAAAATATAAACAATTCATATTATTATCTTTTTTGTTTTTAATTTACAAATTTGTGTAGTTCCAATTTAAATCTGCAAATTTATCCTCATATTTCAAGACTACGTTCAATATTCAGAGGTACAGCATTATAATGAAATATTTATTTCTTAGAACTTTATATAAAACTACAAAACAACAATATGGAAATTGAAGTATTGAGGAGGCAACAGCAGAGAGGTACATAAATGAAGAAAATATAGTACAACAAACAAAATGAACGAAATGAACCCAACTTTATAAAATAAAAAAATATTAAAATTTTAACAACACCACCTAATCAAAGATCTGAATATGCATAATATAACGAACCAATATATTTTTTATTTTTATTATTGTGATACATTTACACGAGCTATAAAAATATTAAATACATTTGTCAATTAATTTAGCTAATAATTAGTTTTATTTAGTATAATATCATACGTTGTGTTCTACCACCATTTGTAAAATTGTTTTACGTTAGTTTGCAGCTGAGATATTAATTTAACAATTTTAGTTTATCTTTACAAATCATTACGAAGTGTATATTATAATCGTAGCAGTCAGGTTTAGGAATATTTTAGATATCTTTCCTTTAAACTTTAGAAGCTTAAAATAAATTATAAATTATTTCGATTTTATTATGATATGCCTGTAAAACGAAACAAACACAATAATATATACATACATATATATATATATATATATATATATATATATATCGAGGTCTCTTATTAAAAATCATCTATTCAATAATCGTATGTACACGTACATTTTATGTTCAAAGAGACAATATTACGTATTACTTTAAAGATAGCTGAAATCAACCCCTACAACTTCGAATAGTATGGAAGGTCGATCCGTATAACACTAATTTAAAGCTCTTTAAAACCATACAAATAAGGTGTTTCTATCTTTTAGTAATGATTAGTAGGTTTAGAGGATTTTACTTATAAGGACAGTTATTTTTTAGCAATATATTTTGCCCCTGTTATATTATTTAATAGACATACTACAATAACGATTATTGGCACAAACTTCCAACTGTGAAATGAATATCTAAACTACAAAGATAACGTAGTTTTACTCTCTTTGTTCAGAAGTAACACGTTTAGTCGTCACTTTGGCAATAAGTCAAGACTATGGTTTATTTTATTGCAGAGGAGGTTGCAATGTTTAGAATTGCAATAATCAGTGCGTTTCTGGAACAACTTAATTACTTGAACACAATATGTAACTAAGCATATCGTTGTTTCTTTTTTGATGTTTTATTGTTGATTGTTTTAATTATTACCAACTTAAAAGGGAATAAAACTAGTAAATATTCAGAAGAATTAACAGTCTGGTTAATAAAAATAAGCCAATTTACAGCCCATAAATTTGTATTCAATTAATTGTAAACAGCCGCCATTTTGTTTGAATGGAAAATATTTAGTTTAACGTTCAATGGTATATTTTTATACAAATTTTCAACATTCATGCATAATTTATTTTAACCAAATTGGTCCAAAAACAAATGTCCCATGACAAGTCTAATTCTGGAATACCTTCACAGTAGGACACACTGTGTATGTATATTATTTGCGAGTTACTTATCACATTATCATTAAAATATTTGCTTTGAAAGAACCATAAGACTATAAAAATATATTAATGTAAAATATAATAATAAGCGTCTATGAAACTGAAAAATGATTCGAAATATAACTGAAACATACGAAAAAAAAAAGAATAAAAAAGTAATACACAAGTAATAAGAAGTTCACATTTTAAACACAAATCTTTTGAAATAACGTCAATTGTATGATAATTTATTTTTCGTCAATATGGGATAATTCATAAAAATAATAATATTAAACGTATCGAATGTAAATAACTATATTAAGTTGTTCGATATAAATACAGTTAAACGGTATGAGTAATAAGGACCAGAGATATAAAACATTCTTGTTAAATGTATAAAATAGGAAATGTTTTCTTATTGTATGGCTTTTTAATTGTTGTTAGTTAGAAAGTAATTATGATACTTTAAATAAATGAATAGTTTCAGATAACAATTACAATTGTTACGTTTGTTTTCCAAAGGCAAGGATTCTTGTGAGGGAGAAATTAATTTAAAACTTAGTTCATATATAGGCATACAATATTTAGAGTTGGTATTATGAAGCTGAAGCCATAATAAATCTACCTTCGAAATATAATTATAACACTTAACATTCTACTTATCAATTCACTATAGGTTCAATAAAAACTGTCAATTTCACTGCCATTTTCTTGTTAATTTTAAATAAGCAAGACCATCAAAATTGATAATAGATTTTTACAAAGAAAAAATAACTGACCCTAATTTAAAACACTCTTTTCCAGCTTCACTATTATAAATTATAATTATACATATCAAACCGCACAAAAAATTCTAGTTTTTAATTACAAGTGTGAAGAAAGTTCTATAATAAAAGTTTTAATAGCCGTCTATTTCAATTCTGAAGACGATTTGTTTTCATAAAAACTTAGCCGCTAATATTAAAGGGGTCATGTGTTCAAAATTGTACAAATATCAATCTCACCGAGACTAAATCTTTATATAAAGCTAATACGACGGTAACTATAGTTGAATTACAAACGTTAATACAAGTCACAAATGAAGTTCCTACTTCAAATCTTTCATAAATTCTAAAGCGTTACAAAGTGACGATGAAGTTAAAACTTCAGGTTTACTGACTTGGTAACAGTAAGGGGGGGGGGGTTCCAACGTTTTTACTCTTGTTTATCTTTAGCAACCTTTTGTCAAAAATTGAACCATTCTTTTGAGGAAACAGTTTTGAATTAAGTTTTAAGTCGATTTATTTTCACTTTTTAACACTAAATAGAAAGAGTGAAAATAATATTTAAAACAATACAAAAAAATATGGAAAATATTTAATTTATTTTATATTATAAATAAGAATTGATAGAAATGAACATATTTAGTTTATTTTAATAAATATAAAAATAAGATTGAAAATTATGATATTATGTTCTTATTTAAACAAAACTCATTTCTAAAAAGGATGTAACTATTTAAAACAAATATAGTCTGTGAAATCTTCTTGCTTATTTTGAAGCACATATTTTTTAAAGTGAAATTCAAAGGACGCATATTATATTCTGAACTTGCATTTAGCTTCATGCGATATCTATTTTTGATAAAGTTATGAAAAAAGAAAACTCTCCACTAACTTATTTCATTTACTGTAACTGTGTGAAACAATCTTAAGTGCCTTTCACTGATGTTTTCGTGGAATTAAGAAGACCTTTGAAATAAACTCTAAGAGAAGAATGCGTTAAGTTCAATTAACTTCTCTTTTTCGTCGATGGATAACTTGACTGTTTCGAACTATTCCTCTTTGAAGCGCTTTGCATTCAGTTATTTCCTTTTTTACTTTTAGTAAAGTATTGAATGAAAGATAACTGTAGCCCTTTTAGGTGTATTATTGTGTTATTTTTTATTTCATTCTAAGATAAACCCTGTTACACAGCGTTTTAAATACTACCGACTGAACTCTTTTAAAGCCCAATTTTTCAATATTTAACTTTAAATATCGTTATTGTGCTGTTAAAATATCCTAAATTGAGTTTGCTTATTTCTAAGAAAAGATTTTATTAGCATGGCGTCAGTTATTGTATTGAGCGTATATTTTATAACTTTATATCCAAGAACAAAAAGAGCTACGTAAATATTTACCACGATATGCATAACTTTCTTCAGTATCCAGGAGTAAGTTGCTATATCAACTATGTTTATCTTTTTCCACAATGTTTAATATAGGTTTTACTTTGATGATTTTGATTTGTTCAAAATTACAACTTTTTTTCACTTTGATTAAAAAAAGTTTTTTTTTAAATGTACAGGGCTTGGACGTAATGTTTTCCTTTTGACTTTATGCTATGTAAGAGGGATTACCCCCATAACACAGTTACAGAAACATATATAACAACCTGACATAAAATCACTTCATACAATGTATACTTTTAAATAAATTTAATTGAAATAATCATCAATTGCTTTAAATATTATATATCGTCACCCTTTGTATTTTTTGAAATTGGATAACAAAGTATTACAAAGAGTAGGCCTATAAACAAATAGCATACCAAAGTACTACAAAGAGTATAACAAAGAGTATAACGAAGTATTATAAAGAGGATAACAAAGTTTTTTTTTTAAATTTCAATATCTTTTAAGTAGCTCACGGTAGTTAAAGAGAGAAATAATCAATATCTGTGCTTCGCCAACTTAAGTCAAAAGTAATCAATTTATTCTTTTTAATTTTAATCATGCTATTAATTAAAAATGTATTGATCAAAAAGAAAAACTGTTAATTTTGGGAATTTTTTTATCTCCGCACGTATTAAGAACATCTTTTGTTTCAATAAGAAGTTAAATTTTCAACAAATGTGTGATGTTACCGTATTTAAGTGTTGATTAGGTGTTAATGTAATTTATATTATTCTCCATTTTAAGGGAAGAAGTTCGCCAAAAAGGGTAAATAATTTATTTTTGTTATTGGCTAAAAAATTTCTCCTCACACTCTTGAATAAAATGTTATTATATCACGCTGTAGATAAACATATTTTTTAGGTAGTATTTACAGTTTTAATAAGTACGTGAGCCAAGCTAACAAAGTCCAAATTTCACATCGTCAAACTATATTCTATTTACATTTTTGTTTATACAACTTTCAGATTTAAATCTATTTTTTTCAAATTTTTATAATATTCTAAACCCCTATGCAAAAGAAATATTTGTTTTACACCTGTTTTTTTATACAGCTGTTTATTTATTAATTGTGTTAAAAAGTCTTGTGTTTGTGAGTGTGAGGTTACAAGTATGTTTTGTGTTATTAAAATAATTATTTTACTATACTTTTGTGTGAGAAATGAACCATCGCTTGGTTATAGTTCTCAAAGAAAATTTAGAAGTAATCAGCAAACTAAATCTAAGTTTGTGGAAAGTGACAATAGCTTGACATTTGATAAAATAATTATAGGCATATCCATCTTTTAATAACATCTAGTTTTTCTTAGAACAAATTTAGTTATTATTTAAAGAAAATAAAGTGGAATGAAAAAAAAAATCAAATGGAGAGGAATCTGAAGTCTCAGAAGAGATCCAAAACATGAATATACGGCAAGAGACTTTCAAAGACTATTAAAAAGTCACGTTTAATTAAATTGTTATTTAACTATAAACGCATTCTCCCAAAACCTAAGTATTTTACTATGAATGTACTTTGATCGAAACTTCTACTTATATAGAAATCTATTTTTTTCACATTTAAAAGATAATATTATGAAAATACAGTAGTAGAATTATTAGGTAAATTTCGTATATTTTAAAATAAAAACAATTTTAATGAAACAAATTTAATTAAAACAAATTATATATAGGTTTATAATATTTTTTTTGTTCGTAAGAGTACTACAGAACCTATTTCATTGTCTAAGGAACCTTCGGTAAAAATATCATCTTGATATCGTAGGTAGTTTCTTCAAACAAGGTATATAAGGTTGACAGATATCCCCTTTAAAATTAATTGGTAGCCTTTGGCTATTTCTGCTCAGTCTCCTTAATATTTTCGAAGTTAGAAAATATGGTTAATTCCTTACGTATTGATAATAAACAAAATATTGTGTTAATTTATGTTTTTGTAAAATTTAATATTTTTTATCTGAGAAAATATGGTTCATTAAATTGGCTTTTATTTGTGATACTTTATTCTTGTTGAAATATACCAGTTTTTATATTATCTTTTGGTGTTTTTTTTTAAACTCGGAGTAATAAATATGTCATTATATTACTGTAATTATAAATATTGAAGGTAGTCCTAAGGTAGTAGGAAGAATTTGCAGATTTAAAATCAGGACTACAAATATTTATAAATTGAGAAATAAGTACATATCATTGTGAATTATTTATATTTTTTACATATTTTGATATATTTATAAATTTATAAATATTAGAGTCCTCATTATACTATTAAAATAAACTTGAATACGATTTCCAACAAATAATAGTTTATTAACTCACACGAGTTTTATAGACAATGTCATCATCTTCAGTAATGATAGGGGTACAATAATAAACCTAAAACCTACAATAACTACTAACTTCGTAAGGCAACCAGAAAAAAATAGTATAAAAGTTACAATATGTTTTAATTTTTCCAGTTACCAAAATTTTATACATAAATCGAAATTATGTAAATGTTCTTGGAATGTAACATATAAAAATTTAATATTACATTTACTGTAAACAATTTATGTATTACCCTGAATTAGTCATACTATTTCAGAGATCCTAAGTGATTACGGAGAGCTGTTTTGCTGTCATTGCAGCATCCAGAAATACTAAACACTCGTACTAAATTGAATAAAAACACCTAATAATGTAAATTGCCTTTATTATGTTCTTTGGTTGTAATACAAAGTTTTAAAATCCCAATGGTTAACATATTAACCACGTGATGTGGCTACTTCTACATCTGTTATCCTTCTACTTTTACTTTGATAGTAAAGGTGAAAGAGAAGTATTTAACCCAATACTATATAAAAAGTGTACATTCAGCTAGGTTACCTTGGAAGTACCAAGCTCGCACTCACTATAAATGAGCTCCGCCTTGACAATGCAAAATTCCAGTCAGCATAATCACAACCTACAAATTTAACTTTCTAATGTTTAAAATCTACCTGCATTGTTGTGGAAGAAGGGAATTGGAAGAGAAACTAAGAAGAGGTTTTGAAAATATGTTATGAAGATGTACTATGCAAATTGTTTGACCCTTATAAACATTTTAAAAGAAAAGAAGATGGAAAAACATACTAGACGACTTATAGTTGTGATAAATGTGATGTTATTCAAATTGTTATAGTTTTGTCAAGATATTTAAAGAGAAGAAAATGTTTAAACATACTAAACGAAATTTCTTATGATGTGAATGATAATGACGAAAAGAAAAAGTTAATGTCGTATGATCTCTATGAACAAAAACATGGAGGTAGGAGTGAAAAATACCAAACAATACTTGAATTGCTAGGAGAAAGAAAAAGAATGTCAAGACCAACTGGAATGGTAATAGAGAATATATATATGTTGTTAGTGGGGAGTATGGGAATGGACAAATGGCAGGACAGATATGATGGAAATAATGGATGAGGTAGGGCGAATTATATACAATATTTTTTGCATTATAGAATTGTGAAACATTTGTTTTCCTGTATTGCAAAATGTATTTATTTTGTTTTCGATGAATTATAAATAAGAAATTATTAATAAATACCCTTTTCTTAATTTTCAAAAGTTTGAAAATATATTATTTTAAATGCTACTGAAAGTGTTTTGATCGTTATTCGGCTATTGCTGTTCATTTACATTTTAGCATTTTTAAATTCAATTAAAAATTTTGTATTAATATTTCAATGTTTCTTTTAATTTATTTCTAGATATCGTGTTAAAGATGTACATTAAATTTCTTAAATCGTTAAATTCTTGTTATATTATGTTTTACCAATTAATATAATAAAATAGGCCAAGTGCTTAATAAAACCACACTACTTAGGACTCATATTAGACCTAGTTATTTGTATAAATTCGAAGTCTTTTGAGCGACCTAGCTCATAGATATTCATTTTTTCGTTAAATAAACATACATATTTGTAATCAGAATAAGTTCTTATTTTACTGATACCCCACACAAGATACTTCAAAAAATAAATTTGGAGAACTCCATAGTTTTTATCTAACTGCCCCAAGCCAATGCTTTTGTTAGTGCTATATTAACCCTATATGTGGGAGAATGCGAAGGTATAAATGTAAAGTTTGAAATATATAAGATATATCAGTCTTGTCTGTGTAGATAACAGACAGATTAGACAAACAAACAGACACTCTCCTGCATGATAAGGGTCCTTAGTTTTACATACGGACCCTAATACAGAAGAGATATAATCTCTATTTATTTTCTAGATAGTATCCTATAACACATTTTATAAGGTTTAGTGAATTTTTAAAGTTTTGGATTCTTATATTTGGGCCCGGTTTCAATGCATGTTACGCTGTGGTCTTAATAGTTCAGATAAACAATTACTGTAGTTGTCATAAATAGGGTAATTCCAATGTGAATAAATATCTGCTAAATTTGATTGTTTGAATTTCCTAAAATGAATATTTAACTTTACTAGTTACATATTTTTTATTTTGTTAAATTATTTGAACTCAAATTAAGTAATAAAATATTTTAATTACCGGTTGTAATTAAATTTTGCCAGTATATAGATTTTGATATTTATTTTTAATATTCAGCCGTACAATTATTTAATTATAATTTCGTCGTTTATTATTGTTTGCTAAATTAATATTCCTGAGTTTAATACAATGCTGCCATTGTAACGTAATTTTATAGTGATTAAATAAACAAAATACAATTTATAATATTAGAGGATCTGGAATGGGAAATCGTTATTGTGTTTATTTTGATATAAAATACTCATTCCTTCACATGTAAACTTTGTTTTAATGCAATTTGATGTTTAAATTAAAATAACACTTGAGTGAAATTCTCACAAATACGTTTAACAACGCCTTTCAACAACAGTGTCGCCATCTTCAGTTATGAGAGAACTATAATAATCAAACTATAACTGTCGTATTTGTAAGATTCCATTTTTGAGACAGACTTAACAAATATGAGAATTTGTGTTCAATTTTGAATCATATATATATTTTTTTTAATCAGTCAAGCTCAATATTTATTTACAATTTGATATTGTTAAAGTTTTCTTGCCATTTAATATAGGTTTTAAAGTTACAGAATCTCATATTATATTCAATTTTATTGGTAATTTAGATAAGTGTTTTATAAAATGTTTATCTTAAATACAAAATACAATAACATAATCTTGTCTTATTGTGTCAAATAAATTTTACTAAATAACTATTGACTAATATTTATTGTAAATTGTAGTCCTGTAAATATGTAATGCAATAAACCTGAGATATGCGGATCGTTTAAGATACATGTATTCCTATACACTGGAAGTATAATTTTCAGATGAATCTCTATTTTGTCTGTAAGCCATTTGTTTTCAATTCTATTAAAAACTGATATACTTGATGTATATGTTCTCCAATATTGAATTATTGTTAAAACAATGGAGGAATATTATGGTATTTAAATCTTATCTTAATGTTGCGAATAGTTTCTACTCAGACATGAACTTTGTTAAAATACAACTGATGCAATTCAGCATTTGAGTTGCAAATTTTAAAACTTCTGAACAATTTTACGTTCTTTTCTAATGAAATAATCGTTGTAAATTTTAAAACTAAAGTATTCGGTTGTTTCAAATGACGGAAGCAATAAGTCGAGGAGGAATTAAATAATTCTTTGTTCTATATTACATTTTTCATATGTTTATTTTCATAGGAAATTAATTTATCTTAGTTAAAAAAAGAAAATATATGTCCATTGCTCAGAAGGGTTGTGATTTAAGTCAAGGATGCATTCTGCTTAACGAATCTTCAAAAATACCATGTATTATTACCAAACCATGAACGTTTACAGGCCTTAACCCATTCTTTTGGAAGTATATACTAAGGTTTTATATCTATGATTAATTATATGGTGTTAATATTTGTAAACCACTTTAAAACACAATTTACTGGTGCTGGTGGTGTGGAATTTAGTTGTTTGTAATAGACTACAACTTACATTGTTTATGAAAATGTCAAAAGATATTAAAAAACCGTTGAAAGTATATTTTTTATGAATAAAAGGAAGCCGTCCAAAATAATGTGATACAACTATTTCACATTTTGGGATATGAAATTAAGCTTCAAGATTGAGGACTGAAAATGGCCGATAACAATGAATACTGCAAACATGAAAGATAGCATACTCAAAAAAGATGGAATACTTTTTAAATGTTTTATTTCCAAGTATTATTAATTGGTAAAGTACCGTTCATTCTCATGTGATTAAATATTACTTCATATCATTAAAATTATGGCCGAAAGATGTTGTTTTAAGAGTAAAAATTGCAATTCAAAGTAACGTAAAATATTGGAAATGGTGTTTTTCCTGTTTACTATTCTTAGCTCAGTTTCAAAATAGTAGATTGATGATAGAAACAAAAGTGAAACATACGTAGATTAAAAGCTACTGTACTACAAAAACAAGTTTCAAATCTAAATTTGAAACAGTTTTTCAGATATTTGTGGCATTCTATGCATAATTTACACAATACAAATTACCAGATTATTATACTATAGTAATATTGACTAATCGCAATGATATTAAGGATGTTGTAATGTATTCCACGCAGATTGATTTTACTAATTTTTCTTCAGTAAATTCCCAATCTCCACATAACTACATCATTACACAGTTCAGCAACTACGAAACAGTCGAAGTATTTTATCAAAATCGTTTTGTCCCCCCGTCATTTTTCTCATTCTTTTCTTTTATAAAGTAACCTAATTAATTGTAGACATAAACGTAAACAATACGATAACAGTTGTAAATTTAAATCACATGACTTGTTTGTAAGGATAAATATTAATCTCGTGAAACAAATAATGAAATTGTAATTTTAAATGATTTTATTTAATATTACTTAGTTTATTAAAAGATAATACAAATAGCTTTTGAAAAAAAAAAAAAAAAAAAAAAAAAAACTTGAAAAATATTTTGATCCAATTTTATAAGTAGCTGCTTAAATATTTGTTTAGCAATAGTTATTTTTGTTTGTTAAAAACAAAACACTTTATAAAAAAATGATGATCCCTAGCTCTCGAATACTCCAATATCCTCAGGGTCGTAATAAAACGAGAGTTAGACAAAAAACACCTTTCTAGAGTTAATTAGGAAAGACGATAGAGAGTGATCTAACCCAAGGCAACATTAAAAAAGTGTAGTTCTAGGTCCCTTGGGATTGGTAAAGTGATCTTATGAATGGAAACAACGATATAATAATATTAAGTGTTGGATAGACTAACTGGAATCAGAACTTGTCATTATTATATATAACTGAACAAAATACGTAACTCTTTGACTTTTAATTATTGTAGTTACAAAGTAATTATTTACTACGTCTGAAAGTTGAGTTTGTTGTTGACTTAAGTTATATTTGTTCATACGTTTCAGATGTGAGCCTATCAAATTGTTCAGTAATTAAATAGAAATGGATATATTTTTGTTGTCTCTAACATTTCGAATTCCACGAATATATCTCAATTTATTTCTATATATATACCATACGATTTTTATAAAAATCAAGAGAGAGTTATTACCAGTATTTGTTTTTACTGAACAATATGTTTTATTGTTGATTTATTTTGTTGTTTTTTATCGTAACGTAAACGTTATTTAGATAAAATATTAACTACATGTATTATTTACTAGTTGACAAAGTAAATAGCCGAAAACATGAATGTGGAGAAAGGGTAAATATTCCGTTTCCATTTGAAATGAAATGAAATTTATTATTCTCCCTTTACATACATTGCACATATTTAATACATGTTGGATAAAAACACAAATATAGATTATATTAAATAATGGTAAATTAAAATAAAGAGAAGAATTTTGTACCCTCTATAGGAATCCTGTAATGAGCGTTACCTTTATTTCATAAATAAAATGACATTAATTTTTAAGAGTTATAAAATAACATTTAACAAAATAAGTAAATTAGAAAGGAGTTCTACAGCAAAAAAAAAATTCTTTTTGTATCACTTGTACAATATAAAGTTCACAATATTATATAATTCTCATATACAAATAAAACAGCCATTCTGCTTGATAACACTGAAATCTGAAAGCATTATTGATAGATAATTTGAGAATATTTGTCGCAAATTAAATTAATTTGATAATCCATGTACCAAATATGTTTTTAGACCATTTTACGTAATATTTGTATTATTATAAGTTATTATTTTTAATGTTTATATTAAATCATACTATTCATCAACCATTAGTGGCCTTGTTTGTAGGATCACGTTCATCATATTTAATAAAACAATAAATCAGAAACCATCAATCGAAATAAAAAAGAAAACTAAATGCAAAATATGTATGTCAATGTCATAATTTCACAATAGTTAAATGGAGTTAGTCTGTTAGGATACGCATATCACTAATTTTTGTTAATTCCCAAACTGGCATTGTTGATAGTCACAGTAATAACGATAAAGACCAAAACTATCTTATTAAATGTTTTCAGATGACTACCACAACTCTACATGGGGGAATAAAACTACGTATAGCTGCAATAATATTAGTAGCGAAAGTGAAAGAGGTATCACGATACATATCACTATTCAATATTCATTACTGTGTATTACTGGTGATGAAGTTTTAAAGGTTTTATCATCATTTTGGAGTTTCAATTATAAACATTTCATTAATATCAATGTATAGCAATAATATATATTTATAAAAAAAGGATAATAATACAAAAAAAAGGATATGTGAAGGTTGTCAACCACTTCAAAAAACCTCCCTTTCACTTCATTGTATACAAAATTACTATATTAATATTTTAATTTTTAATAGAAACATTCATTAGTAGGTGTTAATACAAATTTGAAAACAGAAATTATCACTTTTTCTACACTCAGGCCAACACAAAATATTTTTAAACTGCAATGTATTGTAATAATAATTTAAAATCTACAAAAGTAAACTTTAATTTTGGGACCCTCCTCGATAAAAAAAAGAAAAATTAACATATTATTTTAACATGTGTAAAATTTTACAATTCATAGTATTTTGTCCTGCACATGTATCTAAATGTTCATTCGTTTTAAATTTCATTTTTTGTGGTTTACAACAAGGTTGCTGAAGAAACAAAAAACAATTTTTTTTCCGAAACCATAAAAAGGCTGGGAGTGTGGGTGGCTTCATGTAGAATCTGAATTAGGGTTTATATTGAAATTTGTTGTTTTAAAAATAACATAAAATCTAAAATACGCCTACTGAATCCCTAAAATAAATTAGAAAACAAGTTGGTTTACTACTTGAAGGAAATTACTTTGGAAAAGACGTACTCACATAATAGATCTTACCTTCCTTTATATACGTAAATGGACGTGTTTAACTTTTCCTTTCTCTCGAAGTGAACTAGAATTTTTATATTAAGCAAATTATATATTGTTTAATATATATATATATATATATATATATATAAATAAATAAAATATATACAAATATTCTGATTAAATTTTATTGCAAATAATGCACCTACTAATTATTATATATTTATTACAAATATATGAATATAGTACATCTTATCTTTTCTTTTTGAATATTTACTTCTTTTGTCTTAATGTTCAGAATAAAACGTTATAAATCTCTCATTTTACCCTTTTGTGTTCAATATTATTATGTAGTTTTCATTATAATTATAATTTAATTTTAAATTTTGCAGATCCATTAAGATATTATTATTAAATTGTTTACTGGTTTACAACTTGAATATTTTTATTCAGTTGTATAAAATTAAAACGTATAATAAAAATTAATACATCGTATTTAAAATATTAATTTACATATTTCTTCAACTATTATTGTCAGTATATCAAACTTAATATTTGAGCAACATAAATTATATATTGTGTTATTATTATTATTATATCCTGGCCAGTTGTAGTTCAACGCTAGGAGGGTTTTCGAGTGATGATGACGTAGTCATTAAGACGTGCGTCGTCTTGTTTTGTACTGTGCAAATACATTTTTTATTATGGAAATATACGTTTAATTTCAATAATTGGTGAGGATATAATAATGTCTCTCAATTCGTTGTGCTATGTAAAAAACAAAATTATAATTCATACACTTTTTTAGTTCATATTGTTTTATTAACTAACCTCATTTCAATTACTCAATATTCCACAAAGAAGCCATTTCCATTGTTTATATTTCAATTACTGTAGTAATGCCAATGGAAGCTTCAATGGTGCAACTAATGCATTTTTCTTCTAAGGAATATAACTCATTTTCAATTTATAAAGATATGAATAATAACAGCTTTGCACTATTCTAAGTGACAACGTGTTTTTAATAATTTTCCCTCAGTATTTTTCAATTATAACATTAATATAGGAAACAAGATTTAATATTTCATTCACCACATAACCGTTAGCAAATGAATTGTGTACATTAAAATATCGAAACGTAGTTTGTTTTCTATGTACTAATATTTATTAGTTTAAATGGAATAGAGTGCCTTGTGATCCTCTAAAAAACCAATATATAATTAAATAATTAATGTATGAATCTACACGAAGATCTTTACTTTTGTTTATGATCAACTGTTTATTTCGCCCTCAGATCAACATGTGCAAATATATCTAAGAAACAGAATTAAAATTAATTTTTTTTTCTTGTTTCATTTTTCTGATTTTTGCTTTAGACTAATGTCTGAAGTAAAATAGAAAATTTAATCTCAAAACATTGCATTTGTTAAATACGGATTATCTTATTACATTTTATTTTCCTAAAAATGAATATACATATACATTAACGTCGGAGTATGTTTTTTAATTATGGAGTTGGTAAAATCTAACCTAATTCTAAAATTTATCCGAAATAATATATGTTAAGTATGTTATATATTATGTTCATAATATATGAATGGCCTTATTGAGCTAAATATAATTATCTTCCTCGGAAGACCCACCCTATGGCAATTTATAGTAAACTACACATCTTTCATCTTATAGTTTTTTTTTTTAAATAGAAAATTAGACGTTTTTGCGTATGAGAAAGAACACGACATTATGTTACTAAGGAATGTCGAGATTTTGTGAAAAAACTATTTCAAAATATATTATGTATTGTTGCTTATTATTATTATTATTATTTTTGTAATGGTGAGTTGTTTAGTTCTCCATCTACATTTAATTTTGCCCTTGTTTTTCTTCTTCTTCTTCTTACAAAAATTAACAATGTTAACACACAATCAATAGAAACAACGACGATAATACGATACTATTATTTTCGTTAATATGAGAAAAATAAAACAAATAGTAATATGAAATGTATCGAATAAATAATTGTATTAAATAAAAAGAGTTAAATGCAACCCCGAAATATAAAACATTTGTTTAAACTCTTGACTTGTACATATCCAATATACGAAGTTTGGTTGTAGATACAATTTAAATCTAGGTTTCTTTACTGTTTTTTACGTTTCATGAGCTTAGGAAACGGAGAAAGTAATTTATGATATGGAGTCAATTTAAACAGTGTTTTGTTCATTTTTCGTGGTTTATTCAACTTATCACGCACTAAATTAGACACAAATGTGAAGATTTCAATTCTGCAAATAATTATACTAAACACGCCTTTCTGCGATAAAAAAATAGGGAAGTTATTGTCAAAATGTTATTACGAACATTGACCTCTAAAGGAAATCTGATGTAGCTATCAGATTCGGCAGGGGCAAGTTACCAATACGAGTATAGTGGGTGGAGGTTTCCTCACATATTTACACTTTTGAGGACCCCAAAAATCCAAAACACAGATAACAGCAAAGGGAGTGGAGGAATTTTAACCTATAAACATCTACGAGGCCCATAAGAGCGTAACTGACGTCAAGGAAATAGTAATATACACAATTACGACGATCAGAAAACACGTGTAACAACTGTTTTAAACAAATTTACCCTAGTGTGTAAGACTACTTGATCTACCAATACAATTCAACATTTCCTACAAAGCCCAAGAAACCAACTTTAAGCAATTATATTTTGAGGTTCGCTTATATTATTTGACTGAGTAATTTAATGATGGCGCCCATCAACTGGTTTTATTCATTTTTAATTAAATGGGTATTTATGTGACTTTACCAAATGACTAGTTTCAAATACCATTAACTTTGGTTTCGTTTGTTTTCACAAGATAACCCAGTTGAATGGAAATTATGTTAAATTTAGTTTATAAGCAGACATTTTATATTGGTTATATAAAGATGGAGTCATATTAAATACTTGCATAGTAAAGTTGTAAATTCCCTTTTACATTTTACAGTATTTTGAATATCCTTAAACATATTTTTACAGACATCTTTAAATCCTTTTAAATAAGCCTGTGTGATCAGAAACAATAATAAACTTTCATTGGGCAAAAATAATTCACTTTAAATAAAGCTCCTTTGGTTTGAGTATTACAAATAATTCTTCAGCCGGACAAATTAGCTTATATTTAATTGATAAATATGAAGAAAGTTGTAAAAATGTTTTAATGGCTTTTTATTATCAGTTCTGATGACATTTTGTACTTGGAAACAAACAGTGCTCCTGACTGTCACGTATTACAAATTTGACAAAAACCTGTCTCATGACATCTTAATATGTAATAGAAAATTAAAACTAAGTTCAGGTACCTTGATACAGGTGTCAAATCTAGTCCTTAGCTCAACTTGTTCCTACATTCCAAATCGTAGCAGACAGACTATGGAGTTATTAATTCATAATTATTAACTTGGTTACAGTGGCAGTTCTCAACCTTTTCTTCACTTGACTACTCTCGGGCAACCATTTATCACAGACTCTTCTTTTGTGAAAACAATTCAAATATCACGGCAAACATTTAATTTATTTTCTATTATAAATAATAACTTATGGAAATGAACATATCTTGTACATTAATAATAATAATAACATTGAAAGTTATGTGATTATTTTAACAAAAAATATTGTTTTTAATATACAACTAATTTATAACACACAAATCAAGTGCAAGCCTCACGCTTATTTTGAACCACTTAAAGAATTTAAAAAAATTAAATTCGGGTTCTTATTCAGCTTAATGTGATAATTAATTTTGATAAATTAATGAGAAAAGAAAACTTACTGAATTAGCTCGGTATTTATAAATGGCAAGATATAATTAAGCCCCTTGTTATAGCCTTCACTGATGTTTGTCTGACATTAATTAAACTTAATCAGCTCTAAATGAATATTCCTTTGTGTTGTATTTTTATTCAGCAATGGAAACCTGACGGTTTCGGTGCCTTCTTTGAAGGAATCTGCAACCCAGTTATTTTCTTTTTCTACATTTAGACAAATATTTATTCGAAATTAACTCTAGCCCATTTTATGTGTACATTGTATTTTTTCCTAAGATATGTGCAAGCCATTCTAAGGTATCAATTTTTACAACATTTCATATATTACAGCCTGGTCTTTTTAATGTAAGACTTTCCAAAGTCAAGTTTCTTAATCATTGAGTTAATTTTTTCTATTACTTTAAATATCGTTATTGTGGTGGTATGAAGTATGTATATTGTAAGTTTATATTTCAAAGAAAAGATCTGATTTTGTATACAAGATTTTGAAACCAATCACTGTTGTGAGGAAACGTTTTCTGACTTAATGTCTAAGTTCAAACAGATCTGTATAAATAATTTATCACGATATGCACACCTTACTTCAGTATGCAGAAGTTAGCTGTTATGTCCACATCTCTTCTCAGAGGGTTTTATAATAGGGTTTGGTTTTTTTGATTTTCACTTCATCAAATATCCAACTTTTACAGGTGAATGATGAACGTCTGCATTAGTACTTTATAATTAAATTAATGAAATGAAAGTCGGTGGATATGTGTGAACTGATCTTGTTTACTTAATTCTAAGACATTAATGGGTTGTTATGTAGTTTCCACTGTACAGAAAAATTAATAAAGACACTTTCAATACAAAATATATACAAATGATGAAATTGTGTTTTGAGATATTTTAGTTCATTGTGCCTCGGCTAGCTTTTATTATTTAAATCTTTGTATGTAGTATATATTATATTTCGTTCACTGCTAATTGGAGTTCAATGACCTAACTCTAGACTTATATTTAGTAAATATTGTTGTTCATAAAAACACTAAGGCTATATGATTGTGAAGAGTGGGGGAATAGGGTGAATAAGTGATAAAATTAGGATGCGATATGGGTGATACTGGGTTGATATCTAAAATTAGAGTTAGATTATATTTAGATTGGCCAATATGAGGTAGGTAATTTATGATGTAGATTTCACAATAAATTAAAGCTATTCAATTTAATTTTGACTCAATAACACTTCTTAAAACAGATAATTAATAAATTTTCACTATATTGGTCATTATTTTGCTCTGGATTTATCTTTAAATTGAATATTATGCAGGACTAACAAAATAGATTCTGAATGCCTACAGGTTTGATCTAAGAATAATTTTCATCATTGTTGTCCCCTGTTCTTGTTTTGTGAGTGTGAACTATAGTAACCAGGATATCAATTATTACTGCACTTTTGATTTTCATATTATTGATATACAAAAATTGCTGTTTTTGATACATATTTATTTTGATAAGGATGGTATATGCAATGTATGATTGATTATGAATGTAATGTGATTGAACTATGGTCTATGGTAATTTTGATATCTATTTAAAAAAATATTTCGTGATTTATTTTCAAAAGGGTGCATTCAGGGTATGGTGATTTATGATATAGTATCCTGAAAATGTTTAAAAAAATATATTTTTAAATTCGAATTTGGGGTCGTTACAATTTCTTGGATGCAAGGTTTTTTCTCTTCACTATGAGGAGGCTTACTTCCATAATATGGCTGTGGAGGTCTTTAAAAAACTTAACATACCTCTAACTAAGGCTATTACTCAATAATTAGACGATTTGTTTTTTAAAATATCTGTCAATAGTATGAAATATGTTTCCCTCCTTGTTAATAATTGTTGTGATAGGATAACAACACAAAAGGTTTCCTTTTACACTTTAATATGTTTCAAGTACCTCATAATAACGACCAAAACAGAAATTTATAGTTTACTTTTTTTTTGTCTGTCACGTGACTTCCTTTTTTTGACGCATTTTGGAGATTTATTCCATCTTCAGATAATTATCACTCTTCTGAGGTAGTTACAACATTTAAGATGTACATAAACACAGACACATGAAATATTGACCGCTGGGAGCGTCCCGTGTAGTTGTCCAAGAACAAACTGAAAGAGTTTTATGTAAGTAAACTTTAAATGTTATTCCGTGACTTGGAAACTATAGTAAATATGAATCGAAACAGAGAAAAATACATGTACTTTCGCCAACTTTACCCTAGAGAAAATAATTTACTCATTACAATTTTAAACATTACTATTGCTTCCACATTGTGATTCATTAATTAAATTGTATTTTTCGATAAGAGAAAAATATTTATTCTTCGTAGATATTCTCAGAAACGAAACATACATATAACGTCATTTTTATTTCACTGGGAAATTAAATTCTCAAGAATAATTAATTTTCACCACATAGCAAATAAGTAATGGGGTAGCTTCCTGTATTTTTGTTATCAACGTTAACTGATAATAGGTTAGTATGTCATTGAGATGTTTTCATAAGCGTTGAAAAAAAATTCATGAAGAGGTTAGGAGTGTTATCATCACATATAAATGTAAACACATACTTAATATATCCACCTGAATATATTAACTCTTTCTGTGTAGTATAGAAAGTTTATGTTTTTTATCGATTTTCATTGTGTCCTGAGCAGTTACTTGCGATGGATTAGATTTAGGTTACAGTTTTAGCTTTTTTAAAGTTCCAGGTTTAAATCAGCACATTAAGACAAAAATTAATCACCTGAATATTTAAAGATACTTAAAAACCAGAACTAATTACTTGGATAACTTACGTTATTTATTTATCTTTAACCAAAATTCTAACATCGTTGCCGTGGAAGTTGGAGGATTTGGTATAAAGTCTTCTAAACTGCAAGTGAGGCTGCGAGTAGAAAGGATAATTAGGCGAAGAACATGTGTATAAGGAAATACAGTATTGCCAAGATGACGTGGTAGAGATTTAAAGGTGGTGGGCAAATGTGAATCAGTATCTTGTCTTCATTCTCATTTGTTATTACTTGCTTTTATGTCAGTTAACATGATACTTTCGGTTGACAAACACTGCGTTATTTTACTGCAAATATTAACTCATGTAACACAGATTAGAAACATTGGACGATGGACCATACATGTGAGTTTAAAAACAATATTACAGATTGTTTCACATAAAATTGATGTTTATTCAACGTAATTAATAAAATGTTAAAATGTTTCTCTATAGGCCGCAAAATTAAAGTAAAAAAAAAGAAGTTTTATATTATACTATTTGTATATATATTTACAGAAGTTGTGAAAAAAAGTGACACTTAACCCATTACATTTGAGGATATAATGGTAGAATAAACGGTACAGTTATTGGTCTAAACAAACAACTTCAAAGTATGCCAATAAAGGGACTATAAAGAAATTAGATTTAAAATATGAGATATGTATTTAAACGGCTTTTTATTATAAATTTAATTTCTCAATAAAGACAAATTAAAAATAATAATAAATCGACTAAAAACTAGTAAAATTGATATAATTTTTGTTTTTTATGGTTGAGGTAATTTACCAATAAACATTTGAAAACTAAACAACGAGATGATTTATTCGATTATTTAGGTTTTGGTATATTAAAGTTTATAAGACTAAAATTATACAGTTCGGAAAAAAGTTAAAAACTCTTATCTCACATTTTTTATCACAAGTTACGCTATTGCATTTCAAAAATAATAAGCAATTTAATGATTAAACAGAAGTGATATGACATCACTATAAAAAAGAAATACATTTAGACAGTTGTTTAAAAATTTTCAATTAATGAACTGTATATTGATTTTTAATTGTAACTTTTGAACTGTTTTTATTTGGGATAAGCGAATTGTTTCTGTAATTGATATAATTTTCCTAGATTTAGAGTACATCCATAATCGAATGTATGTTTGTTTTATTTTTTAGGTAATATAAATAATTACATCAAGATCTTGAAGTTATATTAAAGGAAGGCTAATTTGAAAATAGCAACGTTCAACTCACATATAACAAAAACCTGAAAACATATATGTTACAAAATTAAAATAAACCAAATAAAGATATTTAATATCTTACTTGCAGTGCTTATTATAGAAATGTCTTGAATAGTTCTCGTTTTATTTCCCTTCCGTGTGTATAATGGTCAACTTTACATACGAAATTAGTTCACAACAGAATCTTCCTGTGCTCTCTATACTATAAATGCGAAATTCTGCTTTATAAGATGTTTTTATTTCACCTTTGAATAATTTTAACATTGTTTGTAATATATTTTCAAAGTCTCATATGTTTTATATGTCTTCTTGAACATTAAAGAATCCGTTAAGATTATATATTCTGAGAAGCTTAGCATTTTATCTCGGAAAACAAAAATCAGATCTTATTCTAATAAAGAACATTACTACTGAAACTAAAGGCTGGTACTGACATTATGTTTTAAGAACATAGATTATTTAAACAACAGTCCCATTGTTCAGAATTCTAAATCAGATATTTCTTTGCACTGAACGTAAAATCGTAACCTCTATTATTTGTTTTCAACTTGGATCTCTTTTTTCACAACTCAATATTTTGATCACATAACATTTGCAAAGGTTACATTACATAACACTACAATTTATACTAGGAAATAATAGAACGACTTTATTTCAGAAACATTTTCTTCTTCTCCTCCCCTCGCTATCCGTCCAAACTTTTGTCTCACGTGAAAGAAATAAGTTAAAGGTAACTTCTTTATAAATTAAACAGAATTTAATTTTGTCTTGGTCTTGGAACCACCTCCTATAATAATAAAAGTTATGTTTTAAGTTCAGAAGAAAGTTATTGTTTTCAAAAAATATATTTTCATATTCATAAATTAAAATGGTAATGAAGCAGAAAGCAATATAAGAATGTTTTATTATTCTCTTTTAATACGAATCAGAATTTGTTTTAAGTTTGACAATTTGGCTCATATTTCTTAAGGTTGTGTTTATCTTTTCTTTTATTTATTTAACTAAAAGTTTAAAATTGGGGGAGAGTAGAAGTGTATTGGAGAAATGAGTATACATGAAGAATAGAACAAAATAATTGAAGTAATGGATAATGTATCAAGGACAAAGGTCAAACGTACCTATTCATTTTCAAACAAAGATTTTATATATTTAAATAAGGTACACAAATTTCCAATATAAATTTAAATCTAATGAAAATTGGAAAGTAGTATATAAATAACGTATTGAACGAAACAGGAATTTAATTTAAAGCATATATTTACATTTTTGTGCGAACAAATGTTAAATATATTTCTATTTTTAATGAAAAATTTCAGATAATTTCATAAAGAAACAAAATTTAATTCTTGTCACATTATGCGCATTTAAATTAACATTAATTGTATTTCAATTGTACCCAATTTGATATATTCGTCCATGAATGCAATTACTACTGTAATAAGAAAACTTTGTATACACAAATAACAAGTTTATTTAAACGGTTATTTAACTTGGGTTTCTGTAAAAATATAATTTTAAAACAAATAAATATTATCTGTTTGCATTCCTGTAATTCCGAACGTTTGTACATCTCCTGTTTTATTATTATAGAAAACATTTGACAAAACTCACAAGTTTCATAATTATTCGTTTATCGATAGCAATCGAATAATGAGTATTGTGGAATTGAAGTAAAAATAGCACAGTTTATTTTTTCCAACACTGTTACACAAGCAATTTTTTAAGAACAATTACTAAATTATAAAATAATTTAACCTTCACTCAAAAATAATTAAATACGAAACGAAAGATCAATTATAATGTTCCTGTAATTTCAAAAGAGGTAGAGTGCATATGTTATTATGTTTTCTCCAAAAGTTTTCACAAGTGAATGAATGTGATCAAAAGCAACATTCTAAGTTCAATGTAGAGTTATATGTTTGTTATCAGAAGATATGTTCTGGTTCGTCAAATTTAATGGGAAAGGTTTGTTTTAAGAAAACAATTTATAAAATACTACCTGTTACCCGTGGCTTCGCACACAAATATTTCAGATTAAAGATGTATTGATAAATTAGCTACTTAATACAAAATATTATAAAGTATATTGAAATTAAGTCAAAGTAATTATAGTTTTTCAGAATAACTATAACACGTATAGTTTGATACTTGTCTATATTAAAATACATAATGATATATCAAGAGTTTTACAGGTTAAAGCTTAGTATTAAAACATAACTAATTATTTATTTTTATACACAAGCACTCGTGCACGCTTACACACAAATATATTTGTCTATATTTGTCCTTATAGTCAACTTTTTTTATAGCGGATTTTGAACAAACAATAAGATCACTACTTTAGCTATTATAAAAAAGATCAACGTAACTGTAAACAAAAATATCAACTGGAGCATAGTAACAACATATTGAATTATTTTGGCACTAGATTCGGACCGATATATTTAAATATGACAATTAACAGTACTTTTTACGAAAAATAACATTAGTCCAAAAATTAATTGTAAAAATAAAATTTTGATTATTTTTTCCGAGTCATTTATTATTTCCCAAAATTCTAGAGTACGGTTAAAGTCATCTATAATCAGTTCTTGTACCTAGCAATAATTTTTATTCCTCGTTCTCAATGTGGGTTCCAGATCAACTTGGGCCAGAACCACCTCATTTATTATTGGGTTTTCATTTCCGTACTTAATTGTAGCTAGTGGAACAGGAGAATAACTTTTCCACTATCTCCAAAACATACTTTATATTGGCATTTTTAGTTGTTTAAGTAACTAGTAGCTCAGTGATTATTTTAATTTCAATCATTGCAACCAATAAAGTAAACTATAGTTCAGAATATTTACTAAAGTCATGAATACATGTATAACAAACACACAGAACACAATTCTCACAAAAAAATACGCCAAGTATCAAACACCAATCAAACTATAACTGTTATAGTTATAGTTTGATTGGTTTAGCTCGTGTATCACTGAAGAGGACGACCTTGTCGTTGAAACGCGTCTGATACTTAGGCGTATTTTTTGTAAGAATTGTGTTCTGTGTGTTTGTTATACTGTATAATTTTTCTCATAAGTCAAGCTCAACATTTAACATGAATACATGTACTACTTGATTTACTGCACATGTTATAAAAAACGTTAGACATAAGCAAGCTTGCAGGTGGCCAAAGGTAGTAAAATTACATTAATGTATTTCTTTTTAAACTAATAATCCCTATTTAAAAATTTAATCACAATATTTAAGTTGAAAAGAGATTTTAAGGATTTCTAAAGCGGTGTGACCACTTAACCTCTCTCACCATTTAAAGCTTGATTTCAACGGGTTTTATAGTGATAAAAATATCATTTGAATTTAAAGCTGCGGGTCCATACGATTATGAAATAGATGCAGTTATATGTCATAAAGCAAGATCGTTTCATTTTCGGCAAGGCACCTATGTATAATGTGTTCTGATAGTAACGTTCAACATGTACATTTTAAAATTATTTCTTGAAATCTTACAACTTAGGTTAAACGAAAATAACAACATTTACTAAAATCACAGTTTATACCTTACACTTTTAAAGTTCAGTTCCAAACTGATTTTCTCAATTCTTGTAAGTCCTTTTGAAAACAATACTCATGATTTTTCTTGGGTCAGTTTATGGTTTGAGAACAATGTTTTAACTAAACAATCATCTGTGGAACAATTCTTACTCTCAAATTGAAATAGAAGCTTATAAGTATAACTTAAAAGTTATTATAAGGTGAGTACTTGAGATGTAACAAAGGTGCTGTTTGATTATTATACGTGCTTTCAAGTGATTATAATTTATGTGCAACATTTTAATGAGAAGACATATAAAGGATTCCCTGCATCTGACTGTTGTGATTATACACAATACGTAATATAGAACAACCATATTAAGAACGTGGTGTATAAATAAATTAAAACTTTTTAATTTAATATTTTCCTCGAACTATAATGTAAACATTTAAAAATAATGTTATTACATAAAACCTGTTACACTATACAAAATGAAACTAACAAATAGATGAAGTATTTGTCAAATGTGTTTAATATTTCCCATTTCTGTATGATTGTTTGTGTCAATTATACATATCACTAAAAACATATTTGATGGTTCACAGTTTATGCATATTCAAGCAGTTTACTAGGTGTTGTTTTAATTTATGTTTTTTTATTTTACAATATTTTTTTAACTTTAAAAATGCGGTTTATTTCTTAAATTTTGTTTGATATACTGTACTTTTCTGTATTTATTAATGTACATTTCTCTTCTGTTATCATTATCCCATATCAGTTTTTATACTATTGCTTTTTATTAAAGTTCTGAGTAATTAATATTTGAATTCTATTTATACTATTAAATTAAACTTGAATACAAATAATACGTTTATTTAACGCAAACACATTTCAATGACAATGTCGCTATCTTCAGGGATATATGAGTTATAATAATCAAACTAACCCAATTTCAATCTTTCGACCTACAAGCTTCACGGTTCTTAATAAAATTACATCAATTATGTCACACACAACAAAAACGTTTTATGTAAATTATGATAATGATATAATATTGTAATAAATTATATTATCATCGGATAATAAACTGTTTTTTTTTTTTTTTTGTTTTTTTTAGTTTTTAAGTATTGCACAGTTTATTTCCATTAAGTGATTGATAAAGAATATTTGCAAGTTAGAATATGTTTGACTAATTGGTAGAGCTAAATAAATTCACCGCTGACAAAATCAAGTGACTCGTTAAGATACTCATATTTACTACTTATTAATAATAATTAGCTATAATTATTAAGACAATTGTTTATATTATTTGAATTTCTAATCAGTGATATTACACGTTAAATGTACAACAGTGGTTATTATATTTTCTATTTTATTTGCGCACTTTACAAATCTAAAGAACATTACAAATAATATTCACTGAAATACATTCAACGATACAAACAAAGCCAGTTTCGTGTTCAAACATCGTTATCGCTTAGATTTTAGGGACGCATCTTTGTGGGACATTATTAGACTGTTTCTATTAGTAAAATGTATCCAAATTTTAAAATATAAAAATCGTTTTAGAAGGTTTATAATCATACAGTTTTACATTTTACTCAAAGAATACCATTTAAAAACAAAAAAAAACTCTATTATTAAATGAAATAAGTTTACAAAACACTACAAAGTTCCAGTCGGTTATTATTGAAACAATTTAAATATTCAACTTAAATAAATATATTCAATATTTGAAATTAATTTGCATTTTTATGGAATAATATACATTGGGGGAAATCAAAGATGTGATTTTGGAAGTATTATACAAAGCTATAGAAAACTGTTAGTATCAGATTTGGATTTTAAATAGAAATAGATGGAAGAAAAACTAGTCGCCTGAAGGTTGAAACAAAAATATACATTGGAATGGTTTATCTTGTGAAAGATAATTACTAAAACTAACAGTTAATTTAGTGTGATCTGGATGAAGAGTAGCAAAACATATATTGAACGGGTTGTCATTGCTTGGGGAAAGAAAAGGACTTCAAAGATACAGTTGGAATGGTAAAATGAAAACTTGTAGTGTCAGCGAAAAGTATTGTGGGAATGGCACGATTTCTCTGACAAATGGTCAGAGATGAATGAAATAAGAGATTTGACGTGGAGCGAATTATATATTAAAATACAAAGAGAAATATGCTGTAAAGAATAAGAACACAACATATTTAAAATATTCATGGTTCTAAAAACTGAATTATAGAATTGTGATTCATTTATGGTCCAATATTGCAGAATGTATTTTTTTCACATAATATATTACTGTTTATTCATTTTTGTATCCTTTCTTAATTTGTAAGAGTTCGTCAAAAATATATACATTTGATCGTCAATGGTTCTGAAAAAGTTACTATTGTTACTGATTGTTACTAAATCAGTTTTTGTTCGCTCATTCCGCTATCACTGTTCAGTTACATTTTAGCTTTTTACAACTAAATTTAAAATATTGTTTTAATGCAAAAAAAATATTCCTCTCAATTCCTCTATATAAGTGATGTTTATATATATATATATATATATATATATATATATATATATATATATATATATAAGAATAATCGTAAAATTCATGTTTATATAATATTTTACTATAGAAGAATAAAACAAAGAAATTAAATTATTTCTATTAATGGAGACTAAATCCTTATTAAAATACAAATAATAATTCCTATAACTCCTTACAGGTATGGAAGGTAAAAACGTATATAGTAAAGTTTTAAAAGTATTATAATGTTTATATATTTTATATAGATCAATATCATCTAACAAAACATCAAATTCTATTGTAGTAAAACTGTGAAATGCATTTTACAGAACAATTTGGCATATGCACTGTAGTAAGTTTTTTAACTTACTATTGTTTATATCATTCAGACATTTAAAAAATTTAGTTGGTTAATAGAGTTTATTAGACAAAATGAGTGATTTTGTTTACATGGAAATAAATTGTAAATGTTTATTTTTATTAATAAAATGTTTAAATATAACACTTAATTTTTAAGAGGTAACTTTTATAATTGTTTAGACTAATTTTTTTATTATCAGATATGTTCTCACATTAACATTTTCCAGTTTTAGTAAAGGCCTTGAACTTGTGATTATTTTTACTAATGTAGCGTACAGACTGGTGTAAGTGCATTATTTTCGATGTTGGTTTACATTACAGTGCTGGACAATTAACAAATAATATATAAACATTTTTATTTCATGCTACACGCACCATTAAAATTTTTCTAGTTTCGCACTCCGATATATCACCATAGACAGAACAGCCTGGTATTTTCACTAAACCGTAAACTTAATTTTTTTTAACATCTCTCCACGAGATCACACCTAAAGGATCTCACCGCTTCACGGAATAGTTACCATATGATTTTTATTTTTAAATAATGTACAAACTTGTATTTTGTATGCATAGTACAGATGTAGGATCAGTAAATGATTTTTCTGATTCCTAGGTCGAGAGAAAGTAATATAAAGTGGTAAATAATTACCTATATTTAACAAATTTTATATTAAACTTTTCATTATATTTTATTGATTCTAATTCAGCAATAATGTGTTCAAATCTCTCGCAATATATACACAACACTCACATTTACTAAATAAAGTGACAATAACCATAGAATTTTCTTTGCATTCCACAAATATATCAGACTTTATCCACATAATTTACTAGTTAAGCCAAATAGCCCAAAACTAAATTCTGTCAACATTGTAATTGGAGAAGAGGTGAAAAACTGCGTTTCCATTATATCACTTTTAAAGGCTATAATATATAATTAGTTTTTACAAATAAGCAGCCATTCTGATTGATAACACGGAAATCTGAAAGCATTATTGTAGAGATAATCGTAGAAAGTGTGACGGTAATTAAATTATTTTGTTAATCCATCTAACAAATGTGTTTTCAAAAATGATAAGTAATATGTCTTAATTAAGTTATTATGTGTTAAGATTTACATGAACGTGTATAATTCATCAACCATGTAATTGCCTCGATTGTACGATCAAATAAATCATATCTAATAACACAATAATAGATAGGATATTCGAGGTCACTATCAGTGGTGAACAAGGACATCCAAGATAGAGAACGATCTTCAGGTTCAGCCTAAATAGTTTTTTTTCTATTTCCTACGTCAATACTATAAAGAAAAATGTGTACTAATAAGTTCACGATAAGTAAATTATAAATAATGGTAAATAAAATTATTTTTACACACATTTTATCATCCACGCAAACATCATAGTACTATTTTATATATCTTTTGAAATACCTCTGTTGTGAAAAACAGTTTCAGTGCAAGAACTTAAATTTGAATTATTAAGGAAATATAAAAAAACATAATTGATATTCCTTTATCTGTTTTTTGAATTCGCCTTAAGTTTGAATTTTAAGTTACGGAAAGTATTACTTACTTTTCTTTTTTTTAAGCATGCATGGATTACGAGAAGTCATTTTTTAAGTAAGAACCGTTTGCGCATAGCAACCGCGCAGGCTGTTACGTGACGCCCATTCAAGATTAGCCACTCTTGTCCAGTCCCCAACTATGCAGTCAGTTGATTTCACGTCTCTGCCATTGTTGGTTTCTATCGAAACACTGCTTTGTTTGTTGCCATGTTATTCAATAAACTCGCCGATTGTGACTTTCTGCCAAAAGGAATGACCATAAATGATGAGAGATATTGCGAAACAATAACCAAGCTTAGCCGCGTTATTCAAAACTGCCGGCGAGGACTTCTGTCTAACGGTATCGTGCTGCTTCACGATATAACGCTCGACCTCACGCTACACAATGACAAAGACGCAACTGGCCAACTTTCGATGGGAATTACTGCACCATACCCCCTACAGCCCTGACTTGGCCTCATCAGACTTTCATGTGTTTCCTAAACTCAAAGATTATCTTGGTGGGAAGCGATTTGAAAATGATGACGTGTTGAAAGAAACTGTTACTAACTGGTTAAATGCTCAGGCAGCAGAGTTCTATGATGAGGGATCCAAAAGCTAGTGCCACGACTTAATAAATGCTTAGATATTCTTGGTAACTATGTAGAAAAGTAAAAATATGTTCATACTTAAGTTTTTGATACAATTTATGTTCATAAATAAAATTGCTGTTACTCCACTTAAAAACTGTTCTTACTTAAAAAATTACCCACGTATATTACTCTAATTATTATTAATGTTTGTTTATAAAGCAGGATGTCTATTGCGTGTTTTAATTTATAAAATAGGATTAATCTTGTTCTTTGGTTATAATTCTAAAGTTTAGAAATCATTTAAATTATTTTATAGAGGTCACGTTATATAGGCTAATTCATATGTTTTAACGTAACTTTGTAACCATTAAAGATTTATTTTTCTCAAATAAATGAAACCTTATGACTACTTAATGTTGATTAAACTTATATATTGCAAAGATGAAATATAAAATTATACAGAACTTAGACGAGTTTTGTAACCTTTTGAACTTTCAAGATTAATTATGGTTTAAATTATACAGCTGGTAGAAGTAAATTTATGCCATGGCGTAAGTTTTTAAAACATAATGCCACTATTTTAGTGGAAATAGTAGTTTATACATTTTATTCAGTCCCCAATGGCTACCTTTTCAAATGATTCATCGTTATGTAGTAAAAATGTAGTATTAAAAAAAAAAACTTTTTTTATGTAGTGGAGTGTTATGGAATAGTCTGAATATTTACAATATGATTTTGATACACATATAGACTACCACAGTGTCAAAGCCGGCCAACTGTTTCCAATATATGGCAATTTTAACAAGCAAAGCATTTAGTTAAACAGACAGACTTGTTAAAACCAGGCTTCAGTCATGGAGTTCTGAATATATATATATATATATATATTATGTTCTTGTTGTTTTATTGAAAAAAAGCCTCTCGCTCATCATAGTATTATACAAAAAAAGAAGAGTTGAAGATTAAATTAAAACTCCTGGCCCTCGAATACTAAATTATCGCCAGAGTCGGAAGAGAAACAGAGGTGGTCAAGATAATACCCGATTGGAAAAATGAATGAATCCAAGATTACATGAAACTAATATAGATCCAGCTATGGTACATAGGGATTGCCATGATTGTACTCACTATGGTGAGTTCTGAGACTTCACTACGAATAATGTGTGTAATAATTTTAGTCGTTAAATTTTTTAAACAATTTTTTCTCTCTATTCAAAATCCAATTGTGGAACATCAACATAAACAACAATTGCAATAGAGATATTAATTATATTTATGCATTTAGTAAAAATAGATGAATTATTTTTTCATCGATTAAGCCCGTAGCTCTCAAATACTTTCACTGTTACTGTCACCATAACATTTATATATTTTGTCATTACAAATTTAAATTATTGACATAATATAATAAATGGAAATAATTTCAAAATTACCACAACTATTGGAAATAATTTAACCACTAAAGCAGTTTTGTTTTTCGACTGCACACCCTGGACCACAATATTGAGCCGGTCTCTACTTAACTTTAAGTAATCTTGTTCTTACCCGCTATCGTAGTCCGTAAAAAGGTTGAAAGTGATTTTATCGTTACACACAGTAGCTCACTACAATTTGTTTAGTCATGGGAAGGTTGTTATTTCTAAAGTATTTTCTATGCATTTTTTAGCATAAAATATAATAATATTTTCACGCTTTCTATCGTAACCGTAATATATTTGGGCAACATTTTATGTAAAAGTTATCATTATTATATTCCGAAAATAATATAAATTTTATTCCAAAAGTACTTAATAAAATTAAAATTTAAAAAAAATATGAACATGTTATTGTTAATCTTAACATTTTTTAAATTAGAATTTTTATGTTTGGAAATGACTTAGAACATTTATTTAATAGTAGCAAGTGAGTAAATAAGATACAACAAAGTAGTTGTTTGAATAAACTAGCACCCTGAGGACTTTAGAGTTATTATAATTTGTATGTGCAATTGTAATGGAACGATATCTAAACATTTCCTGTGTCTGACTCTGCTGTGATCTAGATAAAGAGCATGACTAATGCAGATAAACATAAATTTTATAATTGTTTTTCAGCTTCAAGGATTTATTATTACTAGCCGAGAATATATCAACTGAATAACTTGTGTTCGTTGAAACAAAACTGGCATTTGATTGAAATAAATTTGGACGGAGCTGTTATAAATTGTGTGCAATATTTCCATATTATATTTGAAGTTTGAGGCTATGAAAATAATCTTAAGCAGTTCTTTGGGATTGCTAAAGATATGTTATTTTAATTCATATTATTTTATCAGTAGGCCTAAATATATTATACAACCCCCTAATATCATTCTTCTGTCTTTTTTATTTTTCGGTCATTTAATTTTTTTAAAACCATTATTACAAATACATAGTCCAATTGTTCTAGTTTTTTTGTAAAGTTAGTTGCATGTTTTTGATATGAGGTATTAATTATGTATTAATAACTTTTATTGTAGTAATAACTAGTGTAAACGTAATTCACCAAAGAAGACTCTACAGAATAATGAAGAACAGCACTTATATTTGATTGTTAGACATTCCTTAGATATATAACATTATTTGCCAATTAACTAATTAATTTTAATTTTATAGGTTGTGCTTACATTTTTTTATTATGGCTGTGTATATAAAAAATATTGTTAAATAGATTCCATTATTGAAATGTAATTAATTCGTTTATTTTTCCACTTTAGTAGTTACCGTTCCAGCAATTATTACAATGCTTCCATTGTAACGTAAGGTTATTACAAAATACAATTAATTATGTCAGATTCTGGGATGGGTAATCATCCTCTTTATTTCATTCTATTACTAATATTGCTCACTGAAGTGTAAAATTATCTGTTTGTATGGTGTCTGACGTTTATCATCTGCATTTTACAAATTCCTAATATAATTTAAAATAAATTTGAAACTCTATAAAACAAAGATAGTATGTTTGTTTTATCGATGGGTAAGTGTTTCCTTGATAGACTTTACTTTAGTTAGTTCACAAATTGATTGATTTAGCTTGGCAATATTACAATCAAATAAGTAAGCTAACAAAGAGGATAGAATGTTAATATAATTTGTAATTAATTAATTAATTTTGCGTACATTTGATCTCCCACATCATCCCCGTGTCTAGAAATTACGCTCTTTAGGGATAGCATTAAGACACCTGCTGATTAAAACAAAATGTTATGCTCAATCTTTAATGTAAGAAAATAAGATATTGATTTTAATTAATTGATAATAATATAATACAGGTTATTTTGAAGATAATGTTTTTTAACTTATCTTCTAAAATAATGTAGATGTTTGTTTAGAACAAGTTCCTTCATTGATTTTTTTTCCATCTAATAAAAATATATTGTGGCAATGAGGAATTTCTAAAATGTGAATTTCATTTATTCCAACTATTTGTTGGCTAATGATTGTTTTTATACTCAGAATACGTAGTAGAGAATAAGGATGGTAACAATTCTACCTCCGTTTGTTAACTATATTATTGTTTTATATTATTGTTTGTTTTTGTTATTATTAATATTATTGTTTATTATGTTATTATGAATTTTATTTTATATGTATTACATTTTATAATGTGAACAGTTGTCTATTTTATTATTAAGCATATAAGATTGTCAAATTTTTCCTGTTAAAAATATGTATAAAAGAGGGTCAAATAAATAAATTTTCATTTTCATTTTCATATTATGCATTTCACTATCTCATAAATTAATTATAAAAGTGATCATCGACATTCTGCCTATGTATAGTTGTCGTCGTAAGGGTCAGTCTATAAGTGAGATAGGTGCCAATGTGAAAATCAAAGTTGGAAAGTCCGGACAATTGTGATAGAAAATATCCTTCAGAGATATTCTGTTACTTTACTATTTTATTTAGTTTATTGCAATTTTTATATATTATTTAAAATGTAAATACGTTATAAGCATAATTTGGAAAAAGAGTTTGCTCATTTATGTTAAGTAAAACACAAATCTTACGTTTTAATAAATTTGCACCTTCTTTTTGTTTACTTTACTCTACGATAGAATTGTGTAACACATTGCCTTTTTCTTCCATCCCCACCATACTTTTATTATTGTTTGCATCTCTCCAAATTTCACCGTGTTTAAACAAGATTAAACAAGCTAGACATTTCAATTTATTTCCGTTATAACCCATTGATACTATTTTACTATTTGTTTAAATCTCACGGGAAATATATTTTCCTCTCCATTCACATTTATTCTGCATACAAATGGAATGGCAAATAACCAAGACATCGCGATTTTATTCCTTGAATAAACCTGATTTTATTTCTAAAAACTGTGAGGTAATTCCCAGATATTGGAAACGAAATCCGCATTTGTATATTCTTGAAGTGTTTTATTGTTGATTTTAGAAAACATTTAGTTTTCCTTATTTAATATTAATATGATATAAATTTTATAAATTCGTTATTATAGTATATACAATAACCTTAAACCTTAAAATAAATCTGGTTGTGATTTATTTAAAAAAAATAAAAAATTTGAAATGGTTGTGGTGAACAGCTACTTTAAATTTTAAACTTACACAACGAAAACTTTGTAATAACACATAAATTAAATTGACAGTTAAACCTGTCATTAAAATACGATAAAAACGCCAATGGGCATATTTTATTGTGTACATAAATACACATTTCTATTTACAAAAATTACACAATTAGTTAGTTTGATATTTTATGGGGGATTTTAAGTTCATTTAGTTATTATGTCTACACTATTCCCTTACATTTATGTTTTTTATTTACAATGTGTGAAATGTCCCTTAGAGAGGAGACACTTCAACAACAACCGATCATGTGTCGAAATACGAGTATTAGTTTTGAGAAATGTTTGAAGGAAACGCACAATCAATGAGATTATAATTTTAGAACGTCAGTAAACTTACCCACTGTAAAGGTTAAAAACACAGGTACCATATAAAAAACACTTACAAAATACATTATAAAAAGTACACTAAAGAAAGGAAACAACACAATAAAGAATACAGTAGTCTATCTATCCAAGAGTGATAATATTCTTCTGAACCGACTATCTGTCAACCCATTTTTTTAGTCACAACATAAGGTCTCGCAATAGCTACAACTTCACGCTGGCAATCACAAGAGCCCAAGCCCTCCAGATTAAAATCAACTTCCTTGTAAGGATAATTGAAATGGTTGTTGCTGCTTGGAGTGCCTCGTGACAATTAGTTAAAATATAATGATCCATAAATTATATTATTTATTCATATACCAAATATCCATATTCTTGTTCTATATCAATATTACGTAGTAGTTCAACCTAACAAGTTGAATCAACTGAATTTCGCTGATTTGTTTTCCCCTAGGTAGCTGCAAACTCCAATTTTGAAATTACTATTAATCAGTAACCCTTCAATGACAAAATTCAATGGTCATTCAATAATTAAACAGACAATTTTATGTAGAAAAAAATCTGTGTATTTTACTACTTCACAACATAATTCCCATCAATATTTCCCTTGTCCCAACGATGAAATATATATATATATATATATATATATATATATATATATATATATATATATATATATTATGTCCAAATCGATGAAATAATAATATGTCCAAAACATGTTTTTTATATATTGTTGTAGAAACGTCTAAAAACTTTACGAAACATCTTGTTTTAATGCTCTTCAATGTTGTATATTCATAACTTATTCCATTTTAAATAATAAGTATACGGAAATTGTGATTCTCAGTTTTTGAAATAATAAGTTATAAAGTCAAGTTAAATAATTGTTAGAACATAGTCTATATAATGTAGATGATTCACATTTGACCATATAAATTTATTCAACGAAAGAAATACCCAATTTTTTTTCTGAATAGACGACACTTTTTGAATATACAGGGGATATTTATCATAGAATACCTTTAAAATAAATATGAGGAACAGGTGAATAAATGAGATTCAAGAAAGTTGCTTTTTTTAATATTTATGTCTGGAGGCTTTAAAATAATTGTAATTTATATATTTAATTACAACAAGAAGACATCTGAAACATACCTGTACCTGACTCTGTTGTGTTAATATGCACTGTGTAATCTATATCTCGCATATCAAGACTATAGCTTACAGATATAAACTAAACTTTTTGAAATTATATTATTTCTCAGCTACAATGGACTGTTTTCGACAAACTATTCAATTGTTTGTATCTTACGTTCGTAATATGCTCTGTATTAGATTTCTTTTTGATTTAATTCTCTTCATTTGGGTTCCATTTTATTTATATAATGTTCTCGATAAGGTATTTTCGTTTAAGTGTAATTATGTATTGTGACAGAAAATAAATATTGTTAGTGGTACTAATGCAATAGGTACAGTTTTGAATCAGAATGACCTTTTTCAAAACGAAAGTAACATTATATTCCTATTATAGGTAACATACTTGTTTATTGTTATAAGATACCACAATATATTATATAACACGTCACACAATATAAAGTAAGATTATTTAAATGTTTATAATTAATGTACGCTTGTATCGTGAAGCTACACATTCAAATCAGAATTGGCAGGTAACTAGTATGTCTAAATTACAAATGATTCCATATTCCTATATTCCACACTTACAAAGGCTATCAGAAATAGAAGATAGATGTACATTTTAAACAATTTATAGCGCACTGATAAACGACACGAACGCTACGACTACAAGGCTTGTTAACCAACTAAAAATGATTCCTTTTGTAGATAATGTCTTACAATCTTAAATTTAATACTGTTTATTGTACTGAAAGTATTTATATTCATATTTGCAAAATATCTGATCACACTATGATAACTGTTTGGTATATTATTACAGTAGATCTTTACGGAAAATTAAATATAACATACTTTTATTAATTTTCGTGTATTGTTGTTTAGAGATCTTTTGGGAAATTAATGGTAGTATTATACCTAGTTATTTCATATTTCTTTACCTCATTAGTAAAGTTTCGCACATTAAATCTCAAAGGTTACAGGTCAGAATTTCAATAATTTTTCCCCATCTTTAATAATAATTTTATGAAATGTACCAATATTTATAATCAATTATATCATTTCTACGAATTATTTCATAAATAACTAATTGACTAGCCCACACATGTCTGTCAAAGGCTGTAAATAAATAAATAAATGACTAAAGTAGTTATTTCTATTATTTTAAGGGAGGGGGGATATTTGCTTAATTTATATAAATCCAAGTATAACAAGTGGAGGCTATTTACAGTAAAACACCTGTAAGAACCACCATGTAACTTTAACGATGTAAAACGATGGAGTTGAGTTATGCATTTTCAACTTCCCTTTATTAACAAAACTTTGACTAATTAAAGTGGTATATTACAGTTAAATTAAAAAATAAAACAAATAAGCGGATCTTTAATACTTAGAAATTTGTATAATTTCAACATTCTATAAAAAGTAGAAAAGCAAAATGCCTAAGACTATAAATTTTATAAAATGATTTTAGTGTAGACTTCATTCCCACAGAATAAAGTATAAATGAATGTGCTGACAAATTGTTTTTTCAATCTATCACTGGCAACATTTTATACAACAGTTAAAGCCAGTTTTATTTATTTAAACCAGTTAAAGAAGTTTCATTTTATATAATAAAACCACACAACAATGTTTACTCCACACAATTCAACTGTTATAACATAATTTTTCTAAAAGCAAGCTCTACTTTTATGAGACAAGAAAGAGCGAGAGATAAAAGTATGATTCGAAGCTTAGTAGAAGTACCATAAATAAATTATTGACTACAATGAAGGATGTTTTAAGTGGTGACACATTATAGACTAAAGAACCGACGAAACTTTATAATCTGTCTGGATATTTCTAAATATGTGTTGTTACAACACTTTAAAAATATCAACAAATATTAACTGTCAAAAATATTGTCGATTTTAATTAAAAAAAAAAAAAAAATCACTAAGAGTCAAACCATCAATAAATATAGTTTTAACACTAAGGAAATTGATCACGTAAAATAACAAATGCATTACAATATAGTAAGTAATTGAATATTAAAATTGTTATTTTCCTTAGAATTGCCACCATTGCAAATGGAAAATTCGAAACTTTTGTAATTTGTTCTGAACAAATTAAATTTGTCAACGATTGCCTTTAGGTTATCGAATCTTAAAAAAATATTAAAGATGTTATTATTAATGATATTCCTGCATTTCAATTCCTGTTGTTTGAATTAGAATTACAAAGTCGAAACAATTTCAATAAATGTTTGAAAAAAATTATTATCCAAGGAATTTATAGTTTTAGAAGAGATGGAATCTCAATCTACCTGTAAAAATATACACCTTTATACTAAATAGGTGGAATTTATATTGGGAATATTAGACTATATATTTTTAACTAACTTATATGACTAATTGAAAATAATCCTAGATATTACAATGTTTCAATCGAATTTTAGTTGAAAGTATGCCGGCTTAATGATAACATTAGATCCGTTTCAATCGAGTTGCATCTATACTGCAAAATGGATATTGTTATTATTTAATAAAAATGTATTTAGTTTAAGTAAAAAAGTAACATTTTCCCACATATTTAAAAAATAAGGTTTTAGAACTAAAGATAGAGTAGAGTGTTTAGGTGAGTGTATGCATTTAAGTTCATATTTTATCAAAAATACTTGCACAAGTATTATAAAACTTAACCAACTCTGATTTGTTTAGTTAAAGACAAGAGAATGTATGTACAGAGATAAAATATGAACAGCAATCATTCATAATTTGTAAATATATTTTGTACTAAAACTGTTGGAAAAATTTATAAATTGGTAAATAGTTGATCTCAACTCCTTCTAAAAAAATTCTAGAGTGAAAAATTTTCTACACTTTTAAGTTTATTTTTTTAAAAATAAATAAACTCTGTGTCCTATGTTATATACGCTCAATACGAAAATCTTATTATTTTTCTTATGGGTAAGTTAGTGAAATTAAAACAAAACTTCAAATCAATAAAAAAATTACATATTTATTATTGTAATTAATTAAAAAGTCCACTACTTATGTTGATAGGAAAACGATTTATATAAAGTGAATAATTATTTAAACTTTTTTCTCCTCAGATTTTGATTTTTGTAAATGCTGTAAGTTGTAATTTTGCCCCGTTTTTTAAATTACTGAATTAAAACAAAATTTAATTTGTTTTCATATAGTGTTTTGTTCGATGATGCTGCAACTGACCATTAACGTTCTCAATTAAAAAAAAAACAACTAAGAAATAGAATGATGTTCTAGTTTAACTAACCAGCAAAAAAAAAAATAATAAAAAAAAATAATAATAAAAAAATCAGAAATATTGAATAAAAACTTTCAACAAAATTATATTTTATTTTAAGTTACCTGTGTTGAATTCAAACATTATATTCTCATTTCACGTAAGCACCAGTCAATATATATTAAACATACCTCTTTCTGATTCTATTTATGACAAAATGACTTTCACATTTTAATATACATTAATTTTCTTTTTGCATGACGTTTTAAGTAAAGAAGTCACAGTAGTAATGAAACAACACAGGAAAAAACCAACAACATCAACCGAACTCGAACTTGCGTATTCTTTAACAGTTCCCTAGTCCAAATTGAACGAGATAAACTTGTGTCTCTACCGACTGCACCACCTTTCTAGAATAACTGATAATAGATTTGTAAATTAGTATACGTAATGAAATAGGAACCTTTGTAAGTTTAATTTTCAAATATCGTGAAGAAGCAGTGAGTAAGTTATATGCAACAATATTACATATATCTTGAATGTTTTTGAAGTTATCTCAGACATTATGCATATTGCCTTTGTTGTATGTATTTGTACTTCGTCATCTAGGTCAAGACCGAAGATTATGCAGATCTACTGAAACTTTTCTTTATTTAATATCACATCTGAGCTCTGAGAAACTATTTTCACCAACTTAGGATATAATAATTTTACTGTTAATGTAATAACCAGAAGAAGCGAAATTTATCCATGCATCGTTAAATTAATAATTTTTTGAGTGTATATTTGATTGTTCGTCGTTTCTAAAACTAATATTATGGATATAATATTAATTCATGGATTTAATCATTAATATGGTATATATATTTACTGTAAAATTTTCATTTTTGTGCCTCCGTTTATATTATGGGCTGTGTAAATAACACTATTTGTTTACAATATTAAATTATACGTTTAATAAGTTATATTTATCTTTTTTTATTATTTTCGATAAATAATTTTCCTGTGTTTAGTGAAAAGTTATCATTTATTATATTACGAGTGAGTATATATATATATATATATATATATATATATATATATATATATATATATATATATATATATATATATATAATATTGATAAGCAATATTCAATCAATAATTAAATTAGAGTTTCTATATCAGGCGCACATTTTGTTAGAGAACTTGGAAATAATTTATTCCTTTATTCATTTGTATAACTTTCTTTCGTTTAGAAATCGGCCATTTAAACAATATATTTCTTCCACAATGTATTTTTTTAAGTATGAGTAATCGAAATTGATATAAATTAGAGACGTTATGTTTGTTCGATTTGTCGTATACATTCATTAAACATGATATTTCTTTTTGACCTTGTAACATTAGGAACAACTTGATTATTAAAAAAAAAAAAAAAAAAAAAAAAAAATTGTACGATAGTACAGACTATCACGAAAATAATTTGTATCTTTACTTCCATTATTTTTGGAAATACTGAAATATTTCAAACAACGTTTTATTTCGAAAACAAAAAAGTATAAACATTAATTAACAACTCAAGATGCATGAAGATTACAAGAAAAATATCAAATAATAAATATCTTACATCATTCCTCACTTTACCATGTATTCCAAATAAATTTAATTGCTTGAGAGAATTAGAGATTATGGAGTTGATAGTAAAGACTAAAAAGGAAGTCACCAATTCTAAAATGCGTATTAGCTTCTATAACAAACAGAAAAACTATCTATGAAGAAAAATGGGAGTAGATTTGTTTCCTTGTTGTTTAAAAGCGAAAACAACTCTCGGTCATCGTCGCCTTATATATAGGCCTATATAGACATATTAATAAATAATCTGGACCTCGAATTGTATAATAACGTCAGTATAGAGTTGGGCAAGAGAGACCTAACAGGAAAGATGAAATAGCGTAATCCAAATGACAATGACATAGCATTAAAATACTTTGTGACTTTACGTACACATATGTTTATAATATTTTATGTAAGTCTAATTTAGTAAAAATGTTTTAATACTATATATTTATCGTCATAAAGGGTTTTATTTTTGATCAGACGTAATTTGTTGTTGACGATACAAGTTAATTTTACTCTCTGAGTTTACCAATTTTAAAATGTTGAAGAATATCTATCAACTTTCTCGATGAAACTTAATTTGTAAATACATAAGAGTGCTTTATTATTATGTTGTACGAGTCAAACGCTGTTAGTCAAAAATGACTAGGTACTTTGTTAAAAGTTTTACTGTTACGATAAGTAAAACTAAATGAAATTAAAAAAAAATAATAATAATAATAATAAAATTGTAAAACTTAAGTTTTACATCGTAACAAATGAAAAATACAAAAAGACTAAGATTTGAATTTACTATTATTTAAAGAACCAAAATTACCGAACTTTTTTTTTTTTGTTTCTGAAAAGAACTGACTTTCCTGCTTTGTTCAGAAGGAATTGGATTTCAGTCAACGATTGCCTTCAGCTTAACAAGACTTGAAACAAGACTCCACATAATGTTACAAGAATGTCTCACTCTTGACCTGTGTATTTATAAGTAAACAATGAAGTTTGTATCGTTGAAAGAATAACTACTTTGAAAAGTCCTAATATAAACTTTTCCACCTCTATTTAAATTTATCCTAGTTTAAAAATAAAGTTTTTATTAATAGGATTATTTTGTAGAGTCGATAACCCAGGACCAAGAGTTTCTTAAAACAAAACAAGCAAGTTGATAAAAAGAAATATATAATTATGTAATTATAACGTTTTGAACATTCATGCCTTGAATGTACAATTGTGGTACAATCTTTACCGTTATATTGCGCCCTATGAGGTGCCTTAGATGCTTCTGAAGTAAAATTGATATAGAGATAAATAGATTGTTTTAGTTATAAGGGCAAAGTTAGGACTATTATGTCCTCTCTTCATCTTAACACCAACAAGGGAGTTCATTGAAAGAGTCGTAGGTTAAACCCATTAAGAAACATATTAAAGATATGAAATCAAATTTACTTTCAAAAGTATTTGAAATGGAGATATTTTTACATAGTTTCATTTTTCTTCATAAACAACTGCATAAGAAAAAAAAAGTAATTATCTAAGTAATCAAATTTAAATTTACTAGTACGTCTCAATTATTTCTAAAAATCAAATTGCTAATTTATTGTATATCGAAGGTTTGTATTGGGTCTTCATTCTTAACCTTTACATTATTTTTGTAAACTGTCTACATTAATTTTATATTAGTAGAAAAATACTCTCAAATTTCGTTTGAGTAATGACCTAAACATAACCTAAAATTAACAAATAGCCTATGATAGTATCTGTGAAGTGAATTAATAAGCTGATGTAATTAATTGTTTAAATAAATTTCAATCTCATTACCCAAAACATGAAATGATTAAACTTGATCTTATAAAATGATCTTAATATATATTTATTTTTTAAAGAACCAACAAACTGTTTGCTTTTATTTAAAACAAACTGTACAGTTTATTAAAATCTATGTTTTTTAGTTTGGTGTTATTGTAAATTGTGTTTTTTCATAAAACAATTTTTATATATTAAACATTGATGAATATTTTCAACTTATTATAATTTTTACTTCCATTACTCTCTGTTTTCTGTTTGTGATAATAGTTTCTTCTATCTAAAGGTTGCATAATATGGAGTTTAGCAAACATATTACTTCCTAGTTTGGTCTATACACCATTAATTTTGATCTTGGTTCATGGTTCGTAAAACTGTAATAACCTTTAACTTAAATCCCCTTCATTTTGTACAAAACACCAAACGTCGAGTATTCAGTAACGAATAGCAATTTGAAATAATGCTAATCCTTACGAAAATAATAAACAAAACATTATTATAGAGTTAAAAAATTAATAATAATTTCATTTCTTTATGGTTTTGCAATTTTTGTTTGTTACGATGGATTAGTTCAGTTTAAAAATTTAATTTCTCCTCATATCATTAAAAAATCAGACAGGATTTAAAAAAATTCAACTCAAATAGTAAGCTGTGTTTGTAGTGGATAGAGTATCGTAAACAAAACATTATAGTCGATAGAAAGAAACAAAAATCCGATAAATTCCGAGAATAGAAATGTACATTGATTCGTTACATATATGTATCTTTCTACCATATTTCTCTATGTGTTTGCTACAGAAGCTAACAAGGATTTTTAATAGCGTTTACATATACCTTTATTTCTAGACATTATTATCTAGACATGTACTGTACGTCCTTAATCATTATTATCAACTTCATAAATAATTTATTTTCTACAGTGATGAAACCAATTTATTTGCATTACGATTTGTATACATCATGAGTTGGTAATTATTAAGTAATATAATTTATCAGCCGTTTGTTCCCTAAAAATAACTATTTTAATGGTTGCTAAAATTATTTTAGACATAATAATCTCAGTAAAAAAGGTATAACACATTCTACACCTTCCTAAAATATTGAACAGTCTGTTCAAAAATAATTCATTATGAAATATACTATAGTCTACTAATTTTGTTTCAACTAAAAAAAATTTGAAACCATATTATTTAATGTTTAAAAATTTAATTAAATAAATCAAACAAACCAACCTTGTTTAATTTATAGAAATTTTGATTACTTACATTCTAAAAAAATGTATTATAGAAACAAATATACATAAAAAAAGATAGCTTACATAACGGAATAAATCTTTAACTACGAATACGGGAATGATTATTTTACAGTACAATAAACAAAATGATTGTCCGCTCCAGACAATCTAATATAGATAATTGCATTTTTGTTTTGGAAAAAATAGCATTACGTTTTAATAAAAGCATTTTACGTAGGGAAACTAATTACCAAAATTAATAAATTGAGTAAATAGAATTTAAGACCGAATAGTGCAAACAATTATTTTTATTTTTATTTACGCAAGCCATATAATTTGGAAAATTTAAACCTATAAATGAAAATGTAATTCATTCATTTTATAGCAAATATTTGTATCATGTTAGTGGTGAAATTCAGTAATAATATACATTTTTAATTTTAGGAACAATTCCAATATAACATAAGATATCCTACCGTAGATACTCCAGTAATAAACCTCATTCTGATTATTACGTTATATTAAGATTTTGATATAGTAGTTGGTAATACAGCTGAGATATAATGTTAAATAAACTAGTTTATTGTTTGTCTGGAAAGTCTAGACCTAGATTACGAAATTCAAATACAGTACATACAACAGAGATAGATGATTACATTCATTTCTTCATCTGTGTTTTTGTCAAATTAATAGTTTCGACAGAAGAACGAATATAAAAGTAAAATAATTTCCATTCAATATTATGTCTAAAATGAACACATATGGTATATAGGATGACTTAAGATGATCATAAATCCCATACACAGTTATAACTATAAACATGAACGCTATGAATTAAACCTATATAAAGAGTTGCCACTTTAGTCTCCAGAAGTAACGTTCTTAGAGAATTGGATCCACTTACTTTTACGTTTAATTTACAACTTTTTGTTTATAGTCTGTAAGTGATGAGTGTACACTTTTACCATCACACATAACATGTGTTACTTTTTGACATCATTATTATTGAATGGAAATTAATTTAAATTGTATATTCGATCCTAAAAATAATTTAATAAAGATCTGATGATAACTCCGTCGAAACTTTTGCTCATTTTAAAATACAAAAGATTTCAGGGGATTGATAAATTAAAGTAGGCCTAATCATTTATCTATCGGAATTTTGGGAGAATATGAATTCTACAATATGAATAAAAACAGATATAGATACAGGGTTATGTTTTAGATAACATGGTCTTGAAATTGCACATACAATCATTTCAAAGTCCTCTAGATGTGTAATATTGTTGCATCTGATTTACTCACTGCTTCTTCATGATATTTTGTAAATTAAACTTACAAAGGTCCTCATTTCATTTGGTAATAATTTACACATATATACATTATCAGTTATTCTAGAAAAGTGCTGCAGTTGGCAGAGGCACAATTTAATCTCGTTTAAGTTTGGATTGGTGAACCTTTAAAGAACATGCAAGTTCGAGTTTGGTTAATGTTGTTGGGTTTTCTTGTGTTGTTTCATTACTGCGAGTTCTTTGGTTAAGATATCACCCAAAATAAAAATAAATCTACAATAATCTGTCAAAGTTATTTTATCATAAATAGAACTAGATAGAAAAATGCTTAATATGTTAAATTGTGTTTACATGAAATACAATTATTTTTTAAATTACACGGATAACTTATATTGTAATATTATTTTGTTGAAAGTTTTTATTCTACATTTCTGACGAAATTGATTTTGACAGGTTAGTTAAACTACAACATCATCTAATATCTTATTTTATTTAAAGTAATGGTCGGTTGTAGCATTAACCAATACAATATTCTTTGAAGACCGATTTAGGTTTGAAATCAATTCAGTAATTTATAACAACAAGACAGTTACACAACCAATTTTGTTTTAGAGCTGAGTCCAGCATTACAAAAATATACCAACACATTGTTCATAAAATATAACTTTTTAAACTGTAAGAAATAGTATTCTTCCTTTATAATTTAACAGCTGAGAACTTTAAACAAACAATACTAAACTGTACAAATCGTTGTATTTTATCGTGCGTTGTTTCGTTTTGTTGTTAAAAAACAATATAAAAAGTTAATCTAAATTGAATTTCACAACCACAGCAACATAAATAGACCTTGCAAAATAAGTGTTTAATATAGTAAAAAGTACTTACTCAAAAGGCTTTAAGGAAATAATTTTTGCACTCTACACGAGATGCTATAATTAAAATATTATTATCTTGAACGTTCTCAGTTTTGTTAGAAATACTGGTTTTGTGACAGACATTTATATTACAAAATGATTTAGAAAATTATTCTGTATGTTGATCTTTGTTGTCACGACATTTCAGGTAAAATTTATCCGATGATTGAAAAACTGATTGTTTTTTTATAATTCCTAACCGATTGATTCATTAAGTAAAAAAACAACAAAAATACGTTTTAAATACTAACTTATTTTTGAAATTAAGTATTTTCTCTCACGATATATGCACAAGCTCTTTTATTCCGGAGTCTTTTATTTCACGAATGAAAGTGAAATACGTCTAGACCACTCACTATGTAAGGGTAAAGTGGTTTTCACTTTACCACTTACATAATTTTATCGTCAAATAACACAATTATAGGCACAACTGAAACAGCGATACTGGAGAATTCATTTGACACTGGAATTGGTAAGCGTTATTGTGTCGATAAACAAGGGGATAATGTTACAAATTGAATTAATTTGATAATCCAACTGTATGTTCAGTCATGTTAGATGATTTATTTTATCTGTAAGTTCCTCTGATACTTATTGTTTACTTATATATACCCAATAAGTCAACCATTTAATGACCATGTAGGATTTATTAATTTGATTGAATTTGATGACACAACTGTCAAATTTTACAAATACTTAATAAAAATTGCTCCACCCATTACTGAATCATAATCCATTGAACTGTTTATCATTTTTGAATATATATGAATTTTGAGTTTGTGAGAATTGCTTCAAAATTTAGAGTTATTTAAATATACAGGGTGGTTGAAAAGAAACCTGCACCCCTCAACGTTTTTGTTATTTGAGATATTTGAAAGCTGTTTGCGCCATTCTTTTTTGGAGGTAGGGGACACTATTCATGACAGAATAATTTTCAAATTTGGGTCCTGGGGCCCAAAGGGGGAGGGGTAACCCTGCAAAATATTCCAAATATGACAGATATGTGATACGTCATTTTGTTCGTAATGAAAACACGAGAAGAAATATCAATCCGATTATCCTAAACAAAATGGCGGCCCAAAAAGGAAAATGGCGGATAAATAATTGCATTCATAGTATTCCTTTTTATTGATGTGGTATTTAAATTCTCTTGCATCAAAAATGTTTTATAATTAGGGTCCTTGTGCCCTTGAGAGGTGGTTGGGGTAACCAACATTTTATGATAAAAATTAATGTGATACTCCGTTTCCTCCAGAAATTATCAACAATCCTTATTTTTCCTACAACCAAATGAACTTAAAATACATTTTTTAAAAAAGAATACTTTATAAATTATAATGTGATACGTTGTGGTAAGTTTCCTGATAAGATAAGAAAAACTCTTCCACTATTTTCAGTTTTTCTTTCAGCCATTTTACTTTTTGGGCCGCCATTTTGTTTAGGATAATCGGATTGATATTTCAATTACAGATTCTTTCTCGTCTTTTCATTACGAAAAAAATGACGTATCACATGTTTATCTTATTTGGAATATTATGCAGGGTTACCCCTCCCCCTTTGAGCCCCGGGACCGAAATTTGAAAATTATTTTGTCATGAAAAGTGTCCCCTACCTCCAAAATAGAATGGCGCAAACCGCTTTCAAATATCTCAAATAACAAAAACGTTAAGGGGAGGTGCAGGTTTCTTTTCAGCCACCCTATATATATATATGACTAATTTAAATAACTCTAAATTTTGAAGCAATTCAATGAGAATAGTTGATGGTACTGTCTCAGCCGTATCATGGAATGCAATACAAGGATATCCCTAAATTTAATGACCAAAAATATAATAAGTTTGTTTCAAACGATTGTAACACATTTTTTCTGAAACTTGAAATTGTGTTTTCATTACTTTCTTGACTTCTGATAAATGTGTAAATATTAAGCAGTCTCCATTCGCTTCACTCTTATCACTATTTCCTTTAATTTAGCTTTAGTACAATAAAGGTAAAGAATAGAACATGTTTTTTAGAGAGAGAAAAAAACTACTTTTCTCTATATTACGAAGTAGACAATAACAATTCTATAAATAATAATAAAAGTCATAATAATTTACATTTTATTCCTTCATGTTAATATCATAATATTTTTGTTCAATCTAGAAAATATTGACTTTGGATATTACAATCTCTTCCTAAACAAAATTTATTAATCTAATAAAAATAAATTCGCTGTAATTGAAATCAAAATCATGATAGTTTTCAACGATACAAACAAAGTGTATACTTCAATAATGTACAGGTCAAACCTGCGCTATCCTCTGTTGTAATATTATGTTAGATCTCATTTCAAGGTTCGTTAAGTTGAATGTAATTGTTGACATAAATCCAATTCCTTTTCAACAAACCAAAAACTCAGGATTTTATAGGCTTTTTATTCTATAACAATATCTTTATTTTATTTCTGAACTAAAAGATATACTATGTGGATGTTTTTTCAATTGTGAAAACTACTGTACCATTGATCATAAAATAAATAAAATCTATTGGGTTAAAACCTTTGGTAATTATTTGCATAGGTTACATACGAAAATTAATTAATTTAACTAATTACAACTGTATTTAAATATATTTATTATAGCTTAAAATAACACTGGACTGAATGCTAATTTAATACTCTACAGGACAGGTTTTAATAAATGAATTTTGTACGCTACAATACATTTTTTACTTCTTTCAAATGAATGTTTCTCAGTAATTGTATTTTTTGTTTCTTAAATCAGGTATTGGAAAACTATCTTCTTAATCAGTGGTGTTGTTACTTTATTTTCATTAAAACCATACAATCTACGAAAACGTACTTCAATTATACGTATCGGTATTCTTCATTACGCAAAACAAAACAAATTGTAAACATGAAAACGAATAAAGTATTGTATATAAATATGTTTATGTACGTGTTTTAACTGTAAATTGATAAAGATAGAAAAACAGTTTTAAGTACATTTTTATAGGGAAAATGTTAAAGTATATGCTTTATAAAATTGGTAGTTATTTGTTTTAATATAATTATATTATAAGCACTATTTCAATGTATGCTCTACTCTTTATAGATGACTTCAAAAAATGAGGTTTTCAGTTAAATCCGAACGTATATTTCGTATGTATGTTCAATCATGACTTTTTACCACACTCACCGATTTCGACAATACTTTTTTTATTGTGTACAGCAAGGTCGTGTGGTATTCGTGTAGTAAATACATTTGAGATAACTGGGAGGTATAGTTAAAAGATGTATTTAATTACTTTAATTTGTGTGAAATATAAATTTGGTATGAAGTTACATTTTTGAAACTTGGTTTAGTAAATGTGTTAGGTAGGTACATTAAGAAACAGATTAATCGTCGTTTTTAAAGTTTTTTCAAAGAAACAAGACTTGGTTTCAATTAACTCGATGCAAGCATTTGTAAGTGACTATTTCTGTCTTCAAATGTTTTGTTTTGTAACTTCGGCAGTTACGGTTTTCTGTAGTGGTCAGTAGTATAAACGTTGGTCCAGAGACTCGCCATTAATTATTTTATCAAAATCGTTTCGTACGAACGGCGGTTTTTGTAGACCTATTCATATTTTAAATAAAGCTAAAACATTTAAACAAAATAAACTTTAAAGAATAAACAGATTTAAAATAAACAAAAACGTTCTAACAAAGATAAAGTAATACTTTTCGAAGGTTCTTTAAATTTAAAGTTGTAGAAGTTAGATCAAAATAAAGACTAATAAATTCCTAAAATTTGCTAACCCTATTAGAGTACATAAGCTCTGTTTACCTAGTATTGTATATTACGTTTTCTTTTCCGAAAAGTAATATTTGAATCAGCTTTTTATAAAACATTGTTAATGTTTATTTTACGGAATAATTACATTCTTTGTCGTATTTCGGTTAACTTATAGAATTATTGCTGGGATTGTTTATTAACAATATATTGAAACGATTATAAACCTGCAATCTCCAATATTTGTACAATTATTTTGTTTTTCAAGATTATAAAACAAAATGAAAATATAGTTTTACATACCATGTAATGTGATTACATTTTGAAAATTATCGTCAAAGAATAATAATTAAAATCATATAACAAAAAAAAATCACGAATTTTCATTAATGTCTCCTACTCAAATTATGTTTCTATAAACAAGTTTTCATTTCAAATTTATTAATGTTAATCTTTGTTTAAAGCCTAAACTTTCTCTTTGATGTTCCTATGAAATATCAATATGGTATCAATGTCAACGCTTTGACATAACTTTATTGCATTTTAGAAAACAAAGGAAGTGTCAAAGTAGAAATCACAATACCTTGTCATTCAATGGAAGGCTGTCATTGTTTCTTTTTGAAGTTTGAAATATTCTGATGCGACTACGATAAATCCCACCCTTAGAGTTCCAACACCTGTTGAAATAATAACTTGTCGGATGTTCTTTTTCAGTCTCAGTATTTGTACAGTCTTTTAAAAATAATTTAGTGCTCATTAGGATACTTCGAAATGAATATTATAATCTGATTTCGTAAATGGGAGGATTCATTATGAGTATACTTATAAAATAAATAATATCTTATATTATATATTTTGTAAGTATATATATATATATATATATATATATATATATATATATATATATATATGCGGCCAACGTTCACAACACATTTTTGGCTGGTTTTATTAAATATAACTAAAATTATTATGACGTGTATAATTTTGATACATATTACATTTATTCTGTTTGTTTTTTGTATTGTCAATATGTAAAGAAATGCCGTCTTGAATCAAATTTAAAAAAAAGTTATATTGACGTTATGTTAGACTAGCTTAATCAGTCATAACAAATGAAGCCGTAAGTGATGTTATAAATTGACTTTTAATCAGTTTCAAAGATTGAACTAAGAGTATAGGGCTATGTATATAGGTATTTATAAACGTATGTACGATTCCACACAAGATGCATGCTTTTTATATAGCTACTCGCATTTATACAAGTTACGTGTCGGGCCGTAACGATTAGGTTTTTAAAAAAATGTTTTATTTCTTTAAACAACCTTTATTTATTATAACAATTTTTATATTCACTTAAAATATATTACAATAAATGTTTTAACGTGTTATACAGTGAAACTATGATCTAGTGATACTTAATAGCACGGAGTCTGGTTTGGAACTAACTATCCTTTCTTACTTTACTATTAAAGAAAACTATGCTGACTCAACACTAAAGCTTCTAGAAGCTTGTAGAGACTTCCAGGAATACCGCTGACTAAACAATATTTCTCAATGTAACTCCTCCATCCCTAAAGAGAACTTCGGGGGTAGGTTGAGACACCTGCACATTCGAAGTTCGAGGCATTTTTATATAATATCTATAGGCCGTGTATAACACCACTATGATAATCATGCTATACAAACCTATAGTCCAAATGTTTAAATCTGAATTTATTTCTATGCTTTTATGTAATTTTGAAATTAGGTTTACAGTTATTTTTTCTAAATCCAATTTTTGTAATGTAATTGAGAAATCGGGTTGTTGGTTAGTTTCTAACTTTAGATCAGTGGCATCTAATATTTTGGGATGTCCAACTTTTGTATTACTGGAGTACATTAGTCTCTTATTATCATACATTACAATTTCATTATCACTTACATATACTAGATATACACCATATAAAGATATCTCATTAGTTTCACTATTACTAATTAATTTTAATGTTTCTCTCTTAGGAGCTACTACTAAATATTGTCTTATTTCTGGTATAAAGTTTATCACATTGTCTTCAATCACTAGGTCAACATATTGACAGTTTGTTGACGTCCCGAGATTTATTATAGAACTTTCACATTCCAGGTCCTGATGTACAATTTGGGAAAATGAGCATATTTGATGTCCATTAATTCTATTACTACACACATCTTTTAATCCTAACATTACTTCCTGTGAATTTGTCTTATGAACTAGTACATGTCTTACACTAGGGATAATTGTTATAAATTTAGAGTTATATAGTGTAGGTACAGGGTTTAACTGATATAATGTATAATTTACAGGTTCTACAATTGGTAAAAAAATAGATTATTTCCTTGGAATTAATTTTGCAATTTACCTCCAATTTCTCATTTAATACATCTCTAGTATGATTAATATAGTTAATATAATTCATCATATCTCTTAATTTATTACCAGTGTCTGTGACTAAATCTATTTTATTAAACATATCTGCAGTACAACCTTGACATCTATTTTGAAAATAAATTAACACATCATTATAATATTTTTCAACATTATTTATCTGATTTTTAAAGTTTTCCAATTCAAATTTATGGACAAAGGTGTGGTAGGAAGTTTTTAGTTTGGCAGGACCAAGTTCAATAGGGATTATTCCTATATTTTGTGTTATGTTCTTCACCTCGTACATCTCTGCTGTGCTTATTCCATACGTGATGACGAACTTGCAACAGGTGAAACGTTTTTATCAGGGACTTTCTTTTTCCTAGGTCTCTTGATATTTGATAAATGTATTTTGTCTTTAGTATTGTGGTGTCTAGCTTTAATTTTGGCAGTTTTCCTTACCGGGTTAATTGAAGTAATCTGCTCCTTATTATACTTATTTTTTGTTTTACCCTGCTTCTGCATGGTTTTTACATACACTTCTTGGGGTATGTCTGGAAGTGGTTCCTTATTAGCATTCCTTTTCTGCAAAACATTCTCCTTAATTTTGGAATTTATTTCTCTTATATTTTCGTATAATTTTTTAGTCCTTTCTTTATGTGAACTTACGTAATCATTAATAACTCTATTTTCTAAATCTATGTCTAAAGCTGAATTAATTTTTATGTGTCCATATAATATTTCTACTGGTGTTAATTTTGTGACTGAGTGTAGGGTGTTATTATATGCGATAACAGCATATTTCATTTTTTGTGAAATAGTTAAATTTTTTAATTCTGCTTGATTATTTAAAAGTCTAATATGTTCAACTATAGTGGAGTGAACTCTTTCACATAATCCATTGGACTGCGGGTGCTGTGTGCTAACAAAATGAACTTTTATTCGGTGTAATTGTAATATTTCCTTAACTACCTTATTATTAAATTCCGTTCCATTATCTGAAATGATTATGTCGGGTACTCCATATCCGTTAAAGAAGCTGATTAGTTTCTCACTAATCTCAGTGGCTTGCGGACTCGTTATCTCGTACATTTGGAGATATCTCGAGAACGTGTCAACCACAGTCAAGAACTTAGAATTCTCGAAACTTGCTGTATCGACAGAGATTATTTCAATCGGCTTACTTGCTGTGGGCGTCAATGTTAGCTCGGTTTTCAAAGGCACTCTTTCATACTTTGCTCGTAAGCATATGTCGCAATTGTTGATAAATTCTTGAACGTCACTCCTGATATTAGGCCAATAGAATTTACGTTTAATTTGATTATACGTTTCTGTAAAGCCCCGGTGATTAGTTTTACTCACGTGATAGTTATTTATGATTTCCTGAACTTCTTCTGGGTCGGTTACATCCAATAATTTAATGTTATTTTTGACTAAATTTAATTGTGAATTCCTAAAGTTTCTTGAAACACATGCTGCAAATCTCTCATAAAAATCGTCCTTAAAATACAAGTTATATTTAACGTTGGGTACTAGGTATTGTTTTATGAAATTGATTACATCTTGGTCAAAATTATTTTCTGAAATTTCTACTAATAATCTCATTTTAGTTATTCCAAATAGTTTTTTAATTATTACTTTTCTCGGCTGATATTTAACTAGAGAGAATATGATTTGATTTTTTCCGAAATTTACTGGTTCCTCTGATATGGGAATTCCTACCTGGGTATTTCCTTCATAATTAGAGTGTACAGTTCCATCAGTTTCTTCATTTTCATCCACGTTGACAATTATTGACTCATTGTCTTTTAATATTGAAGAATAAGGTTGCAGCGATTCCTCGTCACTATCTAATTCAGGGAAATATAACTGCGTTGATTGTTCTACTATCTTCCTCAGATCTTCATTGGTTTCCTCTTGGTTTTCCGGTGGTCGATTTTCAGTAATGTTTAATTGAATTCTTGATAACGCATCAGCATTTTGATTAAGTTTGCCTCGCTTATATTTTATTTCATGATTAAATTCTTCCAATTTTAGTCTCCATCTTAATAATTTTGAATTCGGCTCTTTTATCGAAAATAACCACTGTAGTGGTTTGTGGTCCGTGTAAATTGTAAATTTTGTCCCAAACAAGTATGGTCGAAAATATTTGGTTGCCCATACGATTCCTAAAAGTTCCTTCTCAATGGTCGAAAGATTAGTCTCGCTTTTGTTCAGAGTTCTGCTGGCGTAAGCAATGGGTAAGTCTGCTCCATTGTGGTCTTGACTTAATACAGCTCCTATTGCGTAATCACTCGCGTCTGTGGTTAATACAAATTCCTTTTCAAAGTCGCGATACTGTAGTACTGGCTCATTACATAATGCATTTTTGCATTGTTCGAAACAATTAATATATTCTTTATTACTTATGTCTATTTTAGCGTTTTTCCTTAAACAATTGGTGAACGGTTTTGTCATTTTGGCAAAATCTTTTATAAATTTTCTATAGTATCCTACAAGCCCTAAAAAACCTTTAATTTGTTTACTTGTTTTCGGTATAGGATAATTTTTTATTGTTTTAATTTTTTCCGGATTTGGCTTAACTCCTTCAGGTGTTACAACATGACCCAAATATGCTACTTCCTTTCGTAAAAATTCTGTCTTGTCTAACTGTACCTTAAAGTTTGCTTTTCTTAATCTGTCGAAAACTTCTCGTAATCGGTTTAGGTGTTCTTGAAGGCTGGTCGAATAAATTATTATATCGTCTAGATACACTAAACAAGTCTCATTTTGTATTACCCTTAATATGTTATTAACAACCCTCTGAAATAGAGGTGGGGATGTTTTTAACCCCATCGGCATCCTTAGGAACTCATAGTGCCCGTTTCCTGTAGAGAAAGCGGTTTTTTCTATGCTGTCTGGATCCATTTCAATTTGATGAAATCCAGTAGCCAAATCTAAAGTTGTAAAATATTGGGATCTTCCTAATTTATCTAAGATGTCGGTAATGTTTGGTAGCGGGAATTTGTCGTCTATTGTTTTCGAATTTAGTCCTCTGAAGTCAACTACTAGCCGAAATTTACGTTTTCCGGATGCGTCTAGTTTTTTTGGCACAATCCAAATTGGGCTATTCCATGGCGACATGGAATGTCTAATTATTTTTTGCTTTAGCATTTCTTCAATTTGATTATCAATTTCTTTCCTATAAACTTCCGGATATCGATAGTTTCTCGTGTAAACGGGAATCTCATCTACCGTCTTAATTTTATGTTTTATCTGATTGGTGAAAGTTAAATCACTTCCTTCTATATAAAAAATATCTGAATATTCTTTTACTAATTTTAATATTTCCTGTTTCTCCTCAGAATTCATGTGATTAGTTCTGATTTTATTTAGGTCCAGTTTAGGTTTATTGACATTTATTGAGTTGAAATTTGCATTTGATTTGTTTAAACAATTTTTTGAGTTATTGTCAAAGATTTCAAAATCACTTAAAGATTCTATTTTTATTGGTTTTGGCGTTACTTTCGTATTTTCCATATTATTATTAATAATAGGGCATAAGGCTTCTCCATTTTTAACAGTAACTAAACATTGTGGAACCTCTAAACCTTTTGCACGCATGTAGGGTATTATTCCCTGACCATTACATATGTTTTCTACTTTTATTCTAACGACTTGCTTGCTACGAGCTTGTATTAAATAGCTACTCACGTCCTTATTAATATTATTATTGATAGATTCCATTTTTTGTTTATTTTCAGATTCTTCTGTGTTGAGATAATGAATAGTTATATTTTTATCTGGTGTTTTTAATTCATTATTTGTAAAATCCAAATTTAATTTTAATTTCTTCATATTGTCTAATCCTAACAATAAGTCAAAATTTTTATGGAAATTGAATAAATAGAATTTTGCTTCCTTTTTTCCTAATATTGGTACTTTGCAACAATACTTCTCTCTTGATACACCATGTGCAGTGGAAACTTCAAAAGGTTCTTGTTTTATACTACTTTTATACAAATGAAACGCTAAATTTTTTGAAATAAAGGATTTAGTACTTCCTGTATCAATCAATACTTTTAAATTGGTTTTTGGCTCGAAAAAATATGGTAATTCATTATATTCATTATGGATGTTCATTATTTTGAATCTGTCCCTAGGCTGATATCGCCTAAAAAATAATCGCCTTCCACTAAATTGTCTCCTTCATCTAAACTTATCGCGTTAAATTGATCCTGTAAATATTCCGTTTCCGAATTTTCTGCGTAATATTCCTCGTTTGGCTCGATGTCAGGTAAATCCTCAACGAATTCTTCATCGGCGGATTTTCCTGTCATTTGATACATTTTTGTATTTCTGATCGTGTTGTCCGTCTGTCGCGTTGAAATACTCATTGGAGTCGGCTTATACGGCTTTTGATTTGTATTCACCTTTTGCGGATTGTAAAATTGTGGTCTTAATTGTTGTGGTCTATTAAAGTGCGAGTTCTGATAATTTTGTTGGTTTTGTGGATTTTGGAAAGGTTGATTTAATGGATATTTTTGAAAAGATTTATTTGGCATTTGTCTCTGAATTTGAATCGGTCTATTAACCATTGGTCTACTATTATGTTGAAATGCTTTGTTGATTTTAAATTGGAAATCGTTAGTGAGCATATTTAAAGCTCCTTCTAAACTATCGGGATTCTTTGTTCGCATTAGGGATCCTAATGGTTCCTGCAAACCTCTTAATAATACTCTTAATGCTAATTTCCTAACATAAGTGCATAACACATCCCTGGCAGTTGTTTCATTGTTACAGAAAAATGCTATTTGTAAATTTAACAAATTATTTATTCTTTCATAAAATTTAAATGGTGATTCATTATTCTCTTGTTTCAATTCTGACATTTCTAAATTTAATGTAAAGCAATCTCTTCTTTCCAAATATGTTGCTAACAAAATTTTTCTGACTTCAGTCCATGAATAGGTATTTGAATTTACAACTACTTCTAAAGCTTGTCCCTTTAATTTACTCAAAATAGATGAAAACAAATATTCGTTTTGAAAATCTTCAGGGTTCTCTACTACAAAGAATTTAGATACAACCTTATCGCAAATGGAAATAAAGCGACTTAACATAGCCGATTCTCCGTTATATTCGGGAATCATATACAAATACTCTTTTTTTAACGTGGGAGTTGCCATTTTTAATAAGTTTGGTCACTAATAATATATACAACACTTAATTCTAGCAAATCACTTAACCTAACAATAATAAATGCCTTATTGATATGCACGTATAATATTATTCAATTCTGAATAAAATTTTTACTTTATATAATTTGTTTTAAAATAATTACTTTTATAAATAAAAAGAATTATTATATATTTATCTTTCAATTTATTTTGAAGAAATATCTTATTTTACTTCTTTACTCACAGAGAAAACACAAATATGCTCATTTTGTTTCTGATGAGAGTTTTCTTTTCTGGTGGAATCTTCTTTCCTGGTGGTTGGCGAGATGCCCTCTTGAATCTTCCAGATCTGCGTCCAGTTGACTCGTTTTTTGCAGTTTTCCTCAAAAAATTCAGCTGCTTTTGAATTTTCTTGAAGTTCGGACTTGTCTCGGTAAACGGTTGAAACCGACGGTCTAATATTCGCTTAAACCTCCGAATCACGTGTTCCTGCTGAAATCACGTTGTTGTCCTACCGACTGCGCCAGTTACGTGTCGGGCCGTAACGATTAGGTTTTTAAAAAAATGTTTTATTTCTTTAAACAACCTTTATTTATTATAACAATTTTTATATTCACTTAAAATATATTACAATAAATGTTTTAACGTGTTATACAGTGAAACTATGATCTAGTGATACTTAATAGCACGGAGTCTGGTTTGGAACTAACTATCCTTTCTTACTTTACTATTAAAGAAAACTATGCTGACTCAACACTAAAGCTTCTAGAAGCTTGTAGAGACTTCCAGGAATACCGCTGACTAAACAATATTTCTCAATGTAACTTACATATATGCACATAATATAGCCTTAGTGGAAAATTATATTTTCATTAATTTTGAGGTTTCCACAAGTGGCTCATTACAGTTGAAAATCGGTACATTAAGAAAAAGTTTGATAAGTACAATTACCGTTTTAAGCTTTTACGTTACGATATTTAAAACGTAATAATTTCAATTTTACCATTAATTTATTGAATGTATATGATTTTAGACTTTAAACTTATACTAACTTTGTAAAACAATTGAAAAACATTACTATGTTAGTTTTTGAATAGTAGACGTCATAGTTTAGGGACATTTAGAGCTAAACAACAAAATGACTACGAAAGAAACTTAACGACCATTTTTTTAAATCTTTCATTAATATTTATCCCACCAAGGTACAGTTCTACAAATTTATTACATATTGTTTAGAAAGAAATTCTTCAAACTCCTAAACGTTTTATTAATTTTAATTATGACTCTCGATTCAATAAATAATTGAAAGCTTTCCATCTAAAAAATATATTAAATAATTTTTGAAGTGTAGTTATTAGTAGTTTACGGTAATTACAATGTTTCTATTATGTAAAACAATTTAATAATTACTTTAAATGTACAGATTTTGGAGTTTAGAATGTTTATGCAGTAAAACATATGTTTTTATAGCTGCGTAAGAAACTTTTAGTAGTTTTATTAACTAATAATGTATAATTAAAAATATGAAACATATGTTATGAATCTTATTGGGCTGTATTTAAAGAATAAAATTGACGAACTTTTTCCCCATAATATATTTGAAATTTTTATTATGCACTGTATATTTTAACATCTATTTTATTGAAATTAAAAACTTTATACTCCTAATGTATACTATTATCATACAGAAGTTGTGTAATGTGTTTTCTTAAAATTGTTTGACTTTTTCGTATATTATTATATCTCTGAAATCGTTAATTGATGATGTTGAATGGAGTTTTTAACAAGAGATCTGTAATATCGGCAAAAGTTTTACTATACACGTTTTAAAATATTCATGATAGTCTGTGTATCCCGGTTTCTATTTTGAACGAGACACTTCCCGCTTATATATAATGGCACTTTACAATGTAAATATTTTTAACCCGACAGAATAACTTACACTGCTCCGATTTCTTAATCAGTGGTTCTTATTTTCTGTGAAACAGAAGTTAGGAATGATTTTCGACGCACCAAGCTGAGAAGGTTATATTATTTATACTCAGACATATGACGGAATAAAAAAGATAGTAGTGTAGAGCTTGACTTGAGCAATAGTAAGCAAACCTGGCTGAGTAGGAGTCCCGTCAGGACATACCTTGCTATGGATCGAACAATTTACTTTTCTACTCAAACAGAGAGTATTATTATCTATGGCTATACGTCCTCCCGTTTCAACTCCAGCCAAAGTCTAAAATGTCATCCTAAGTAAGTATACAATTTTATATTTAATACTTGTTATACACTCGGGTTTAACGTTTTGGACATTCACTACCATAAATAAAATGATAATAAGTGTAATTATTATACAAATAATTAATATCGTGATAATTTCAATAATGTTTTATTATAAATTACATAAAATAATCAAAGATAAAAGAATAAAAACTGATTGTTTTAGTTTTTTAAATTATAAAAAAAGCATTCACATATAAATACAGAGTGAATCAGACCACCTATGCGCTATGTATAGCGACTGAACCAAATGAGCTACAGCTTTTAAATTAACTTAAGACATCTATTTCGACCCTAGAGAATTCAGTAAAAATGTTTTCAAATATCAAAATGCCCCAAAAGTGCTGGGGGGGGGGTTGAATTTTTGTCAAATATAAATGTAGGTCGAGTGATACCTCATTTTATAGGTCTCTATTCACTGATCATTTTGCAAAAAGGTTTTAACTTATCTTACTGCGTATGTAAAAAGTGTCCCAACACCTCAAAAAGTAGTATTTTACAGTTATTTTTAATGTTAGCATATAACAAAGTCTACATAAGCCAATTTTTTATCATAGATTCATGAGATGATAACCTATCAAAAAATGTGCTTAAGTTGCCACTTTGTCAACACATAAATTTAAAAAATACATAAAATTTTCGAAAAACAGATTGAAACTCAAAACTCTAAATAGTCAGTCATGAAGCACATCATTGAAAAGATCTTTCAAAACAATCGTTTTCCATAAAACGTTTTTCCATAATGATCAGTGAACAGAGACCTTTTAAAATGTGGTATCACTCGACCTAACTTTACATTTAAAAAAATTCCAAAAACTACCCCACCCCCACTTCTGGGTCATTTTAGAGATTCGAAAACTTTTTTTCTGAATTCTTTTGGTTAGAAATAGGGGGGAGGGGAGGTTAAGTTAAAACGAAGGCTGTAGCTCATTTGGTTTTGTCGCTAAACATTGCGCACAGGTGGTTTGATGCACTCTGTATATAGGTTTAATAACATATTAGAACTATCAAGTTGTATATATTATTACTAAAATTGGTATTGAACAGCTATCATTTAAACCAAAATTTGATTTTTGTATGTTGCAAAATTAAAAAAAGAGTTCTGCCATAAATGGAAAAGCTGACTATCGTTCGCACATTGATATATCAGATAATCCTAGATTCTGAGAAAATTTGTATTTTCTTTCTGTATATTATAAAGTTTAGATTTGGAGAAATGTCAGTTAAATTTTAAACCGTGAGGTGAAATTACTTCAAATAAAACACTCCGAAATAAAAGAAATTCGAAACCAATTGTTATCTGTCTTGAAAGGAAAATAAGCACTACGAGACATCACTTTCCTTTTGCTTCTAACATTTCCTTTATTCTTGTTGAAAGTGAATTGGGGAACGGAATACAACTTTAATGTTATACTTTGCATCGAGTTAGAGGAAGTATTGAAACAAGATCTGTTTGTATTCAGCGTCACGGAAGAGTGAAATTACCTTTATAGTTAAGTAGAATAACTTTGATTACCTTTAAAGAAAATTAAACTCACGGTTTTTGTTAAATTTGTAAGTTACTCAATTAAATCGTTATATGAGATAGAAAAAAAAATCAAACTCTCGATTGTAAATATACAAAATACGTAAAATCTAAATAATAAGTATTTTTTTGCTTTTAATCTCACATACTAATAGAGCGACAATATTGTAAGGAAGATCTCTATGTTGAGAGTTTTGTGAATATGTCTGCTTTGAGTCCCATGAATTTAATGTGTACGTTAAATACATTTTCAACAATTTACAAAAATGATAGAATATATTGTTGCGAAAATAATACGTACAAATTCCTGTATGTCAAACTATGATTAGTTTTTGTCACATTCCTAACAAAAAATTAGCTTAGGTATTCAGCAGGAGAGTGAGTTTCATAAACAACAGAAGTAAGTATAAGAGTTTCGTTGTACATTACATAAATATAATCTATTTGATTATGTGATTATCATAATATTTCCCCTTAATATACTGCCTAATTATACCTTATCGTTTATGTTTATATTACTATAGTACTATATTTTGTAAAACAGAATACAAAATTTGATATTGATGATCGTAATTTAAAGCTTACAAAATAGGAAACAAGCATACAAATACAGTTGAAATTTGGCAAAATCGTAAATCAGAAAGTATCAATTGGCACGTAAATTAAAGATGAATCGGAAGGAATAATTTGGTATCTTCTGCGTTCTTTTTGGTAGCACACATCTTATATCAGTACTTATGATATATTGGGAGTAGTGCAAAAGCATTCAACACCACAGGTCCACAGTTCGAACCCAGTCATTGCCGTTGAATTTTACGTTTTAATTATTTTAACGGGCATAAATTAAGGTGCTAAGACAACAAAATAAAATTGAAGAATTACAGATTTTTCTAATATGATGAATAATTTTACAATTTTCTTATATCAAATGGTATGTAAACGACAAAGTATCGAGAAAAAATAAAGTCTTTATGTGACAGTTGGTTGTCGAGTAATTTGGAAAATGTTTTTATATCACCTCTTAAGACGTTTTAGTAATTTTCAATAGTTTCTTCTAATTTAGTGTGTAAGCTACAGAAGGTGGGGGGCTGGTGTTTTACACCTACTTAAAAATTATATAAACATAAAGATCAAGACATGAGCATGAATTATTATTTCCTTAAGGAGGTACGTTTTTCAAATCAAGAAAATGAAAGTTATGTCGAATATTGGTTCAGAGTCTAACAATCAATCATTCTGCAAATAACCGTACAACTAGAGAACGTTCATAATTTTATGTTCATTTTTAATTACCCTTTTTAATATGTTATCAATAAATTTTGTATTCAAATTCGTGTACATTATCACGTCTTAAAAATAATATAATTTTGTGTTTAATTATTTATAAAAGAAAAAAATAATTACTTCATTTACAATCAATTGAAAACAATTAGGACAAAACAATGAAACTAATATTGTTGTCCGTTAGGAATAATTACACAGATTAGTTTACAAATGTAAGTGCTTCATAGTGAGCGAAACTAATCGCCACAAACTCCTTGGGATAAACTAAGTGATATTTAAGCTCTGTATTATCTTGTAAGCAACAAATAATTGTTTTCTTATTAGCGAATTTCCTTTCCAAATTTGACTTATTTTAGCATCCCTTACGACAAGACTCAAACTCGTGTACCGAGCCTGACATCTTAAATTCTATTTGAGTGGATTTACAAACTTTATGTGTTGACACTACCTGTCGTAATATGTGTCACATTATGTACATATTTAGATCACAAGTTGTTTTTAGCATTCCTTGAAGAATTTCAATAGGAATTTCAATGTATAGGTTTAATCAAATGAACGTGTAAAATTATGTTAAAATATTTACATCAAGATTTTTCAACTAACAACATCAACACTTATTTGTAGAATAAAAACTAATTAATACCGAAATTTAAATTTGAAATTTGAATGCTGAATGTATACATTTCATTAAACAAAATTTTGTTAAGAAAAATTAAAAGATTGTAAATGTATATACAATTCACATTTAATCTATGATTATTTTCGAGCTTTCTGTTTGGCTATTCAATAAAAGGATTTTTTTCCCATTAAGTCAATCAGCTTAATTCTTGTCAAAGCTATGGAGATGTCTGCTGTTTTTTTTAGTTTGTTTCACAGGAATACTATGTACTTAAACATATTACTATATTAACTAAGTCAGACACTTTTATTAAAACTAAACTAAACTAATGTTTTCTTTCACGTGTATGTTTATTAATAAAGATATCTTTTAAACGAATATAAATTTGTCTGCATTTTATATTATTCATATTATATATTCTTTCGGATTCACCTTTACATTTCAAAGAAAATATTTCCTTTATGAAATCTATCAGATAATCCATCCATTTCCGCTCTTCATAGAACATATCCGATCAACATCTACAGTTTGGTTTTAACAGAAAAATGATACAAAATACGATATCATGGGGACTCTGAAATAACATTTGCATTGTAGTTTACTAGTTGAGGAAAATTATATAAATATTAATCTTTTATAGCAATACACGATATTTATTAATTTTTAAACAATTTTATTGAAATTTATAAATCATTATATTTATCCCGTCCTGATATAACGTTTTTTTCTATGGAAAATCATTAATTTTATTTTGGATAAGCTATAATTCTCATCTTTTATCTATTATAATAGTAGTACAACTAATAATATAATAATAATACTTTTTATTACTTCTCTGTCATTAAAAATAAACAAATTTTGTTCCACAATATAATTATATATACATACAAAGTAACGTAAAAATATATTTGAGTTCAGCTTTATTAAAACTACTTTATAACATTACGACACATCCTATAGCATATACAGTTAAATGTAGTACAAGTAGTACAATATTTTCTTTATTAAAGGTGTAATAGCTATCTCAGTTTCAAAAAACTTCAAATTATTAAATAATATATATATAGTTTACGTGAAATTTAATTAAACTTTGAAAGATCACATTGTTATTTTAACATAATATATTCAGTAAACAATTTAGATAATTTTAACTTAATAACCATTAAGAAGTTTACAACTAAATAAAGTAAGAGTAATACAGAAATTTATATATTTTAATTTGTTATCATTGATCCGAATCTTATTGTCGTACCCCATAATCCTAACTACGAACGTAGTTATCGTAGAAACTAAGAATGTATTTGATACAAGACACTATGTTTATATATTTTTGTATATTTTTTATAAATATAATTTTTGTTTACCTTACTATGTTATTTACAACATCCTACAGTCTTGAAATAGATGTTAAATTAGGCTTTTATTTGTGAACCAAAATATATTGTTTTTAACTATTGATCGAAATTTTTGACTGGAACTAAAACATAATTAGTAGGGTAGTCACAAAAGTTTCACTTGGGTCGCAGTGACTAGAGACTAAATAGCCTCAGACTCCGAAAACACTAATTAACGTCTTTAAATAAATTAGAATTTAATTAAAATGAAAAATATCAACAAAAACAAAACAAAGTTTCCAAAATAAAACACAACTGTGAAACAGTTTGGTATAATATGAGGGTTAATGTAATTTACACTTAAGATCAACTAAAACACAAAATAAGGCTGAATTCTCTCACAGACTTTCTTTGTGTAACCAGTTAAGCAGTAATTACTTAAAATCAAATACAATGCTGGAGGTAAGATATACAAAACAAAATTAAATTGCGATGAGATCTATTCATTTGGTGCCGTGTAATTTCATAGTATTTACTTCCATTTGGAACAAATATTGTTTAATAATTGGAATTACTGTTTCCAATTATAATTTTACCAAGGCAACAATTTAATTTCAAAATTGTGATGCTTTTTCGGGTTTTCTATAAATAGTTTTATTTGTGTAATTTATGTACGTTCAATCTTTACAGTTATTTATTTTCAGCAATATTTAATACTTTTACAAATATTTTAATTTCCACAAACTTATTTCATGATTACGAATATTCTTATAAAAATTAAATTATGTTCTGAATGAACCTATTTAAAATAATACGACTGGAATACTTAAAGAAGAACAAAACTGTACATTTCCAAGTTTTTATGAAAGTTGTACTATTGAAGATATCTATGAAAATAAGGTTTCTCAGTTACAAGATGTAAGAACGTCATTGTCTTGTTCATAGAATTCAGAAAATATTAAATAAACCATCGATTACACATTAGTGATAAAAGTTCACAAAGATTCAAATTATTATTTTCATTATCCCACACACTCTAAATTATTATGTTTGTAGGCAGGATTGAATACTTTTTTTATAGCAAAAAAACCTCTTAATTAGCTCCGATTAGAGAAAAA